>CALYLW010000448.1:158053-603941 GCA_944989445.1 Ampullaceana balthica | reverse complement strand
TTTTTACGACACAACTGCAATGTTGTACTTTTAGATGGTCTTGCGCTGCGTATTATAGTGATCATTCTTTTTATTACGTCTCGTACATAAAGGATTTATAGCAAAAACGTGTTTTTTTTCCCTTTTATTAAATTACTTCATATTTTTAGTTCATAGAAATGTGTTAATTTAAAGATGTAAAATGTTTATTTTTCTGTCACATACAAGTTTGTTTATTTTTTTAGAATGACAAAAAGACGTGTTCTGCTCTTTCAGGTACTATAATAATATCTGAACTTCCGCTCATAAATTGTTCACAACTGATGATTAACGAAGTATATAATTAGAAAAAAAAGTATACGATTTAGTGTCTGGCCTTGCGTTCATTTTGTTTTATGCGCATATAAGCCGAACTCCTTTTTTTCAGTATTGTATTTTACAGTTCTAAACTCAGCTTATATAAGAGTAAATACGGCATGTTTTTTAATTTAAAACACATGCATCTTGTTTATTCTTTCTACTATAGTGTGTATAGGTTATTCAAATATATATATATGTTTGTATGTTTGTGCGTGTGACTGGGTGTGTGTTTGTTTTGATAATCTACAAATGAGAAGTGTGTATATATAAAAATAAAACACGAAACAAATATTTACATGTCATGAATTTTTATTTTCTAATTTGATATGGAATAAATTGTTATTTCCGGACTTCGACGCAGTAAAAAGCACCGGTACTGACGTATTGAATGTTACGTTGTACGTGAGACAATTTAGGTGACAAGATAAGTTAGAAAATCCTACAAAATATATCGATATATTCAATGGTATTTGAAAGATCCATGAGACATAATATTATTGACTTGTGTTACGTAAAATGTGTATTTTTGTGTAATTTAACTTTTTGGTTAGATTTATTAATTGTTTACTTAAATATATATTCTTACAAAAATGTAATGGAAATGTAAGAAACTATTAAATTAATATAATGGTTTATATTAATATTATTGTTTAGTTGATTTTCTTATCGCTTGACTGTATGGAAAGATAAGTCTTTAATTAAGTGGCACGCCACTTTAATTCGCTCCCTTAAATTGGGATAATATTTCAAAGAATTGCTTAGTTACTTTTAACCTCAGTGTAGTCGATGATTAATGTTATACTTTTAAAATCATGTATATTAACTTATGGTGTCCGAGCCCTTGATTGCTTGCTTGCCGACAAAATTTTGGATCGAATTTATAACCAACTTCATTATAAGCTGGCGAGCTGAAATGTTGCTGGCAGTTTTGTGCCGATGATAAAAACAAAGTGTCAAAATTTCAGATCGATAGCATATACTGTAATTAAATTATTGAATTTTTATATTATTTTATTTATACCTATGAATCATGCTATTTTTTAAGACAAAGTGTCGCGGTGCGTATTATATTGAACAACCTTTCTTTGGCGCAATAAAGTGCGTATTTTATTGACAACACTTTTCATAAACATATTCCTTATCGTTGCGCAATATCTTTAAAAATTTTACCAAACAACTGCCATTTTGTATTTTTGGATGGTATTGCGTTGCGTATTATAGTGATCATTATTTTAATTTCGTCTCGTACTAAAAGGATTTATAGTAAAAAACTTGGTTTTTTTTTCCTTTTTATAAAATTACTTCATATTTTTAGTTCATAGAAATGTGTTACTTTAAAGATGTAAATGTTTATTTTTCTGTCACATACAAGTTTGTTTACCTATTTAGAATGACAAAAAGACGTGTTCAGCTCTTTCAGGTACTATAATAATATCTGAACCTCCGCTAATAAATCGTTCACAACTGATGATTAACGAAGAATATAATTAGAAAAAAAGTATACGATTTAGTGTCTGGCCTTGCGTTCATTTTCTTTTATGCGCATATAAGCCGAACCCTGATTTCATTAATGTATTTTACAGTTCTAAACTCGGCTTATATAAGAGTAAATATGGCATGTGTTTTAATTTAAATCACATGTATCTTGTTTATTCTTTCTACTATAGTTTGTATAGGTTATTCAAATATGTATATGTTTGTGTGTGTGTGTGAGTGTGTTTGGGTGTGTGTTTGTTTTGATAATCTACAAAATGAGAAGTTTGTATATATAAAAATAAAACACGAAACAAATATTTACATGTCATGAATTTTTATTTTTTAATATGATATGGAATACATTTTTATTTCCGGACTGCGACGCACTAAAAAGCACAGTACTGACGTATTGAATGTTACGTTGTACGTGAGACAATTTAGGTGACAAGATAAGTTAAAAAATCTTAAAAAATAAAAAGATATATTCAAATGGTATTTGAAAGATCAATGAGACATAGTATTATTGACTTGTGTTACGTAAAATGTGTATTTTTGTGTAATTTAACTTTTTGGTTAGATTTATTAATTGTTTACTTATATATAGATTCTTTCAAAAAATTAATGGAAATCTATGAAACTATTAAAGTAATATAATAGTTTATATTAATATTAATGTTTAGTTGATTTCTTATCGCTTGACAATATGGGCAGATAAGTCTTTAATTAAGTGGCACGCCACTTTAATTCGCTCCCTCAAATTGGGATACTATTTCAAATAATTGATGATTGCTCTAAACCTCAGTGTAGTCGATGATTAATGTTATACATTTTAAATCATTTATATTAACTTGTGGTGTCCGAGCCCTTGATTGCTTGCTTGCCGAAAAAAACTTTGGATCGATTTTTTAACCAACTTCATTATAAGCTAGCGAGCTGAAATTTTGCAGGCACTTTTGTGCCTAAGATAACGACAATGTATCAAAATTTCAGATCGATCGCATATACTGTAATTAAATTATTGAATTTTTAGATTAATTTATGTATCTCTATGTATCATGCTATTTTTTGAGATAGAGTGTCGCGGTGCGTATTATATTGAACAAACTTTCTGTCGCTCAATACGGTGCGTATTTTATTGACAACACTTTTTATAAACATATTCCTGATCGTTGCGCAATATCTTAAATATTTTTTACGACACAACTGCAATGTTGTACTTTTTGGATGGTCTTGCGCTGCGTATGATAGTGATCATTCTTTTTATTACGTCTCGTACATAAAGGATTTATAGCAAAAACGTGTTTTTTTCCTTTTTTTAAATTACTTCATATTTTTAGTTCATAGAAATGTGTTAATTTAAAGATGTAAAATGTTTATTTTTCTGTCACATACAAGTTTGTTTATTTTTTTAGAATGACAAAAAGACGTGTTCTGCTCTTTCAGGTAGCTATAATAATATCTGAACTTCCGCTAATAAATTGTTCACAACTGATGATTAACGAAGTATATAATTAGAAAAAAAGTATACGATTTAGTGTCTGGCCTTGCGTTCATTTTGTTTTATGCGCATATAAGCCGACTCCTTATTTTCAGTATTGTATTTTACAGTTCTAAACTCGGCTTATATAAGAGTAAATACGGCATGTTTTTTAATTTAAAACACATGCATCTTGTTTATTCTTTCTATTATAGTGTGTATAGGTTATTCAAATATATATATATGTTTGTATGTTTGTGAGTGTGACTGGGTGTGTGTTTGTTTTGATAATCTACAAATGAGAAGTTTGTATATATAAAAATAAAACACGAAACAAATATTTACATGTCATGAATTTTTATTTTCTAATTTGATATGGAATAAATTGTTATTTCCGGACTTCGACGCAGTAAAAAGCACCGGTACTGACGTATTGAATGTTACGCTGTACGTGAGACAATTTAGGTGACAAGATAAGTTAGAAAATCCTACAAAATATATCGATATATTCAATTGGTATGTGAAAGATCCATGACACATAATATTATTGACTTGAGTTACGTAAAATGTGTATTTTTGTGTAATTTAACTTTTTGGTTAGATTTATTAATTGTTTACTTAAATATATATTCTTACAAAAATGTAATGGAAATGTAAGAAACTATTACATTAATATAATGGTTTATATTAATATTATTGTTTAGTTGATTTTCTTATCGCTTGACTGTATGGAAAGATAAGTCTTTAATTAAGTGGCACGCCACTTTAATTCGCTCCCTTAAATTGGGATAATATTTCAAAGAATTGCTTAGTTACTTTTAACCTCAGTGTAGTCGATGATTAATGTTATACTTTTAAAATCATGTATATTAACTTGTGGTGTCCGAGCCCTTGATTGCTTGCTTGCCGACAAAATTTTGGATCGAATTTTAACCAACTTCATTATAAGCTGGCGAGCTGAAATGTTGCAGGCAGTTTTGTGCCGATGATAAAAACAAAGTGTCAAAATTTCAGATCGATAGCATATACTGTAATTAAATTATTGAATTTTTATATTATTTTATTTATACCTATGAATCATGCTATTTTTTTAAGACAAAGTGTCGCGGTGCGTATTATATTGAACAACCTTTCTTTGGCGCAATAAAGTGCGTATTTTATTGACAACACTTTTCATAAACATATTCCTTATCGGTGCGCAATATCTTTAAAAAAATTACCAAACAACTGCCATTTTGTATTTTTGGATGGTATTGCGTTGCGTATTATAGTGATCATTATTTTAATTTCGTCTCGTACTAAAAGGATTTATAGTAAAAAACTTGGTTTTTTTTTCCTTTTTATAAAATTACTTCATATTTTTAGTTCATAGAAATGTGTTACTTTAAAGATGTAAATGTTTATTTTTCTGTCACATACAAGTTTGTTTACCTATTTAGAATGACAAAAAGACGTGTTCAGCTCTTTCAGGTACTATAATAATATCTGAACCTCCGCTAATAAATCGTTCACAACTGATGATTAACGAAGAATATAATTAGAAAAAAAGTATACGATTTAGTGTCTGGCCTTGCGTTCATTTTCTTTTATGCGCATATAAGCCGAACCCTGATTTCATTAATGTATTTTACAGTTCTAAACTCGGCTTATATAAGAGTAAATATGGCATGTGTTTTAATTTAAATCACATGTATCTTGTTTATTCTTTCTACTATAGTTTGTATAGGTTATTCAAATATGTATATGTTTGTGTGTGTGTGTGTGAGTGTTTGGGTGTGTGTTTGTTTTGATAATCTACAAAATGAGAAGTTTGTATATATAAAAATAAAACACGAAACAAATATTTACATGTCATGAATTTTTATTTTTTAATATGATATGGAATACATTTTTATTTCCGGACTGCGACGCACTAAAAAGCACCGGAACTGACGTATTGAATGTTACGTTGTACGGGAGACAATTTAGGTGACAAGATAAGTTAAAAAATCTTTAAAAATAAAAAGATATATTCAACTGGTATTTGAAAGATCAATCAGACATAGTATTATTGACTTGTGTTACGTAAAATGTGTATTTTTGTGTAATTTAACTTTTTGGTTAGATTTATTAATTGTTTACTTATATATAGATTCTTTCAAAAAATTAATGGAAATCTATGAAACTATTAAAGTAATATAATAGTTTATATTAATATTAATGTTTAGTTGATTTCTTATCGCTTGACAATATGGGCAGATAAGTCTTTAATTAAGTGGCACGCCACTTTAATTCGCTCCCTCAAATTGGGATACTATTTCAAATAATTGAATGATTGCTCTAAACCTCAGTGTAAACGATGATTAATGTTATACTTTTTAAATCATTTATATTAACTTGTGGTGTCCGAGCCCTTGATTGCTTGCTTGTCGAAAAAACTTTGGATCGATTTTTTAACCAACGTCATTATAAGCTAGCGAGCTGAAATTTTGCAGGCACTTTTGTGCCTAAGATAACGACAATGTATCAAAATTTCAGATCGATCGCATATACTGTAATTAAATTATTGAATTTTTAGATTAATTTCTGTATCTCTATGTATCATGTTATTTTTTTTAAATAGAGTTTCGCGGTGCGTATTGTATTGCACAACCTTTCTGTCGCGCAATAAGGTGCGTATTTTATTGACAACACTTTTTATAAACATATTCCTGATCGTTGCGCAATATCTTAAATATTTTTTACCACACAACTGCAATGTTGTACTTTTAGATGGTCTTGCGCTGCGTATTATAGTGATCATTCTTTTTATTACGTCTCGTACATAAAGGATTTATAGCAAAAACGTGTTTTTTTCCTTTTTTTAAATTACTTCATATTTTTAGTTCATAGAAATGTGTTAATTTAAAGATGTAAAATGTTTATTTTTCTGTCACATACAAGTTTGTTTATTTTTTTAGAATGACAAAAATACGTGTTCTGCTCTTTCAGGTACTATAATAATATCTGAACTTCCGCTCATAAATTGTTCACAACTGATGATTAACGAAGTATATAATTAGAAAAAAGTATACGATTTAGTGTCTGGCCTTGCGTTCATTTTGTTTTATGCGCATATAAGCCGAATCCTGATTTCATTAATATAGTTTACAGTTCTAAACTCGGCTTATATAAGAGTAAATACGGCATGTGTTTTAATTTTAAACACATGTATCTTGTTTATTCGAACTACTATAGTCTGTATAGGTTATTCAAGCATGTATATGTTTGTGTGTGTGTGAGTGTGTTTGGGATATTTGATTGTTTTGATAATTTACAAAATGGAACATTTTTATATGTAAAAATAAAACACGAAACAAATATTTACATATCATGAATTTTTATTTTCTAATTTGATGTTGAATAAATTTTATTTTTGGACTGAGACGCACTAAAACGCACCGTTACTGACGTATTGAAAGTTACGTTGTACGTGAGACAATTTAGGTGACGACATAAGTTAGAAAATCTTACAAAATAAATAGATATATTCAAATGGTTTTTGAAAGATCTATGAGACATTGTATTATTGACGTGTGTTACGTAAAATGTGTATTTTTGTGTAACTTAACATTTTGGTTAGATGTATTAATTGTTTACTTAAATATATATTCTTACAAAAATTTAATGCACATCTGGAAACTATTACATTAACATAATGGTTTATATTAATATTAATGTTAAGTTAATTTTTTATAGCCCAACATTGTAGGCAGTTAAGTCTTTAAATAAGTGGCTAGACACTTTAAATCGCTCCCTTAAATTGGGATAATATTTAAAAGAATTGCTTGATACTACTTAACATCAGTGTAGTCGATGATTAATGTTATACTTTTTAAATCATTTATATTAACTTGTGGTGTCCGAGCACTTGATTGCTTGCTTGCCGAAAAACTTTGGATCGATTTTAACCAATGTCATTATAAGCTAACGAGCTAAAATTTTGCAAGCAGTTTTTTGCTGATGATAAAAACAATGTATAAAAATTTCAGATCCATAGCACATATTGTAATTATATTATATAATGTTTATATTATTTTATTTATCTCTATGTATCATGTTATTTTTTAAGATAAAGTGTCGCGGTGCGTATTATATTGAACAACCTTTCTGTTGCGCAATAAGGTGCGTATTTTATTGACAACTCTTTTCATAAACATATTCCTGATCGTTGCGCTATACCTTAAACATTTTTTACGACACAACTGCCATGTTGTATTTTTGAATGGCATTGCGTTGCGTATTATAGTGATCAGTCTTTTAATAACGTCTCGTACATAAAGAATTTATAGTAACAAACTTTTTTTATTTTTCCTTTTTTTAAAAATTGCTTCATATTTTAGTTCATAGAAATGTGTTACTTTAAAGATGTAAAATGCTTATTTTTCTGTCACAGACCAGTTTGTTTACCTTTTTAGAATGACAAAAAGACGGTTCTGCTCTTTCCGGTACTATAATAATATCTGAACCTCCGCTAATACATTGTTCACAACTGATGATTAACGAAGTATATAATTAGAAAAAAAGTATACGATTTAGTGTCTGGCCTTGCGTTCATTTTCTTTTATGCGCATATAAGCCGACCCCTGATTTCATTATTGTATTTTACAGTTCTAAACTCGGCTTTTATAAGAATAAATAAGTAATGTGTTTTAATGTAAAACACTGCATCTTGTTTATTCTCTATACAATAGTTAGTATAGGTTATTCACATATGTATATGTTTGTGTGTGTGTGTGATTGTGTTTGGGTGTGTGTTTGTTTTGATAATCTACAAAATGGGAAGTTTTTATATATAAAAATAAAACACGAAACAAATATTTAAATGTCATGAAATTTTTTTTTCTAATTTGAAATGGAATTAATTTTTTTTCTTCCGGACTGCGAAGCACTTAAAAGCATCGGTACTGACGTATTGAATGTTACGTTGTACGTGAGACAATTTAGGTGACAAGATAAGTTAGAAAATCTTAAAAAATAAATAGATATATTCGAATGGTATTTGAAAGATCTATGAGACATAATATTATAGACGTGTGTTACGTAAAATGTGTATTATTGTGTAACTTAACATTTTTGGTTAGATTTATTTATTGTTTACTTAAATATAGATTCTTACAAAAATGTAATGCAAATCTACGAAACTATTAAATTAATATAATGGTTTATATTAATGTTTAGTTGATTTCTTATCGTAGTTCAAGTATAGTAGTTGTGTCTTTAATTAACTGGCACGCCACTTTAATTCGCTCCCTTAAATTGGAATAATATTTCAAAGAATTGCTTGCCTTCTCTGAACCTCAGTGTAGTCGATGTTTAATGTTACACTTTTTAAATCATTTATATTAACTTGTGGTGTCCGAGCCCTTGAGTGCTTGCTTGCCGAAAAAACTTTGGATCGATTATTAACCAACTTTATTATAAGCTAGCAAGCTGAAATTTTGCTGGCAGTTTTTTACCGATGATAAAAACAATGTATAAAAATTTCAGATCGATAGTATATACTGTGATTAAATTATTTTACATTTATATTGTTTCATTTATCTCTATGTATCATGCTATTTCTACACGCTTTTATTTAAGTCACACTGTTTGTATGTTGTATCCATCCATCATTCCTTCAAATCTTGTAACTTAAAATTAAACCTCTTCTGCATGGTGTTATATTGAACAAACTTTTTAATAATTTTCTGTTTCTCAATTCAGTGTGTATTATATTGACGACAATTTTTTAAAAATATATTCCCGATATTAAACATGTTTTACGAGACATAACTAAAATTGTGTATTTTTGTATTGTCTTGCTCTGCGTATTATAATGACCCACCTCTCCGGTCAAACCAGAACGTGGAGGCAGACTGGGCATCACTCAGAGAGCTGATTTACACCACAGCTACAGATACCCTGGCCCCCACTCCAGGAAACATAGTAGACAGGCTTGTGACAACCACAGAGGCATATCCCTGCTATCTATCGCAGGAAAGATCCTTGCCTGAAAGTCAGTGTGGTTTCCGAAAAGAGCGAAGGACCATCGACATGGTGTTCGCTGCCAGGCAGCTGCAAGAGAACTGTCAGGAGCAGAACTTCAACCTGTTCTCCACCTATGTCGACCTGACCAATGCTTTTGACACCGTTGGCAGATAGGGTCTGTGGAAGATCATGGCCAAATACGGTTGCCCAAGGAAATTCATCGTCTTGGTGAGACAATTCCACGAGGGCATGCAGGCCAGAGTCCAGGACAGCGGAGAGTCTTCTGATCCTTTCCAAGTCACAAACGGAGTCAAGCAGGGCTGCGTCCTGGCACCAACACTGTTTAGCCTCATGTTTTCCGCCATGCTGACAGAGGCCTTCAGAGACGAGAATGTTGGTGTCAACCCGAGGTACCGCACAGATGGCAAAGTGTTCAACCTTCGGAGGCTCCAGGCAAAAAACCAAGGTTATGACAGACATCATCAGAGACATGCTGTTTGCTGCTGACTGTGCCCTCAAATCTGTCTCAGAAGCCGACATGCAACATGTTCTCCAGCGCCTGCACACAATTTGCTCTGACAATCAACACTAAGAAGACTGAAGTACTCCATCAGCCCGCGCCTGGAAGGCCCTACGTAGAGCCCAACATCACTGTCAACGGCCAGAGACTCAACACAGTGCACCGGTTCACATACCTAGGCAGCACACTGTCTCAAATGTCACCATCGACGATGAAGTGAACGTCAGAATTACCAGAGCCAGCTCGACTTTCGGCAGGTTGTACCCTATTATATGGGCGATAATTTTTAAAAAATATATATTCCCGATCGGTGCGCATTATATTAAACATGTTTTACGAGGCATTACTACAATTTTTATATTTGGATTGTCTTGCGCTGCGTATAATAATGAAGATTCTTTTAGTTATGTCTCCTATATAAAGGATTTTTAGTAAAAAAATTGTTTTTTTTACGGTTTCCTTTATTGCACTCTTCCTTTCTATCGATAAAAGTAAACACACAGCTGAAACCGAACAGTGCGTATGTCCACTGCGGAGAGAATAAATATTGAAACATGAAATTTATTTAGGGGAAAACGACACGAATAATAATTTTTGACATCATACACATGTGATGTCAATCTGATTAATACGTTGATAACTAAAAAAAAACATGCACAGTATCTGTCTTCAATAAAATAGCATATGATTGAACAAAGATATGCCAATTATTATTATCAAAATGTTTTTCAGTTGCAATGATTAATTTTCAAAAGCACTTGATTTTTTACAAATCTACAATAGGGATTAATTACAAATTTGAACAAGGTCATACATTGATATCATGCGTTAGAACTCCGCTGTGCATGCTACTATGAACTTTACCTTTGAGTGTACATTTTCAATGTCAATTTTGATATTTAATAAAACTGCATGCAATAAAGTTCATTGCTTTTTTTTTCGTAATTATACACACTTTGACCCCTTTGAAATAAAACATTAATGTAAAAATAAATAAATAAATATTTTTTGTTTTAAATTTAGCGTGTTCAGATTATATAAGTGACACTGTATTGTTTTTTGTAAATATTGTAAAATGCTAAATAAAAATAAATATATCATTAATGCAGGAAAATATTTGTTCCATATTTAAACAAATATGTTTATCATCAAATAAAATAAGAAATCAAGTGACGCGTAGTAAGCTTTAGAAAGAAAATAACCAGATACCTATTTCAGAATGTTGGTTGTCTTTAAGAGTTGTATACATCATGTCTTAGTATGTATGCAACCATGGTATATTATACAATTATATATTTTTGCACTTGGGTTTATGCTTGATACGTAAATAATATACGTAATAAAAATGAAACTATTTAAATTCCGCTTTTTTAAAATGGCAAATACTATAGCAACAAACTCCTACTTACTGTTGAGATTTTTTTCTTTAACTAGGACAGTGATTTTTAAAAAAATAAATCCAAAATAGTGCGGTAATTGGTAAAAAGTAAGATGCCAGAAAAATCATGCAAACTATTGCAAAAAAAAACAACCGCCAGCCAAGCAGTATCAGATAGCTCTGGAATTGATTGCTCCTTGCCTCACATGAATTCCACAATTTTTTTTTAAAGTGCGTAGAAGCACTGAAGTGCTGTCCACCAATTGAGCCATCTTACATCATTATGATACATAACATCTCCGTATTCTCCCTGGATGTCAAGAAGAAACTACTGAAACTGGCATTGAAACAAGACTTTTGAATTTGAGTGAATTGAGTTGATAGCTTTCATCACTGGCTTAATGACAAGATCACATCTATGATGTTTGACACAACTAACTTGTTGGTGAATGAGACAGTGACGTTTAAAAGCTTTCCCAGCCTGTTCGCTAACTTTGTTACAGACAAGCGTTGTTAGTCCACTATGCTCACCAATCATGGTAGGAGGGGCACCATCAGTAATAATTTCATATATATTTTTAAATGATAACTTAATGTCATTGACAGCAGAACAAATAGAAGCAAATAAATGTTTTCTTCTTATTTGGTCTTTAAAACTCTGAAGGTCAAGTGATTCTTCACTCACACAAATGTCATAATTAACTCCTCTGGTGTCAAATACATCAGTGTTTTCATCACAGACTATTGAAGAAATGTCCATTTGTCTGCTTTTACCTCTCTTTGATTCTTAATGTCTGATGAAATTTCTTCAATTCTGCTATCCATAGGCAAATATTGGCAAACCCACTGCTTTTTTCTCTGGACAGATATTTTCAACAAATTTCATCACTCAACAGCACATAAGATCATCGGGTTTTTAAAAGTCAATTTTCACTTTGTACAAAAATAAAACGTTTTTTTAAAAAATACTTCAGTTATTTTTATTGTACTCACCATTAACATGTGGTCTGAAGTAGTACACGCAAAGAACTTGCAAGAAGGGAACTTAGGCTATTGGTTTTATTTGAGTATTGTTGGTGTCATCTTCATCGCTGGTGGTGGAGTGCTAGCGCGTTTAGGCAACAAAAAACTCTCTTTAAAATTGGATCTACTACCTTTAATATCACTTGTCTCTCAATATAACCACATATTTTGTGTTTGTGAGTGTCATTAAATTAAGTGTTTATAATTTTTGTTTGTTAGTTTCGTTCCTGAAACAATTGAATGCAATCAATAAATATGGACAATGAATCGATTTTCTCCAGTTATATATATATATTTATATATATATATATATATATATATATATATATATATATATATATATATATATATATATTAAGATTACAGAAAGTAACGAATAAATAACCTATTAATCGTTAAAAAATTTAACAAGTTAAAATTAATTTGATCGATTAAAATTCGATTTAAATTTAATAAAATATTTCTAATATTTTTTATTCCAATTTATTAATAATTTATAATGTTTGTTACCTGCATACTTTTCCCTCGTATTATTATCATTTATTATTTAGACGTGCATAGAAGAACGAAATTGCTGTGCTACGTCTCAAAATTTGGGTGTCATGGAATTACTGCGACTTAATCGATATCGCGAAATTAAGAATCGCAACTTAATTGTATCTTTATATGCATTATCAAAATATGTTTAATTGAAATTAATCGATTAATCGATTAAAATTTTTCCGATTAATCGAACAACTTTTTAAAAAAAATCAGTACCAGGCATTAACTCAGTAAGCTTGCTGTTTGTCATTTCAGATCAAACCCAAATTATTTATATTCCTTATTTCGTTCAAGATTTAGTTTATTATGTCACTTAATTTCAGTTACTGTTCTCTAGCGCAATGTTAAGACAAAAGTGCCGCATGTGGCTCGTAAAAAATGATTCAAATGATGGTGTAAAATTTAAACAAAGGTTTGTTTTTAAAAACATATTTTTTTATAATCTTAAATGTGTATCAATTATTTTAACACTCTAATGCAAAGCAAAGTTATCACGGGAAAGCCAAATATATGTTTTAATTAAAAGTTAACAAAACAAAAGTCTTTAAAAAAAAGTAGCATAAACGTTACATAAACTTGGAACTAATTAGCTTACATTTGCGTAAACAAAACAGATTATTCGAAAAGATTTGTAGATATAGTAGATATAGACATACATTAAAAACAAATTGAACAAATGCTTCTACTTTTTTTTCTAAAATCATGCATTAGCAAAATATAAGTCCACTTAAAAATTTAATAAGAAAACCCCATAAAAAACCAAGTTTTTGACTATAAATCCTTTATGTACGAGAAGTAATTAAAAGAATGTTCATTATAATACGCAGCGCCAGACCATCCAGAAATACAAAATTGCAGTTGTGTCGTAAAACATGTTTAATATAATGCGCACCGATCAGGAATATGTTTATAAAAAGAGCTGTCAATAAAATACGCACCTTATTGCGCGACAGAAAGGTTGTTCAATATAATACGCACCGCGACGCTCTATCTCAAAAAATAGCATGATACATAGGAATAAATAAAATAATCTAAAAAATCAATAATTTAATTACGGTACATGCGATCGATCTGAAATTTTGATACATTGTTTTTATCATCGGTACGAAACTGCCTGCAAAATTTCAGCTCGCTATCTTGCGAGCAAGTGGGTTAAAAATCGAGCAAACGTTTTGGCGACAAGCAAGCAAGCAAGGTCGGTCGGTCGGCCGCAGACACCACGAGTTAATATAAAGGATTTAAAAATACAACAATTTTCATAATGTATTGAAAATATTGCTGTTGTTTTAAAGTTTTTTGTTTGACTCACCGAAATGCTATTTGATTTTATCCGAAGCCCTAGCACATCTTATAATCGATTACTTCTTTATTGTTCTAGGGATGAAAGTTTACTTGAACATACTTTACCAAAGCCTAGGGCTGCGGGAATAAACGATTAATTTCTCAATTATTCTTTAAGAAATTTTAACGGTTACATTATTTTAAAAGATTAATCCACTCATCACTTACAAATTATTGCAAGTCAAAAGTAAAAAAAAATATTAAAAAAATAATTAAAAAATAGTAGCCGATAAATAATAAAAATTTCCGAACAGTTACAAGTACATTTTGGTTTTAAATTTTTTGACTGACGGGAATGTTAAAAATGTTGATAAAGTTTGCATACGATGGCTTTAACACTTCGCCTACTTATCAAACCAAATGAAAAGCGATTTTAAGCTAATGGCAGTCATGGAGTCTGACTCAGAGAGAAATGATGACAGCTCATCTGGTGAATTACTGCGTTACAAAATGGAGATGAAAGTCCCTGAATCCATTAATCCTCTACAATGATGGAAACTTAATGAACACCGATATTTGATAATGTTCTTCCTTGCCAAGACCATTTTGTGCATTCCAGTTAACTGAGTTCCATTGTAATGATTGCACAGCTCGGCTGGTTATATTGACAATTAGACCTGCCCATCACTTGAAATTGTTTGAATTAATTTAAAGAAAATAACAAATTCAATTAGTTACTTAGTTAGTTATTTCCTCTCGGGCCGAAGACGGCACATAGGGCAGAAGTCATGGATTTCCATTTACGCCGATCCGTCGCCAATTGTATCAGGTCTTGATTATTTTTTAGACCCATGGTTGAGCTTTCTCGTTTGATTGCTCTACGTAGGGTTTCCATTGGTGTTCCTTGTTTTCGTTTGCCTTTTGGTGTCCATATGAAGGCCTGACAAAGGAGTCTTCTCTCGTCCATTCGAAGAACATGGCCGATATAACTCCTCTGTTTTTTCCTTATAAAAGTTGACACATATTCTTGGTTGGTTTCTTCTCTTATTGTTTCATTTGATTTAAAATCACTCCATTTTATATACAAAATGTTTGGGAGGCATTTGTTTTCGAAGGCAACAATATTGTTTTTCTATAGCTTCAGTGGATTTCCAGCTTTCTCATCCATATGTTAGTAGAGGGATCACGCAAGAATTGAATAGCCTAAATTGTATATGTTTGCTAAGTATCTTTGATCTCCAAATATTTGTAAGTTTGTTAAAATTATTTGACGCCAACGCAATTCGAGTCATTATCTCTGATGTTGCATCTCCATAATTCAATACTTATTGTAAAACAATCCCTTTTTTTTTAAATTACCCGGTAAGCTTTTCGGACATGACTCAAAGTGAAATCTTACATGCTTAAAGAAATGATGTGTAATTTTCCTAGATCAATTTTTATATTTTAAAAAGTAATATAATTCGAAAGATATTCAACATAAAATGTACCAAATAAAACGTTTTTATACATTTCCCTAGATGTCAGTGCTGTGGCGTTTACCTTGAACCTAAATGAAGCCTTTATGCCGTGCCCAGCAAATGTCACACAAGGATCAGTTATTAAATCTAATGTCATAATTATCCCACACCTTGTGTCCTAACTATTGCTATAGACAACAACGATCAAGTGATAAGAGAAGACAATGCAACTTACACGGTTAACAGCAGTCTGACTACTGACTCACGTCACAACTTTACATTTTCATACTCTGTATGTGGAGTGAATCTCAAGTCATATTTATACCTGGAGACAATAGGTAAATATACATACACATTAGTATTAGTATACTGACTTCTGGAATATATAAAGGAGCATTTATTCTGTCACCATTAAAAATGAAAGTAATTAAGAAATTAAGGGCTAAAGTAGATACACGATAATTTGACTTCATCGTGAATGCAATATATTGATTTTGCGTTTTGCAAAAAAAATTAATAAATAAATAAACATAATTGACTAGTACCACACACTTTTTGTTACTGGACTTGAACTCCGCTTGTATATAAATATATTCAATTCAAACGTGAATTGATCGAAATCTCAAATGTTTTGATTTCATATTACTGAAGACAAATGAGGAAATATTTTAAATTTAATTTGCTCCTATAGACAGAGTCATTTTCTTTTCATGCACTAATTTTTCTTCCATCTGAAGTAGTAATTGAATTATCAAAAGTTTTAAAACTAATTATTTAAAATATATGTTATAAAAAATATATTATTAATTTATTTGTAAAGAAAAAGTGATACCTGTATAACGCAAAATGTGTTATGAAAACAAAATAAATTAATGACACATTTTCTTGTTCTTCTCGAAGTCACATCTAATTCAAGTCAACCAGTGATGACGTCAGGGAATGCAACCAAATCACATATATCCTTAAAAGAACCAATTAACTTTTCTGAAAGAAAGGAATCAAATTTCATTAACACCATTTTGATTTTAAACTCACTGTTTGTTATTAATGACATGTTTATTTCCATCTAATTACACATTCAAGTGCCTGAACGCACTGTTAACTATGAAATACCTGGTAATTTCGATGTTGAGAAAATTTAAGTTTTTAATATATAAATAGCCTCATTTTTCGTGAATATATTTATTTGATGAATGGTTCTGTATGCCATTAATTTAAAAAACTTTAACTTTATTTCAGTTTAAAATATTTTAAGTTTTAATTTCATGTTCACGTGCAGTAATATTGTTCGATTTACTAACAATTATCTTGAATTGGTAAATAATAGATTATTAATAGTTTTATATGCTTACATTTTCTTTAATCTACATAATTGTAATTGAAATTATTTAATTACATGTTAAATATGCAACAACATTGTTTGATTTCTCAAGATTACAAAAAAAAATAATAGTGATGTAAAACTTCAAAAATATTTGTTTTCTTAAAAAAACTAAGACAATTTAACATAAAATAGCCTATAAATCCAAATGTTCCACAACGATATTAGTATTGTAGTGCAAAGCAAATGTATTATGGGAAATACATAAATATTATTAATAGAAAAGTTAAAACCAGAGAAAGAGAGACAATCATTAGTACTTAAACATAACTGAAACTCATGTCATATTGGTTGATATTAACTGAACCAAAAAACAAAAAAAACGAAAATATTTAAAGAGGATTATCAATAGTTTATTGCTCTGTGTTTTTGTAGACATGAGACATTTTTGTGTGTCTTCTTAGTGCATTGGAATAAAATCGTGTTTTTAAAAATATATTTTTATTTAGCCATTTAATTTGTGTCCAATTTTTATTTTACTATTATTTAATGTAGTTGTTATGTCTCTTTCTTTGCCAGGTTGTAAAAATTACAATTTGTAATTAGATTTCACTCTTAAAATATGTTTCTATTTGATTAGCTCGTATACAGTAGTTTAGTTAGCAGTAAAAAGTATTTTCACATAAAAGCTAATAATTTGTCATTAATATATTATATCAGGACACGTTTACATCATCTGTTTCTGATCAATGTGATCGATCCAAATTTATCTTAACTTCTCACCCCCATAATTTTAAGGCCCGCCAGGTGATTCTCAAAAACCGATCAATCCTCATGGCTGACCCTCTAACTCAGCAGGTCTTCAAAAAACCTCCTCTTTTTGCTTTCCGGCGAGATAGAAGCCTCAGAGATATACTTGTAAGAAGTCACCTTCCGACAATGAAAGCACATATTGGAACAAAAGGTTGCAACCGAAACCGTTGCAATACGTTTCCATATGTGATTGAAATTAACCAAATTTCTTTCCCTCTTGAAAACTTCATAATAAAAGATGGATTCACTTGCTCAAGTCGCAACGTGATTTATGCAATTCTTTGCAAGAGGTGTAATAAAATTTACGTGCGTGAGACAGGTCATCGTCTTGGAAATCGGTTTAGAGAACACCTGTATAATATAAATAAACAGGCTCAATGTCCTGTGTCTAAACATTTTAACAGTGTTGACCAAGACGGCCTTTCAGATATTGCAGTGACTGGTATTTTATATGCAAGCAATACCCATGATAGTATCCACATGGAAAATAGACTGATAAAATGATTTGGTACGTTGGCTCTATATGGAATTAACCAAATTCATACTTTTACCTAAGTGCAGAATCTTGTTTCCGTTTGGTTTTCACTGTAGCTTTAGATACTTCCTCATTTTTTCCTATATCATGTGTCCTTGTTTGTTTTTGTTTTTCCTTTCTTTTTATTTTACATAAATATTTTATAATATGCGAAACGTCTACTGTCGCGTGAGTTAAAAAATAAAGCTCAAATTTATTTTTTCATTGCACAATTTGTTTGTGTATTTTGTATTTTAATACCTTGACAGCTGATTGTGTTAATTTAAAAAAAAATATAATAGAATATTGTATTGTCACAGGCGTCTGTCAAATTTCAGCTCAATCAAACAAATATATTGCAACTGGTCTGATTGGCTTTCCAAATTATCACTGCGATCGGTTTAATAAAATATAATTTATATCAGGAAATAATGACATAAGGGACCCCCGCACCTAGCCCAAACAAGAAAATATGTAAAATTAAAAACCCATTTTATTAGTAATCAGATGGATGATTGCTATTTGTGTTAATATTTGTAAAATAGTGTGAGATCGAATTGTGTAAACTGTGGTAAAAGTTAACAATAACAGAAAGAAAATAACGACATTTGGTACAACGCCCCCTTAGGATGGTAATTAAGGAGTTAAATGGCATATAGTATTTTAATATTAAGTTTTTATATACCAAACTTTTTCAAAACATATATCCATTTACTAAGTAACCAAAATTTTAATTAATGTTTATTTAACTCATAAGAAAACTAACAATTTTTAAAAGAGGCAATACATCTTCGCGGCTGTATACTCAAAAACTTTTTTTTAAATCTATGCAATCGGATGAATGATGCCGGTAGCTAATATTTATAATAATGTTTACTGTGTTAGACGTCAAACGCCTGAAGATTTTAATCTGGATTAAAATGGAGATAATAGTCAGTATTTGTCTATATCGTGTTATATCGAAAAGGAATTAAGCCTTAAAAATAAAAATAAATGTTTGGGACCGCCGGCCTGAAAAAAATGATCATTAGATTTTCCATTCCCCAAATTATTTTTATTAAAGGCCAGATGATTTGCCTGCAAGATTATTAAAAGAACTAAGCAATGAACTGTCCCCAATCCTTGTAGTTCTCTTTCAAGCCTCTCTAAACCAGGGTAAAGTGCCCCAGGATTGGAAATTAGCTAACGTAACTCCACTCTTTAAGAAAGGGGATAAATCAGACCATGGTAATTACAGGCCTGTATCACTTACTAGTATCACCTGTAAATTACTAGAACACATAATATATAGTAGAATAGTTAACCACCTTGACAAATATAATGCCCTATGCCCACATCAACACGGCTTTAGAAAAAACAGATCATTTGAAACACAATTAATAGGTTTAATAGATGAACTATCAAAAGGCTTGGACAAAAATGATCAAATAGATACAATATTACTAGACTTCTCAAAAGCATTTGACAAAGTTCACCACCTTAGTTTACTTAAAAAACTTAACTACTTTGGAATATCAGGCTCCTTACATCACTGGATCCAAGACTTCCTTTTGGGCAGGGAGCAAACTGTAATAATTAATGGATCTAAATCTGCACCAATAAAGGTTAACTCAGGAGTTCCACAAGGAACTGTGCTAGGTCCCTTACTCTTTTTAATTTATATAAATGATTTACCCAACAACATCTCAACAGGTACAAAAGTTAGGTTATTTGCTGATGTTGTATAATCTATAGAACAATTAAATCAGAACAAGATACCAAAATTTTACAAAAAGACTTAGATGAATTGATAAAATGGGAAACTAACTGGAGTATGTCTTTCCACCCAGAAAAGTGTCAACTGTTAAGAGTAACAAAGAAAAAGAAACAAATAAATTCAAAATATTACATTCATGGAAAAGAACTGACCCAAACTAAAGATGCAAAATACTTAGGAGTCTTAAAAAATGAGAAACTATCATGGAATCCCCATGTCAATGAAGTTATTAAAAAATCAAACAAAACCTTAGGCTTTATAAAAAGGAACTTTAACAAATGTAATAGAGATATAAAACTAAAATGCTACCTCACTTTGGTGAGACCTGTACTAGAATATGCATCTTCTGTATGGGACCCATCCACCAAAGAAAACATTGATAAACTAGAACACATTCAAAAAAGAGCTGCCAGATTCATTACTGGAGAATATTCGAAACTGACAAGAATAACACCATTAGTTAAATCATTAAACCTTGAAACACTAGAGGAAAAGAAGAACCAAAAGCAAAGTAGTAATCATACATAAAGCAATTAATTCTAATTTAAAAATACAACACAAAGATAACTTAATACAACCCTCAGATAGACATAAGGATAAAAACACCTTTCTTATTCCGTATGCAAGAACAAACACATACAAGTTTTCCTTCTTCCCGTCCGGAATTCGGGCGTGGAATGGGTTGCCTGAAGAATCCAGGAAAACCAACACTTTATCAACATTTAAATCTCTAATAAAAATGCAGGACTAAACACAAACCATAGATAAGCGTAGGACGCAATAATCTTCTGTATAGAAGGAGCGTTTGTAAACAGATAAAACAGATAAGATAAAAGGCCTAAAAAGTTTATGTATTAAGTTTCGTTAAGATTCATTAATTAACACAGTAGCCAATAATTAAAATACTTTTACATAGCTTATAGAAGGAAAAAAAAACAATTTAGACCCCATGACCTATATAAATTATATTCGAAAAACTTAATGCGGAAAAGTTATATCATAATGTATTCTACAACTTGTCAATTTTCAAAACGATAAGATAAATAAAAATTTAATATTGTTCATTAATCATAAAACAACATTAAGGACCCCGGGCCAAAACGTTGCATGGCGTAAGTTTCAAAACACATCTACATTACAATTTGGATTATAATGGATACAAGTATTAATAGTTCTCAAGATCGTTTAAAAGTGAATGGGGAATACAATATAAGATATTACGAGTTCAATACTCATTGTTATTTTTTAAGAAGGCTTTAGGTTTTTATATACCGAGTTTGTTTAAGATCAATCTATGTATCCAGGAAATAATGCTGGAAATAATAATAATAAAAGCTCATATTAAAAAAAAATATATTAAAAATAAAAAAATTAAAAAACCCATTATGGTGCACATTAAATAGCCAATTCTTCTTTCGTGGGCATACTCAAAATCATCAATTTTTTCATGGCAATCGGATGGATGAAGTAGTAGGCCATTAAGGACAAACTGACAGACATATATATATATATATATATACATATATCATCTGTCCCGTGACCGTTGCGGTCGTTGGGGGCAGCGCATGGACACATCAACATATAACGATTTTCACATTTGCCTATCTTTAGCGGCGGCCAATAATTCATTCAATCCCATCCCTGTCCATATCTTTATGTTGTCAAGCCAGCTTTTCCACTGTCCACTTCTTCGCCGACCCCTTCTACAGTGTCTTGAAGGATGACTTTTGTCAGGGTATCATGTCGCAGTTCATGAGAGAACCATGCCATCTTACGTCTCGTAATTGTTTTTTATAATACTTTTTTGACGACCCGCAATAGAGTTTATCCTGTCTCAGACATATTCATTGGTCGTGTGTTCTAAATAGGAGATCTGGAGAATTTTCCTTATGCATTTGTTTTCAAATGCCTGCTGCTTGCTTTCAGTGGTTGCCAGTAGTGCCCAGGTCTCATATCCATAAATGACAAGAGTTTAAATTAGAGCTCTTAAAGCCTGAGATTTGTGTGCAGGCTAATGTTGTTGCTGTTCCATATTTTGGTTAACTTTGTCATTTCTGCCATTGCCGACCCGATTCTAGCTCGAATTTCAGCTTCATAGTTACCCGTTCTAGATATAATGGCTCCTAGATTTTTAAAGTTGTGTACCTCTTCCAGCTTTTGTTGGTTCATTATTTTGTTAGCCATACTGGCAGCTGAGGTTATTAACCAACATCTTGCTTTTCTCGTAGCTGGTTTTCACCCCATATGCACCTGATCTGTCTGCAAGTTTGTCAGTGAGCTCCTGTAGTACTTTACTGCTCCCAGCCAAACGATCTATGTCATCAGAAAATCTCAGGTTGCATAAGGGTCTTCCACCTATAGAGATGGATGTTTGGTAATCACTGAGTGTTTCTTGCATGATTTTTTCAAGGAAGATATTGAACAGGACTGTTGAGAGAATGCAGCCCTGGTAGAGTCCAATCGTCGTTTTGAAGAAGTCCCATACGCAGTTTTTAAAAAAACCTACACTGCTGTTCTGATTGCATGATTCTTCGATCACCTTTACCAGCCATTCTACAATTTTGAAACTTCTCATAACTCTCCAAAATCCCTCGTGCCATACTCGATCATAGGCTTTCTTGAAATCTATGAAGTTTTGATGGAGTTCGCGTTTGTGCTGTAGATGTTTTTCTATGACCAAGCGACTGTTGAAGATCTGCTCGATTGTGCTTCTGCCTGGTATTAAACCTGCCTGTTCTTCTGCAAGTAATTCCTCGGATATTGGCTTTAACCTACTGAGGATAATCTTTAGCTTTACTTTTTCTATGAGTGGCTGGTAAGACTGTTTGTTCTATAATTCTAGAATTGTTTTTTATTGCCTTTCTTAGCTAATGTTATGATTATAAATATATATATATTAATATATATATATATATACATATATATTGTCACATTTTTTTCCAACCCAACACATTTTTAAATCCTTTATATTAACTCGTGGTGTCTGCGGCCGACCGACCGACCTTGCTTGCTTGCTTGCTTGTCGCCAAAACTTTTGATCGATTTTTAACCCACTTGCTCGCAAGATAGCGAGCTGAAATTTTGCAGGCAGTTTTCGTACCGATGATAAAAACAATGTATCAAACTTTCAGATCGATCGCATGTACCGTAATTAAATTATTGATTTTTTAGATTATTTTATTTATTCCTATGTATCATGCTATTTTTTGAGATAGAGCGTCGTGGTGCGTATTATATTGAACAAACTTTCTGTCGCGCAATCAGGTGCGTATTTTACTGACAACACTTTTTATAAACCTATTCCTGATCGGTGCGCATTATATTAAACACGTTTTACGACACAACTGCAATTTTGTATTTTTGGATGGTCTTGCGCTGCGTGTTATAATGAACATTCTTTTAGTTACGTCTCATACGTAAAGGATTTAAAGTAAAAAACTTGGTTTTTTACGGGTTGTTTTTTAATGCTCATTTTGTGCCATCTCTTATTGCGACTAAAAAGGAAAAACGTTAAATGTTATAAATATTTGATTTTCATGATATGAAGGTGTTATCCTACTCTTATGTGCCTTGCCAATATGTAAAAAAAAATCATTTTTAAAAACCACGTTTTTATAAGCGGACAAAAAAGAAGAAAATATATTTTTTTCACAGAATTGTGAAGGACAAAATCTTTTTTCTGGATTGATAAAAATTTCAAACTTATATGCTCAAGTACTATGTTGTACTTTGACTAAAAACGTGGGTTCGGGCGCTTCTCAGGCTTAACTAATTCAATTCACTCATTTTCGTACTCGTCATTTGTAAAGCCTAATTATTTTATCCAATCGCCTAAAAAGTATATGTTTATTTTCTTCTTGATCATGATGGACATATTGTTTGTCAGTATTTACCCTTATCTTTTAAAAATTAATGGCCTAATGTTTTATTTTAAGGACTACCGAGCCAAAACAGTGCAAAATTCCCAAGACATGACGATTTCATTTGGATCATTATGACGATGTGTATACATTTTTGTTGAGATCGCATAAAATCCAATGTGGAAAAAGTCTTAAAAGTTTACGATAAAAATATTTAGTGTTCTCGTCCCCTAGAGTAATGGACATAAGAGTTTGTTGTTCTATAGTATTTTTATATGTACAAAAAATATTTTTAAAATGTTTTGTATGTTCAAAGTTTGAAAAGATCCATCCATTTGCTCACAAACCATAGTTTAAACTAATTGTTATATTTCTCATATTTAGAAAAAAATGATATTTCGGGTGAGCTGATTACAATCTATGAATTGTACTCTACCACTTCCCAAAGTTTTATTCTGCTACCAATACGGGAAGTTGCATAATTATAGATCAGCGGGTAGTGAATCATTCATGGCATTGCCTTTTCTTTTAGTATGTATATATTTGCCACTAACTGTGAATTTGATTTTAATCTTAGTTGAGTGTTACGCTTTAATCTTTCAAATGTATTTGGCATTCACGTACTCAACATATTGGAGTTGATCTGATGAGTAAAACTCGAAATGGTAATAAATTGACATGTTTTGGATGAAACTAGTTTCAGATAAGATAATATGTTAAAAAAAATAAATTAAAGTTAATGTTAAATTTTTTTTTAAATACGCACACAGCAAACGTTTGTTTTCAAAATTCTGTAACAAATTGTTACAAATTCTAAAAAAAAGTATTTGCAATGTTTTTAGTTTGTGTTTATTTAATTTTGAAACTCATTCTAAAGATTTTAAAAATAAAATAAAAAACATAATTTCACTCGCTCAGTTAAAGATTCCACTTGTTTTGAGTAAAGTCTGAGTGGTCTGGACACCAGGGTTTGGAAACAAAGAGCCTTGTTGAACTTAAAAACACAAAAAAGGAAATGATTTGTTATTTTCAGGGGAAACGCCGCGAGGAAATTTAATGACTAATAAATATATTACCGTGCACATATCTGTTAAAAAAATTCATAAAAAATTATCTTAAATTAACAATCATTATGATTATTTATTAATAATAACTTTTATTGTATACATTTTTAAAAGGGCTTTGATTAGACCTATTTTTAATCTCGTCTTACAAATTTCATCTTTGTGTATGTTTATTTTTTAATAGACGTTGTTTTTAGAGATAGACAGTTTTTTTTTAAATTGAAATCAATTTTTTAAAAAAAATTGTACTTTTTTTTCTAATGTCTAAAGTTAAAAAAGAGGCATTTCTTAGTAAATCGCCAACCTTAATAATACCTTAAAATTATGATTGCTATTGAATGGGCAAATTAATATTTAAAGTGAATATGTCAATTCATATTTTTTTTTGAGTTTTAAAATGACTTACTTTGCCTAACATGCGGTCTTGTACTTCGTGATTAATTAAATTGGACTAAAGCATTTGTATTGTTTATTTAGTTCAGATGAAATATTTCTTTTATATGACTATGGCAGATACCATCGTCAGAAGGAGTATAATTAGACTCAAGATCATACCAATTTCAGAAATAACTCGTTGAAGCTTTCACATTTTTAAATTTAACTTTAAAATGTATGACAGATTTGAGAAGCTAACGAATTTTGTAAAGTTATTCTTATAATATCTTCCTTGATATTTTTTTAACACAGGTAATTCTTTCAAATATCAAAGTCCAAATAATGATACGAAATAAATTGTAATATTCGACTTAAATAATGCAATAGTTTTTTAAAACAAAATGTGTCACTTACTGGTAACAGTAATACATTATTCTTTCGTAAGCGTGTTTTTGTCCTTTGTTAATGAGATTTCATACAAGCTGATAAAAAATGAAATTTCGGTATGTCATACACAAAGCAACTGAAATGAATTATTGAAGAACGCACATGTGTGTGTTTGCACGGCAACTATTTTTCTTTTCTGTTTTTTCCTAAAACGGAAGAAGATTTTAAAATATATAATTTATTTTTAGTTTACAAGCTTCATTATAAGCAAAACAATAATTGCTTGCTATTATTGGTCATTTCATAAAATGTTCCCTGGGCCTAGGGCATCACTGAGTCCACCCAGCTCAGAATGGGTACCTAAAATTATTAGTTAGGGAAAGAAAGGTGGATGGGTAATGCGTGGAACCCTTATAGCCGAGGTGTGTGAACGCTGCATCACTTGCCAGCAGACCGGCATGGTCTGTGGACGCATTAATCCTTCTATATAGAAGGAGCGTCTGTATAGATAAGACAAGATAAGACACAAGATGATTGGACTTCCTGGAGGAGTTAATGTTCTTGCTCTTGTTGCTGTGTGCATCACTGGTAGTGGCGTTCTTCTACTTATTATTGGTTTAGCGACAACAGAGTGGTCGTCCTTACACGTAAATGGCCTAACTCATGAAGCTGGTCTTTGGAAAACATGTAAAAAACTTTTTACGTTTGAACTTTGTATCGAATATCCATTTAATTTATTAGGTAAGTGAGGAAAAGGTTATGAAACATATTTGTAGCCATATTTTGAATGAAGTAAATTTACACATGCATCATCATCCTTGGCGTTCTTCTACACATCATTGGCTTAGCGACAACGGAATGGTCGTCTTTGCAAGTAAATTGTGATGTATGACCTTTAGAAATCATGCAAAAAATATTATAGAAAACTGTATGAAATATATGTTTGAATAATTAGATAAGAACCGATCAGGTATTAAAACGTATTTTTCAAATTTCTTTAAAATATCATATTTTCTGTTAAGGAGTTTTACAAATGTAACGCAAAAAATGTAAAAGAATATATGAAAATTACTAATGAGATAGCAATGCCTACATATTTCACACAGATGATGAATTACCAAACAGCATTAGAGTCTGTATATATTTCGCTATTCTAGGAATGTTGTCAGGTTTATTGGGTCTGGTCATGGCCGCTGTTTCTGTTATATTTCCTATAATGGGAAAACCCAATAATCCAAGGTTCTCTGCGACTTCATTGGCGGCTTGTTTTGGAGCGTGTAAGTTGATACATTAATTTCCTTTATTTTAAAGAAATAACACTAAATACTCTGTATTATTGAGAATGAATAATTTTTTCATAAAATGGCTGAATACTTACTATTTTTATCTTTCTTGACATGAGTTTGAAGATGAAATTCAGAGATCAGGCAATATTAAGAACATGAAACATAAAACAAACAGGAAAACAAATATTAAAAAATAATTTTTATTATATGAAACTGAATACGAAAGTTAAGAAGTCTAATAGCTCAGCGTGAATTCGTGTAAAGATGTAGTGTAGACAGTGAACATTGAATGTGATTCTATTTTTTTTTAAAGTTAATAACCGTTCACATTAGCGACCGTAGGAAAATATTTAACTTTGTTCCCCATAAGTTAAGTAATAGGGGCTTTACAAGAAACTCTAAGCTTACTAGCAAATAATATATGTATGTATGCATCAGCAACCAGATATATTTTGTAATTTTTTTTAAAAACAAAATTGCCAAAATTAGAACTGAGCTTGACAGAACAATGTTACCGCAACATAATGTATCTCCCTCTTTTACTGTTAGGTCAAAATCTGACATGTTCCAGCCTGTTACGCAAAATGAGGTCAAAGCTGTTATTCTAAAATATAAATCAACGTCATGTTCTCTTGATCCAATCCCCACTCCACTATTGGTTGAGTCATTAGATCACTTACTCCCAACAATAACCAATATAGTAAATGAGAGTCTAACACCAGGTATTTTCCCACCTTAAATAAATCTGCTGTAATTAAACGCTTGATGAAAAAACAAGGGTTGGATCAAAACAATTTAAACAACTATCGACCTGTGTCCAATATTTCATTTGTATTGAAAGTCATTGAACAACTTGTCTTAAAACATTTTTTTTTCTTATCTTAACGACAACACTCTTCTAAGTCCCAATCAGTCGGCCTAAAGACCTTCTCACAGCACAGAGACCACCCTGTTAAATGTAACACATGACCTCCTACTCGCACTGGACAGTGGGCAAATCTCTATATTGGTCCTCTTAGATCTTAGTGCTGCTTTTGACACTTTTGACCATCAAACATTGCTGAAAACCCTGCAAAATTATTTTGGAATTTCTGGCATAGTTCTGGCTTGGTTTCAATCATACTTATCAAACAGATAACAGGTGGTATCAGAAGATGGATGTATCTCTCACAGATCTGACTTGGTTTATTGTGTGCCTCAGGGCTCCGTTTTCGGTCCGGTACTTTTCGTACTGTATACAATGCCACTACTTCTACTGCTCGAAAAGCATTCAGTTAAAAGCCAATCATTTGCAGATGATACTCAGCTATACACTAACACTGA
The DNA here is from genome assembly GCA_944989445.1 of Ampullaceana balthica. Classification (NCBI taxonomy): domain Eukaryota; kingdom Metazoa; phylum Mollusca; class Gastropoda; family Lymnaeidae; genus Ampullaceana; species Ampullaceana balthica. The sequence continues at coordinate 575,757 of CALYLW010000448.1, read as the reverse complement.
TTCATCTGATATTGACTCCAATGTCCAATTGATGCAGGAGTGCATTGGTGAGGTAAAGTCTTGGATGACTTTTAGTAAGCTCAAGTTGAATGATGACAAGACAGAAGCACTCCTATTCTGCAACAATAAATCACGCAGTACTTTGTCTCTTCCGAATTCTATTCAGGTGGCTAGTTCTGATATACTGTTGAAAACATCGACTAGGAATCTTGGCTACATTATTTCTGACAATATGTCTACCAACAACGTCATCAATCATATTTGTAGCTTGCCTACGCTGCCATTCGTCAGATCAGTTCAATCCGTGATTCCTTAACAGTTAGTGCAACAAAAACTCTAGTCTGTGCTCTTTTACTAGCCCGTATGGATTACAGCAATTCTTTTCTGTCAGGTGCGCTAAAACAATGCATTTAAAAACTACAGAAAGTTCAAATTTCAGCTGCCTGATTAGTTCTAAAGGCAAAAAATCATGACCATGTTACTCCGCTACTTAACTCACTTCATTTGCTATCTATACAAGCCCGAATTGATTACAAACTGGCCGTTCTCTGTCACAACTTCTTTTCTGAATCATGCCCTTCCTATCTTACTGAGCTTCCGTCTGTCTACTCACCAGGTCGTCAGCTACGCTCTTCTGCAGGCGCACGCGTTCTCTGTGATCCTTTGACACGAACTAAAATATTTGACGAAAGGTCATTCACTTTTTGTGTAGCCAAACAATGGAATTCTCTACCATTACACGTACGGAGTATTTCATCTACCAAGTCCTTCAAGATTGCACTGAAGACAAATATGAAAAAAAATTATTTTCAAAATTAAAGAAACAACATTTCTTTTTGATGGTTAACTTAGCTTATGTGTAACGTACTGTCATTTATGTGGTTATTATGATAAGAATGTTTATTTAATTATTATATGTATGTTATTATCTCCATATAAAGCACTGTGAGGCCGGCTCCTTGCTGGGATACAGCGCTATAAACTTATCAATTTATTATTATTAGTATTAATATATTGTAGGCATTCTAAAGAATGCTGGAAAGAGTCCACTGAAAAATTTGTTAACTATAAATTTGAAGGCCTTTCTGATAACTGAAGTCTATTAGTCTATTCTCCAGAAAGACCTGCCGGGTGTGTTTGTGCAAGAAAATGGCGGTGACAGACATGTTATCGACGCCCATGTGATCACGTCCATTGAAGTGTCGGGAGACAGGACACTGTCTTGTTTAATCGCACGAACATGCTCTGCGATACGACAGGAGAGTAACCTCCACGTCTCACCTATGTATTTCAAAGAACAAAGCTTATATATATATTATATATGTATATTATATATATATATATATATATATATATATATTATATATATATATATATATATTAGGGCTGCGGAAATTTTCTATTAACTAATCGATTAATCGTTACAAATTTTAATCGATTAAAATTCCATTAAAATTTAGAAAATATTTCTAATATGCAGATCAATCCACCTCAAGCCTAACTTATTTTACACAACTTTTCTGGTCAATACTTATTTTATTATATACTTTTATTTCAGTTACTCTTCACAAGCAGCAATGTTAAGTTCAAAGTCAATAATGAACACGTACAAGACATCATTGCTATTTCTGTAATTTCGGCTGAATGTTCACTTGAACATATTTTACTAAAGACAGATGATGTAGTTTAAACGAAATTTAATTCTTGAACTCAGAAAAAGAAAACCAGCAGGCTGGTCTAGTTAAACATTTTAACAATACTTAACAAGACACATATAAAGGAATAGAGAAAGTCGGCCTGTCATAGGACAGCAATTAATTTTACTCAGTACAATGAATCGGCTTGATGCTATATGTTAATCAAAATTTACCATGAATTTTAACAGAGCTTCACTTTAGCCTTGGAATAAGAAAAAGACAAATATGATTATTTTTATATCAATATTTTTGATGTTACCAACATTTAATGAATTCCTTTTCTCCCTACCCCACCACATTTGTACCGATCTTTCATGAAGACTCGTATGGCGATTAAAAAATAAAACGTAATATTTAAACACATTTGATCTTTCTCGATATGAATGTTCCCATGCTGCTAATATGTGGCGCCATATGTTGGTGAGTTCAAATAAATTAAAGCTGTAGTTATGAACTTGTGTACAAGTAAATGACGCGGCTAAACGAATTCATCAGTAAACATTATTTAACACAAGTATTTAAATAAAATTTACATTATATATTTACATACTACAAAAGGGAACAAAAAGAAATGATTAAGTAGATAGAAACGAAAAGAATAAAGAGATAACACTACAAAAATACACGATTGAAAGAAACGATATCAATATTAAAAGCCACTGTTAAAAAATCAAAACTTGAAAATGATTCAACAATCACTTAAAATTGAGAACTTCTTTAAATCATAATGGAGCCTAAGCATGAAATATTTTTTTTTAAATACAATGTATTTTCATTACAGATGCCATCGAGAGTATTACTCGCATAAATATATCAATAATTATCAATTAGTTTACCATACCCTACACGGATTAACTAATTTAATTAGTTTCCATATATGATATCACAATGCATGTGCACCTTATATCCCACCATAGATTACCAAACATTAGGACATCATTATGTTTTAAACACGCAGCAAAAACATGTTTTCACCGGTGTGTGGCATCATTGGTGACCAAACTCTGGGACACGTTAATTTAACAGTTTGCGTGTCAGAACTTGAATTCGTGTTACCGCTTACACGAGTGTGTTGAATGAACAAACTACACCCCAATCCGGTATTCAAAAGCGTACTCCAGAATTCAATTCATCCTAGTCTCGATTGAATACCGCATATTAAAATACACATAAAGCAGAGCCGATTCAATTGATACGAGTTAATCACGTTGTACACCTAAAGCTTCATAGCCAGCAGTGTAGGATTACGTTTAAAGTGGGAACTAAAATTCAGATAAGAAATCTAAACTAGCATTTAAAATAAACCAGGAAGAATTCTGCTAGCACTCAATGCAGTTAAGAAACGGTTTCGGAAGATTGCTCTTAAGGATTGAATTGATTTAAGCGATCGAATAGAATATTGTGTTTTTTGTGTGCAACAAGTAAGTCTCCATATATATATATATGTATATATATACTAGTGTATCACCCGTAAAAAATTACGGAAGTTTTCAGCTGAAATCTATTTATTTTGAAAAAATGCAATTTTTTTAGGGCACCTATGGCGCCGACCTTTTTCAAAAGCCCAACTAACTTGTCCTTCTTTGATAAATACGAAATATTAAACTTTGTGAAATGTACACACAGTATTATATAATAGGGGTTGTAGGGTGCCTAAGGCGCCCCCTTTGTTTTTTTATTTTATAATTACCCATCACCAATTCCTCTTTTTACATTGTTCCCTTTTCCAAAATTAAAATATGAGCTAAAACAATGACATCATATTATATTTTTTTACAGCGTATCTTTAATTTGCACACCTTTTGATGCATTGGTGCAGTAATTTGGTGCACTGCTTTATAAAATTGGAAGCGTCACGGACAGACGTGAAATTGCAAATTATATTCTTTAATATATATATATATATATATATATATATATATATATATATATATATATATATATATATATATATATATATATATATATATATATATGTATATACACAATTTAAAAGGTAGGTTTAATAGTAAAAAAATTAAACACCAGTAACAATTAAAATAAATTTATATTGCTAATTACAATCTAAACTGCAAAACGTTTTTATTTAAATTTTCGTGTATAGAATTTTGTATGCTTTGCAAAAATGAAGTAAAAGACGTCACTTCCTCCGTCATTTCGAATTATTAAATTTGTTACCATTGCTATTTTATCATACAATTGCTTACATGACATATTGTAAAAAAAATATTGATTCAATTCACGTAGGTTGAAAGAGTAAATTACAAATCAAAGTACTTGTAAAAATTTTATTTTTCTTATTTAGAAGAAGCAATTAGACTAAAGATAGATTTTGTTTGCATAGTAGTGTTACTGCTTCCAATGGAAATTTTAATTATTAAAAATTAGAAAAAATGTGTGTATTTCATTTGAATTATACTTTTTTTTTAAAAATAAAATTTTAGTGTGTCACGTAAAGTTTATTAATGGTATACAATATCGTTATTATTACCATCCATGTTCTATGGTATTAAAGTATATTTTACTTTTCATTTACAGCAACTATGGCTAAGTTACCATATCATGTCATCTGTATCAATAGTGCCATCTTTCTTTTGCTCTTCAGTTTATAGTAAGGGTAAGAGTACCATGTTATTTTGACGTTTTTGATGTTAAGAAGTTAATTCACGCTGTACTAATATCTATAGATAATAATTACAAATATTATGAGATTAATCTATTAATTTCTAGCAAGATTAAATATGCTATATATTTATGCTTTAAATATGTTTTCCTTCAGCTCCACTAAAAAGAACATACTTCTTTAAATTTGCTGCTAGATATCATGGTCAGCAAATATCATGTCTTAACAAATGTAATAGTATGTTTATTGATAACAGGTCAAGTTTTTTTGTCCATCTTTTGTGCTAAACATTCTGTTTTCAAATATAACATTTTCCCCATATGCGATTCAATTAAATAATGAATATGTTTTTTTTTAAATATATATTTTTATAGCTTGCAATTATTTGTCTGTATGCGTCTCAATTAGGGCTGGTACCGATGTAAAAAAAAATATTTCGATTAATCGTGAAAACAATTTAATCGATTAATCGATTAATTTCGATTAATTATATTTTTAAACGGCATGAATAGATGCCTTTAAGTTAAGATTCATTATGTCGCTAAAACGGTTAAGTGGCGGTAATTCCATGGCTTCCAAATTTTGTGATGTAGCACGGCAAATTAGTTCTGCTATGCAAGAAATAAGGAAGAAAAACCTGTTTGTATAAGTATGCAAGTCTAAATAAAAAATAATAATAGGAAGGTGAAGTATGTAAGAAACAAAAATATGAATGATTATAAATTTGAAAACAAAAATCAGAAATAGTTTCTTTAATTTTAATAGAATTTAATCGATTAAAATCTTTAACGATTAGTCGATAAATTACCCCTGGATATCTAATGCGTCATATGGTACGGCACGGCTTCCAAATAGCGACTGTCAAAACAGGGACTACATGATAGCGACTGTGATAAAAGTGCTATTGTCATAACAGCAACATCACCGCATAGCTTTTCTAGTCAAACCGTTCACCTAACATTTCAGCCAAAATTCTTTACCAAACAACTGGCAACAGCTGAAAACACACAAACACACACAATACGTAGCGACTGCTTATTTTAAAAAAAATCTTCTTCTTTTTCTTCTTCGTTCTCAAATTTTTTGATAGAGGATTTAGACAGCAAGTCCTATATTTGTGATGTACTGCGCTGTGGCTGTCAGTTGGTCTTGTCCACCATAGAGTTTGTCATCGAGGGTAGCTTCTTAGGGCCATATTTCTGTCCGGGTATGGTGGTACAGGGGGCAGTTGTGGAGAACATGTTCCAAATTTTCAGCAGCTGTTTCGCGGGGGCACATTTTGCTTTCTCCAATTCAAAGTTTACGGAACATGTGCTACCTAAGTTTGTTGTGACCCGTCCTTAACCTAAAAATTATGTTTTGTGAATGGCGGGGGGAGTTTGAAGTATGCATCATTTTTTGGGTGGTTTTCTTTGAACTCGGACCATCTTTGAGATTCACTTCTTTTGAGAATTGCCTTGATTTCTTCGTGGTGTAGGGATGGGTATGCCTGATTTTGACTGCCTCCAGTTTTTGCTAAAGAGTCAGCAGTGTCATTTCCTTTAAGTTACACATGTCCATGGACCCATTGAAGAATATGTTCTTGTGTTATTTTGCTCAGTTTCAATGGTTCTGTACTGAGTGTCGGATTGACTAAGGTGTTTGGGTTCTTGAGAGACTGGAGCACTGTTTTAGCATCAGTAAGGATGACAATCTGGCTGTTTTTGGAGTGGGTGGGGCTTGTTAGTATTTTTTGCAGCAATCCCTGGTCCTTTACTTTCTGCTCTAGTGCTATCTAAAAGACTTCCTATGGCAGTTGATTTTTCATGGAGTTTTCCGTTAGACAACTCTATGAGAATGCCGGCTCCTCCATTTGTTCTGGCTTTCTATGTAAAACCATCGGTGTAGACTCTTATCCAGGGAATTTTCAGGGTATAGTTCTCTGACTGTTACTCTTAGTATGTCAGTTGTGTAGTCAGATTTTTTTCTTATGTTGTTTAAGTTGTCTGACTGCTCTCTGACTGTTACTCTTAGTATGTCAGTTGTGTAGTCAGATTTTTTTCTTATGTTGTTTAAGTTGTCTCTGATTATTAGAGGTGGACTTGGGTCCCGCGGTGGGAAGTGGGCTGTGGGGTTGTGTCGCTTCAATCACGATGTTATCAATTTTATGTTCAATTTTTAGATGTTTGGCTTCTTGTATAAAAAATCAAGCCCAAAGAAATTAAAAATAAATTACATTTCATTTATTCTTGTCCAACCTTTACATTTCAGCCAAATTGCCTACCAAACACACATACACAAATCTTTTACCGAATCCAACAAACAACTGCTAAGTTTTAAAAAAAATATCCAAAATGAATTCAAAATAACATTTAATTTGGATTAGCAAACATAAAAATTCACAAGAATAAAAAAGATGATTTCAAACATGTCAGAATTATAAGAAAGGTAGTCAAGTCGAGTCACGTTTATTTCTAAATTAAAAAAATTCACATCAGGAATTAAAAATTAACGTTTCATTTATTTATTTTTGACCTCAATAGCTTGGTGCTTCACCACATTCCTTCTTCATTGGTCATTATTATCATTATTGTTAATATTATTATATATTGTTGTCTAAACACGGTACGTTTTTTTTAAATATTTGACTTGACTTGATAATCTCTTATTCCCTCAGTGGGTCATTGGGGCACCATCGTCAACTGAACACTATCTCGCGCCATTTGTTCCGGTCTTGTGCTGTCTTTTGGGCGTCGACGAATGACAGGCCGGTCCATTCTTTGATGTCGTCTTCGCATCTCTTATTTTGTCTGCCTCTTTTTCTTCCTCCCTGGACTGTGCCTTGCATTATAGTCTTTGCGAGACCTCCAGATCTTTCCACGTGTCAATACCATCGTAGTTTCTTCTTCTTGATTGAGGTGAGAAGGTCCTCGTAGGGGCCGATGACAGCATGTTATTTTGTTGTGGACCGCTTCGTTTTTGATGTAGGAGATGTTCAGTATCTTTCGGAAACATCTCATCTCATGCGCATTGAATCTTCTTTGGAGGTCTGCAGTGAGCGTCCAAGCCTCGTATCCATTCAAGATAACCGAGATTGCCAGAGAGTGCATTATTCGAATCTTATATCTCAGAGAGAGGTTCTTACTTTGCCAGATGTGTTTCTCTTTGCTCAGCACTGTGGTTAACTTGGCCATTCTGTCAAGAATTTCTGGCTTTGAGCCTTCTTCGCATATTATGGCTCCTAGATATTTAAAATTTCAAATATTATCACACGCATAAGCACAAAACGTCGTTATCGTAACAGTCGCTGTTATATTGCAGTCGCCATTTAGTCAATCACCTTTTAAAAGGCGCCAATCTGATTACGCCGCCCTTGTAAAGTCGCCTTTATGACAATAGCTGGTTTGGCAGTCACTATCCAGACCGGATCCCGTAACTGCTGTTGCACTAAACTGTTTAGTTCCTGCCTCAAAGTTACATTCGGTTATGATTCACACATCACTGTAGCTAAACGACTATTAAAACACGTTGCACTAAGTGGTGAAAAAAAGAGGCGGGTGTTAATAAATATTAGTAATTAACGTAAAAAATCATAAAACTTGTTTTTTCAGCTGAATAGAAAAAAACGAAGTCAATATGTTTACAATTATTGACAGACGAAAATCTATGATAATTTGACATTAACTTGCTAAATGATAGTTAATTTTTCATATAATACTAACTTTGTGTGTAAACAAAGACCAGTATGAGCTATCCACCGATTATCATGTTATGATATATATTAGCAACTATCTTTGAGTATGATTCATCTCTTAATTTAGTGTTATGATTTAAGCCTCTAAATCAGGCTGAAATTCAAGCACTTAATTTATTTGACTTAATATGGTGAGATTCAGTTGAATTGAAGTACAATTGCAACAGAGTATACTCCAAGATTTATGTAAATATTCATTATAACACTGATTAAAAAAGTAATATCTCTGAGAAAGAAGACTTAATTTTGAAATAAGATTACTGAAAGCTGTTACGTTAACTACAATTGAGATTCATAATATAATTGACCTAGAGGCAGAGTTGAAAATTTCATCTAAAGTTTTTGTATGGTTACAGTTTGATGAATGAAATAGGGAATATTGCGTTACCTTGAAAATTGTTACGTGATTACATCATTTTCACTCTGTTAATCCAATTTTCATTAACTATGCAAGATTATGAGTGTTGAATTAAAGAGTGGTTGTGGCATTTTTTAAAAATTAGTTTATCTTTAAACAAAAGTTTTGGTTAAATCTGATTTATTTGCTTTTTATAAATCGTAGTCTTTTTTGTTAGATATCTAAGTGACATTTTCGTTTATTAAAAACAGACACAATTGGCCAGTCTCTCTATCTAAACCCCGTTGAAAGAGGTTCTAATTGTTCAAGTGACCTAAGACAATGGGGTGACTTTTATGTTTTTCGAGGATTCCTTAACACCTCAGGTGGATTTCTGTCAAGTGACATTGACTTTCAAATGCAGACAAAGTTATCAATGGATTTTACAAGTGTAAGTTATTTCTATGGCATTTTCGTTCGCCTTAAATGTATTATTAAATTTTGACACATGTATTACTATGCTCTTTTTTAGTATCTAAAATATCACTTTTTTTAAAAAAAAATATTAAATTGACATCAGCATTTTACGAAACAAATCTTGCACATTATCGAATGTAAGTTGAGTTTATTAAGTTTCAAGCAAGACATAACAAATATTTAAATTTTAATCAAACAATTATTACTCACATAAATAATTCCGATAATTTTGAACGTGGCAGTAGTTTAATTTTATGATTTGATAAAAAAAATAGTAAAGCTAACTCTTTTAAAACGTTGCAATTTGAATTTGAAAATGACATACGATTAGTAATTTTATTATGTGTAAATAAAACTCATCCCTATATATATTGCGCCTAAGCGCGTCCGAAGCCGTGTGTGTGCGTGGGTGCTCGCTATGCGGGGTAACTCCCGAAAATAAAATAAATTATTGAAAATTAAATAATAAACATTTTGGTGTCGAGATTAACAAGACGGCGTTTCTCGCCATAAAATATTGTGACTTGACGTAATAGTTCGAGCTCATATTAATTTGTGAAAATGGAAACAAAGTAAAAAGAGCCGCGGTTATTTCAATGAAATGTGATTTTTTTAATGGTACCATCTGTTTGTGTGTTTATGTTTGTGTGTATAAGTGTGTGAATAAAGTGAGTGTGTGTGTGTTTATGTTGTGAACTAAATGTGATGAAACGGTTTATTTTTATGTCTGATAATGTTGCGCCTCTAACAAGAATACGTATAATTTTTTTGTAAAAAAATTACAGAATTAATATTTGTTTGCAAATTACATCTTTACACTGTTTCCTTTATGTATTTTCGAGATGTATTTTATTCAGCCGTTCGAAAAATTTATTTGCTTTGGTCTTTCTCCAGATGTCTACATTTATGTTCAACGTTAATCTACCTAACATTTTTGTTTACAAACCATAGTCATTGTTTTTTTAGCGCAATATTTTAACAATATTTATATACTATTATTTTCTATTATTTTCTTTATTATCAAATACACAGTATCATTTTACCACTTTTCTTTATATCTTTTATATGTTTAATTTAAATACTTAATGTATTTGACATTTTACAAGTTAGTTCTAAATAATCAAATACTAATCAAATACTAACAATGTATTCAATGCATTAGAGAAAGAAAGCACATGAGTGAAACCAGATACCAAACACTATAGCTTAGCCACTGTTAATATTCTTTTTGCATAAATTAAGTCAAACATGCTAGGTAAGTTATATTTATCAATGATTCTTAGGTGGGATATTTATTTTCCTTCGGTGCTTAAATAGTTTACACGATTTTTTTTTCTGGAACGATTGCTCCATAAACTGCCCCAAGGAAATAGAAGGAATGAAAAAAAAATCGGTACTGTTATAGACGAAAATGGATTATATATAGGAGTTATATGCACGGACCAATGAGTGTGGTTAATAAGTGGAACAGCTATTTTTATATTGAGTACAACTTTATGACCTTTTGAAATGTACCATTTATTGGTGGGGTAAGAGTCAATAATATCGCCCAACCCTGGATGACATAAACACTATAGCTTAGCAACTGTTTTGATACTTTTTGCATAGATTAAACTAAATCAGCAGGGTAAATTTTAAGCCCAGACCTTGCGATTCAAAATGTTTCTTTAAAACAAATAAAACCCATGCACACCTTACTTAAGCATCAAAATACACATAAATAATATGCTTTTCCCATAAAAAATCATTGCTAAGAAAGGTATTTAAGAGCTTACAAAACTAAAACATTCATTAAAAAAATAGTTACATCTCTAGAACAATGAGTTGCGTGGCACACACTTCAAGTATAACCTGTACGGTTCTTTAAGGTATAAATATATTTAGTGTAAAAACATATCGCGGGTATTACGACTCATATATAGGTTCTAGCTTCAGAAAGTGCGTGCTCAAGCGACAAAAAAAAACAACTAACAGCAACTGATATTTAGACATAACAGCTTGATTTTATTTCAGCAATATTATGCAACGAGGATAAATTTTTGTATAAAGACTGATTTCAAAGGCAGATCATGTTTACTAAATGGCAGTTTTCTATTAAGCTGTATACACTTTCTTGAAAAAATTCTTTTTAAATTATTCTGATTTAATATCAAATGCCTACAAATATATAATTATATTAAGACCATTACCAAATATGTCATTTTATAAGCTAAAAAATGCTACAACGAAAAAAAGCTTAAATAAAAATACAACGAAAAGTAATCCTATATTTTAGTGGAACAAGTATCTGCAAATTTATTGCTTTGTTAATACTAGAAGAAAAGAGTTGAAAGTCCTTTCAAAATGACGCAATTTATTAGAAAATCAATCTCTAGGAATTTAAAAAAAACAAACATTGTTTTTATGTTAATATTCGTGTGAAAAGAAAATAAGAATCATACACCCGTAAACCATATTTCCACCCTCCACTAAGCATACATATTCAAATAAATATTATCTGGCTCAAATAATAACCAATTAGTCTTAAACTAATTTCATGCTTAAACTATACTATGGAATTGGTGTTTTTCAGAGCATTTTCCTAGAACCAAACGAATCATATTGAAATATATATTTAATTTTTTTTTATTTCTGTAAAGATAAATTGAGCCTTGCCGATGAGATTTTTATAACTCTTAAGTACATTTCATATTCTGTAGGAGTATATTATATAGAGAAAAGCATGCGTTATTAAAGCAGATATACCAAAATTGATGGTTAATATTTAAATTCATCATACTTTTCTCGACACACATATCGTGAATTTTATAAGACGTGGTTTGATTTATCACTACCCTAATTTCATGATGCATTTACATTCAATTTTAAGGGAAATTAGAGACCCAAAACAAAATAAAGTTATTTTTTAATTGTGCCTACCCATGTTCTGGCAAAAAATACACTAACAGCAACTGATATTGTGACATAAAAACTTGATTTTACTTGAGCAATATTATACAACGATGATAAAATTTTGTATACAGACTGATTTTTTAAAAACTATTCTGTTTTAAAATCAAATGCCTACATAATATATGTTATATATTAAGCCCTAACTTATATGTCATTTTATAAGCTAAAAAAGCTACAATGAAAAAAGGCTTGAATATAAATACAAAGAAAAATAATCCGTTATTTAAATAAAACAAGTATCTGCCAATTTATTGCTTTGTCACTATGCTAAAAAAATATCCTATTCGTCTTGAACTAATTTCATACTTAGCTTATAAAATGGAGTGGGTGATTTTAAGAGCTTTTCCCTAGAACCAAAGGAATCCAAGATATTGTTTTAATTTTTGGTGCTATCTGTTTGTGTGTTTATGTTTGTGTGTATAACTGTGTGAATAAAGTGAGTGTGTGTGTGTTTATGTTGTGAACTAAATGTGATGAAACGGTTTATTTTCATACATCTTTACACTGTTTCCTTTATGTATTTTCGAGATGTATTTTATTCAGCCGTTCGAAAAATGTATTTGCTTTGGTCTTTCTCCAGATGTCTACATTTATGTTCAACGTTAATCTACCTAACATTTTTGTTTACAAACCATAGTCATTGTTTTTTTAGCGCAATATTTTAACAATATTTATATACTATTATTTTCTATTATTTTCTTTATTATCAAACACACAGTATCATTTTACCACTTTTCTTTATATGTTTTATATGTTTAATTTAAATACTTCATGTATTTGACATTTTACAAGTTAGTTCTAAATAATCAAATACTAATCAAATACTAACAATCATCAATGTATTCAATGCATTTGAGAAAGAAAGCACATGAGTGAAACCAGATACCAAACACTATAGCTTAGCAACTGTTAATATTCTTTTTGCATAAATTAAGTCAAACATGCTAGGTAAGTTATATTTATCAATGATTCTTAGGTGGGATATTTATTTTCCTTCGGTGCTTAAATAGTTTACACGATTTTTTTTTCTGGAACGATTGCTCCATAAACTGCCCCAAGGCAATAGAAGGAATGAAAAAAAAATCGGTACTGTTATAGACGAAAATGGATTATATGTAGGAATTATATGCACGGACCAATGAGTGTGGTTAATAAGTGGAACAGCTATTTTTATATTGAGTACAACTTTATGACCTTTTGAAATGTACCATTTATTGGTGAGATAAGAGTCAATAATATCGCCCAACCCTGGATGACATAAACACTATAGCTTAGCAACTGTTTTGATACTTTTTGCATAGATTAAACTAAATCAGCAGGGTAAATTTTAAGCCCAATACCTTGCGATTCAAAATGTTTCTTTAAAACAAATAAAACCCATGCATACCTTACTTAAGCATCAAAATTCACATAAATAATATGCTTTTCCCATAAAAAATCATTGCTAAGAAAGGTATTTAAGAGCTTACAAAACTAAAACATTCATTAAAAAAATAGTTACATTTCTAGAACAATGAGTTGCGTGGCACACACTTCAGGTATAAACTGTACGGTTCTTTAAGGTATAAATATATTTAGTGTAAAGACATATCGCGGGTATTACGACTCATATATAGGTTCTAGCTTCAGAAAGTGCGTGCTCAAGCGAAAAAAATACACTAACAGCAACTGATATTTAGACATAACAGCTTGATTTTATTTGAGCAATATTATGCAACGAGGATACATTTTTGTATAAAGACTGATTTCAAAGGCAGATCATGTTTACTAAATGGCAGTTTTCTATTAAGTTGTATACACTTTCTTGAAAAAATTCTTTTTAAATTATTATGATTTAATATCAAATGCCTACAAATATATGTTATATATTAAGACCATTACCAAATGTGTCATTTTATAAGCTAAAAAAGCTACAATGAAAAAAGTCTTAAATACAAATACAACGAAAAGTAATCCTTTATTTTAATGGAACAAGTATCTGCCAACTTATTGCTTTGTTAATGCTAGAAGAAAAGAGTGGAAAGTTCTTTCAAAATGACGTAATTTATTAGAAAATCAATCTCTAGGAATTTATCATTGTTTTTATGTTAATATTCGTGTGAAAAGAAAATAAGAATCATACACCCGTAAACCATATTTCCACCCTCCACTAAGCATACATATTCAAATAAATATTATCTGGCTCAAATAATAAATAATTAGTCTTAAACTAATTTCATGCTTAAACTATACAATGGAATTGGTGTTTTTCAGAGCATTTTCCTAGAACCAAAGGAATCATATGGAAATATATTTTTAATTTTTTTTTATTCGTGTGAAAATAAATTGAGCCTTGCCGATTAGATTTTTATAACTCTTAAGTACCTTTCATATTCTGTAGGAGTATATTATATAGAGAAAAGCATGCGTTATTAAAGCAGACATACCAAAATTGATGGTTAATATTTAAATTCATCATACTTCCTATTTCCTCGACACACATATCGTGAATTTTATAAGACGTGGTTTGATTTATCACTACCCTAATTTCATGATGCATTTACATTCAATTTTAAGGGAAATTTGAGACCCAAACAAAATAAAGTTATTTTTAAATTGTCCCTACCCCTGTTCTGGCAAAAATACACTAACAGCAACTGATATTGTGACATAACAACTTGATTTTATTTGAGCAATATTATACAACGATGATAAAATTTTGTATACAGACTGATTTTTTAGAAAACTATTCTTTTTTAAAATCAAATGCCTACATAATATATGTTATATATTAAGCCCTAACTTATACGTCATTTTATAACCTAAAAAAGCTACAATGAAAAAAGGCTTGATTATAAATACAAAGAAAAATAATCCGTTATTTAAGTGAAACAAGTATCTGCCAATTTATTGCTTTGTTACTATGCTAAAAAAATATCCTATTCGTCTTGAACTAATTTCATACTTAGCTTATAAAATGGAGTGGGTGATTTTAAGAGCTTTTCCCTAGAACCACAGGAATCAAAGATATTGTTTTAATTTTTTGATTTATGGAAAAAGAAATTTAGCCTTGCCCATTAGATTTTTGTAACTGTTAAGGACCTTTGTTATTCTGGTAAAGTATATAGACAAAGGCGTGCGTTATTAAAGCAGAAATAACAACATTGATGGGAAATATTTAAATACATCATACTTTCTATTTTCTAGACACATATCGTGATTTTTATAAAGAAGGGGTTTGATTTATCACTACCCTAATTTCCTGATACGTTTACACTCATTATTAAGGGGAATGTGAAACTCAAATCCAAATAAAGTTATTTTCATTGTGCCTACCCGTAGCATCGCACGGGCATTGCTCTCGTCCCTATATATATTGCGCCTAAGCGCGTCCGAAGCCGTGTGTGTGCGTGGGTGCTCGCTATGCGGGGTAACTCCCGAAAATAAAATAAATTATTGAAAATTAAATAATAAACATTTTGGTGTCGAGATTAACAAGACGGCGTTTCTCGCTATAAAATATTGTGACTTGACGTAATAGTTCGAGCTCATATTAATTTGTAAAATGGAAACAAAGTAAAAAGAGCCGCGGTTATTTCAATGAAATGTGATTTTTTTAATGGTACCATCTGTTTGTGTGTTTATGTTTGTGTGTATAAGTGTGTGAATAAAGTGAGTGTGTGTGTGTTTATGTTGTGAACTAAATGTGATGAAACGGTTTATTTTTATATCTAATAATGTTACGCCTCTAACAAGAATACGTATAAATTTTTTGTAAAAAATTACAGAATTAATATTTGTTTCCAAATTAGATCTTTACACTGTTTCCTTTATGTATTTTCGAGATGTATTTTATTCAGCCGTTCGAAAAATTTATTTGCTTTGGTCCTTCTCCAGATGTCTACATTTATGTTCAACGTTAATCTACCTAACATTTTTGTTTACAAACCAGAGTCATTGTTTTTTAGCGCAATATTTTAACAATATTTATATACTATTATTTTCTTTATTATCAAATACACAGTATCATTTTACCACTTTTCTTTATATCTTTTATATGTTTAATTTAAATACTTAATGTATTTGACATTTTACAAGTTAGTTCTAAATAATCAAATACTAATCAAATACTAACAATGTATTCAATGCATTAGAGAAAGAAAGCACATGAGTGAAACCAGATACCAAACACTATAGCTTAGCCACTGTTAATATTCTTTTTGCATAAATTAAGTCAAACATGCTAGGTAAGTTATATTTATCAATGATTCTTAGGTGGGATATTTAGTTTCCTTCGGTGCTTAAATAGTTTTAAAAGTTTTTTTTTCTGGAACGATTGCTCCATAAACTGCCCCAAGGAAATAGAATGAATGAAAAAAAAAGTCGGTACTGTTATAGACGAAAATGGATTATATATAGGAGTTATATGCACGGACCAATGAGTGTGGGTAATAAGTGGAACAGCTATTTTTATATTGAGTACAACTTTATGACCTTTTGAAATGTACCATTTATTGGTCAATAATATCGCCCAACCCTGGATGACATAAACACTATAGCTTAGCAAATGTTTTTATACTTTTGCATATATTAAACTAAATCAGCAGGGTAAATTTTAAGCCCAGACATTGCGATTCAAAATGTTTTTTAGAACAAATAAAACCCATGCACACCTTACTTAAGCATCAAAATTCACATAAATAATATGCTTTTCCCATAAAAAAACATTGCTAAGAAAGGTATTTAAGAGCTTACAAAACTAAAACATTCATTAAAAAAAATAGTTACATTTCTAGAACAATGAGTTGCGTGGCACATACTTCAGGTATAAACTGTACGGTTCTTTAAGGTATACATATATTTAGTGTAAAGACATATCGCGGGTATTACGACTCATATATAGGTTCTAGCTTCAGAAAGTGCGTGCTCAAGCGAAAAAAATACACTAACAGCAACTGATATTTAGACATAACAGCTTGATTTTATTTGAGCAATATTATGCAACGAGGATACATTTTTGTATAAAGACTGATTTCAAAGGCAGATCATGTTGTTTACTAAATGGCAGTTTTCTATTAAGCTGTATACACTTTCTTGAAAAAATTATTTTTAAATTATTCTGATTTAATATCAAATGCCTACAAATATATGTTATATATTAAGACCATTACCAAATATGTCATTTTATAAGCTAAAAAATGCTACAACGAAAAAAGGCTTAAATACAAAATACAACGAAAAGTAATCCTTTATTTTAGTGGAACAAGTATCTGCCAACTTATTGCTTTGTTAATACTAGAAGAAAAGAGTGGAAAGTCCTTTCAAAATGACGCATTTTATTAGAAAATCAATCTCTAGGAATTTTAAAAAAAAACAACAATGTTTTTTTGTTAATATTCGTGTGAAATGAAAATAAGATCCATACACCCGTAAACCACATTTCCACCCTCCACTAAGCATACATATTCAAATAAATATTATCTGGCTCAAATAGTAACCAATTCGTCTTAAACTAATTTCATGCTAAACTATACAATGGAATTGGTGTTTTTCAGAGCATTTTCCTAGAACCAAAGGAATCATATGGAAATATATTTTTAATTTTTTTTTATTCATGTGAAAATAAATTGAGCCTTGCCGATTAGATTTTTATAACTCTTAAGTACCTTTCATATTCTGTAGGAGTATATTATATAGAGAAAAGCATGCCTTATTAAAGCATACATACCAAAATTGATGGTTAATATTTAAATTCATCATACTTTCGATTTTCTCGAAACACATATCGTGAATTTTATAAGACGTGGTTTGATTTATCACAACCCTAATTTCATGATGTATTTACATTCAATTTTAAGGGAAATTTGAGACCCAAAACCAAATAAAGTTATTTTTTAATTGTGCCTACCCCTGTTCTGGCAAAAAATACACTAACAGCAACTGATATTGTGACATAACAACTTGATTTTATTTTAGCAATATTATACAACGATGATAAAATTTTGTTTGCAGACTGATTTTTTAAAAACTTATCTGTTTTAAAATCAAATGCCTACATAATATATGTTATATATTAAGCCCTAACTTATATGTCATTTTATAAGCTAAAAAAGCTACAATGAAAAAAGGTTTGAATATAAATACAAAGAAAAATAATCCGTTATTTAAGTGAAACAAGTATCTGCCAATTTATTGCTTTGTTACTATGCTAAAAAAATATCCTATTCGTCTTGAACTAATTTCATACTTAGCTTATAAAATGGAGTGGGTAATTTTAAGAGCTTTTTCCTAGAACCAAAGGAATCAAAGATATTGTTTTAATTTTTTGATTTATGGAAAAAGAAATTTAGCCTTGCCTTTTAGATTTTTGTAACTGTTAAGGACCTTTGTTATTCTGGTAAAGTATATCGAGAACAGCGTGCGTTATTAAAGCAGAAATACCAAAATTGATGGGAAATATTTAAATTAATCATACTTTCTATTTTCTAGACACACATATCGTGATTTTTATTAAGAAGGGGTTTGATTTATCACTACCCTAATTTCCTGATACGTTTACACTCATTATTAAGGGGAATGTGAAACTAAAATCCAAATAAAGTTATTTTCATTCTGCCTACCCGTAGCATCGCACGGGCATTGCTCTCGTCCCTATATATATTGCGCCTAAGCGCGTCCGAAGCCGTGTGTGTGCGTGGGTGCTCGCTATGCGGGGTAACTCCCGAAAATAAAATAAATTATTGATAATTAAATAATAAACGTTTTGGTGTCGAGATTACAAAAGACGGCGTTTCTCGCTATAAAATATTGTGACTTGACGTAATAGTTCGAGCTCATATTAATTTGTAAAATGGAAACAAAGTAAAAAGAGCCGCGGTTATTTCAATGAAATGTGATTTTTTTAATGGTACCATCTGTTTGTGTGTTTATGTTTGTGTGTATAAGTGTGTGAATAAAGTGAGTGTGTGTGCGTCTATGTTGTGAACTAAATGTGATGAAACGGTTTATTTTTATGTGTGGTAATGTTGCGCCTCTAACAAGATTACGTATATCTTTTTTTTTAATTTTAAATTATTAATATATATTTGCAAATACATCTTTACACTGTTTTATTTATGTATTTTCGAGATGTATGTCATCCAGCCGTTCGAAAAAATTATTTGCTTTAATCTTTCTCCAACAGTCTACATTTATGTTCAACGTTAATTTACCTAACGTTCTGTTTACAAACCACAGTAACTGTTTTCTTTAGTATAATTTTTTAGCAATATTTATAGAGATATACTATTATTTTGTTTATTATCAAATACACAGTATCATTTTACAATTTTTCGTAATATTCTCATATATGCTTAAATTTAAATACTTAATGTATTTGACATTTTAAAAGTTAGTTATAAATAATCAAATACTAAAAATGTCTTCAATGCATTAGAGAAAGAAAGCACATGAGTGAAACCAGATACCAAACTCTATAGCTTAGCCACTGTTAATATTCTTTTTGCATAAATTAAGTTAAACATGCTAGGTAAGTTATATTTATAAATTAAAAATGCATAAAGCAAGTGATTAGTGATGAAAGAAATGCCAATGATTCTTAGGTGGGAGATTTATTTTCCTTCGGTGCTTAAATAGTTTACACGCTTTTTTTTTCTGGAAAGATTGCTCCATAAACTGCCCCAAGGAAATAGAATGAATGAAAAAAAAAGTCGGTACTGTTATGGACGAAAATGGATTATGTATAGGAGTTATATGCACGGACCAATGAGTGTGGGTAATAAATGGAACAGCTATTTTTATATTGAGTACAACTTTTATACCTTGTTTGAAATGGTACCAGTTTTATTGAGTCCGTGACCAAGCTACGGCCCAAGTGCCCTGGCCATGCCGTAACAACCCCTCAAATCTGTTATGTGCAATTGATTTATTAATGACTTTATGGTCATATATATAAACTAAAATGAGCCGGGGTAAATTTTCAGCCCCGACATAGCAATTATCAAACTGCAATTATTAAAACCCCTCCACTGACCTTCCGTCCACTCCATATCTGCCCTCACATCTATTTGTCCTACCCCATGCGCCCCCATATCCACTCCTACCAACCTCCAGCAAAAATGCTTATATAAAACAGCGTATGGGAGTCCTCACTCCATCGGTGATGACCAGACTTAACTGAATCAGTACTCGGACACCAACTCAATACGTAGACCGTCCGTTGCCCCACACGGAGGGTCAACCCCACCACACTAGCTTTTAACACTTATCACCACCTCTGCCTATCTATCATCCCTTTCTTGCCCCCCACCCCACCCCTACCACATCTCAAACTTCCCACGACCCTTATCAGAGCTAGAAGAAAAAAAGCTCGACCCATCAAACTGACTCCGCTGAACCCTGAAAATGACACCCTTCCCATTTCATAACCCTCGTGCCGTGCTTCTGCAGATTTATAGACGCACCCTGGTCAGTAATAGTAATCGCATTAGAACCGTGCAGGAACCGCTCAAGTGACAATCCCCCCCAACACAAACCCAACTACATGCGAAACCACACCCCAGCCGGCCCCCTTGCACACACAGTAATACACTAACATGCCCGTTCTAACCCCCCCTAGCAGGGACCCCGCCCCCAATCGTTGTCCCCCCACATACACCAAAACACCCGCCCCCGCCCTGCACTCCCAATACCATCCGTGTCAACCCACCCCCTCCCCCTCCCGACCTCCATAAAAACTATGGCCACACCTCCCAGACAAAGGCGTATAGAACTCACCACTCCGCCCCGTTCGAGTTCCGACCATAATGCCACCCACTGACCCACCAAACAAACTCCCCACCCTCACACACCAGGCACAAAAGACCCCCCCCCCATTCAAAGAAAAACATAAACCACAACTATAGCCCTCAGCATCACACCAATCACCCTTCCACCCCCCGACAAACCCTCACCTAATACCCCACTCCACCCACTAACCCCACCCAACTACCACAATCATCCCCGCCTGACTCCCTAACGTAACTACGACCCCACGAATCCACACCCCCAAACTATTTTAATAATCCCCCCATCCTTTAGGCCCAACAACAACCCACCCCAAATCGCCGCCTAATCAACCTCCACGCCCCATTGGCATCCCCCATACCAGCCCCCGATAACCTACATCACACTTCATACATCACACTTCTACCAAATAAAGACACAGACAAAACACAACGTTTAAATTACACGCCCATATCATTACTCAACACAGATTATACAATTCTTACTAAAACATTAGCCAATAAACTAAAACCACATTTAAATACTCTCATTCATGTCAATCAACAATGCAGCATGAAAGGCAGGGACATCAACAACCACAATCATTTAATCAGAGACATTATTCAATATACAAGTGAAAAACAAATTCAAACATGCATATTATCACTAGACCAGGAAAAAGCCTTTGACAGGGTAGACCATGCATACCTTCACAAGATATTACAACACAAAAATTAGGGGAGTATTTTTGTAATTGGGTTAAAATTCTATACAGAACGCCTATCAGCAATCTGATAATAAATAATATAATTTAAAAAAACATTGCAATTAAAAGATCAGTTAGACAAGGGTGTCTTTTATCCCCCTATCTATATATTCTATCCTTTGAACCACTTATAGAGAAAATCAGAATGGAGAAAAACATTACAGGAATAGGGATCCCTGGAGCCAGAGATATTAAAGTGATTGCTTATGCAGATGACACGGTATTTTTCCCCACAAATGATAGGTTAATTCACAAAATAATTTCAATTTTTCAAGATTTTGGAAAAGGTAGTGGGTCCAAGAATAATGTAAACAAATCTGAAATTATGGGGATAGGTAGGTGGCAAGATAGACTAGATTTCCCCTTAGGCATAATTAGAAAGGAGAGTCTTAGAATTTATGGGATCTTTTATTCCAATAATTAAACACAGACAAACAATGAAATATGGAGGGATATTGAACAATCAATTAAATAAATTATTGACAAAAACAAATACACAGCACAGACAATTTTTGGAAGGAGCACAATTATAAACACATATGTCATCCCCAAAACAATATATACAGGAACAATATGGGAACCCCCACCAATAATTTTATAAGAAATTAACTCACACATAACTAAATGCATATTCCAAGGAACAATACACAATATCAAACAAACAACACTAATACAATCTAAGCTAAATAGAGGAATAAACTTGCAAGACATACAAACAAAAATACAAGCACTCAGAATAAAATGTAAACGACAAGCCATTAAAAAAAGATCAGAAAATACATTCAAACATTATTACTTAGGAATCAGAATAGGACATTTAATAGCAATTGATAACAGCACTGAAAATTACATGGGTAGAAATCAATCACAATTTCATACAGCATGCATCAAAGCAATAAAAGGTAATGAATAAGTAGTACACAAAACAACCAAAGAAATATATACACATTTAATAAAAAGACAAGCAACACCTCTAAACAATAGAATTAAATGGACACACGTTTATGGAATTAAAAACACTGAGGAAACTTCAAAAAATACACATATCAAAGAAATATCGAATAAAGAAAAATAACATACAGACTAATTTACAATACAACACCAGTCTCATCAAGAAATTATAAAGACAGAGGTGCAAGAATAGGCTGTCCATTCTATAGGTCAGGAGCTGATGAGACAGAACAACATTTATATCTCAAATGCAATACAATTTTACAAACTAAAAACACACTCCAACAATTCATAAAAGCAGGCACAATACACAATGTAGATATAGACAAAGCAATAACACTAAACATTATACCAGACTCTATAAACAAGAAACAACAAACTATAAGCTTAAAAAATACTTTCACAGTACAGAAAACACATATGGCATCACAGACTTAAGGCATTCTTCCATAACCACAGTTACACAAACATAACATTAGAACACATTTTTAGACAAACAATTCAAAACATGATATTAAACATAATATAAGATAATTAAGGTTTTTATGTTTAAGAAATAATATATAATGTACATTTTGTTTGTTACATTCAAAAAAATAAATTAAAAAAAATAATTTCATGCTTAAACTAAACAATGGAATTGGTGTTTTTCAGAGCATTTTCCTAGAACCAAAGGAATCATATGGAAATATATTTTTAATTTTTTTTGTATTCATGTGAAAAGAAATTGAGCCTTGCCGATTAGATTTTTATAACTGTTAAGTACATTTATATTCTTTTGGAGTATATTATATAGAGAAAAGCATGCGTTTTTAAAGCAGACATACCAAAATTGATGGTTAATATTTAAATTCATCATACTCTCTATATTCTAGACAGACATATCGTGAATGTTATAAAAGGTGGTTTGATTTATCACTACCCTAAGTTCATGATGCATATACATTCATTTTTAAGGGAAATTTGAGACCCAAAAGCAAATAAAGTTATTTTTTAATTGTGCCTACCCTGTTCTTGCAAAAAATACACTAACAGCAACTGATATTGTGACATAACAACTTGATTTTATTTGAGCAATATTATACAACGAGGATAAAGTTTTGTATACAGACTGATTTTTAAAAAAAACTATTCTGTTTTAAAATCAAATGCCTACATAATATATGTTATATATTAAGCCCTAATTTATATTCATTTTATAAGCTAAAAAAGCTATAATGAAAAAAGGCTTGTATATAAATACAAAGAAAAATAATCCGTTATTTAATTGAAACAAGTTTATGCCAATTAATTGCTTTGTTACTATGCTAAAAAAATATCCTCATCGTCTTGAACTAATTTCATACTTAGCTTATAAAATGGAGTGGGTGATTTTGAGAGCTTTTTCCTAGAACCAAAGGAATCTAAGATATTGTTTTCATTTTTTGATTAATGGAAAAAGAAATTGATCCTTGCCCATTAGATTTTTGTAACTGTTAAGGACCTTTGTTATTCTGGTAAAGCATATAGACAAAAGCGTGCGTTATTAAAGCAGAAATACCAACATTGATAAGTAATATTTAAATTCATCGTACTATCTATTTTCTAGACACACATATCGTGATTTTTATAAAGAATGGGTTTGATTTATGACTACCCTATTTTCCTGATACGTTTACACTCATTATTAAGGGGAATGTGAAACTCAAATCCAAATAACGTTTTCATTGTGCCTACCCGTAGCATCGTACGGACATTGCTCTCGTATATAATAAAAGAGCAAAACTATATTTTTCAGTTATGCACACTAAGTTTAACAGGGTGCACAAGTCCAAGCTTTGCAAAATGTTACTGTGCTGAACAAAATGGAGATACATATCAATTAGTTTTAAACAAAACAGCAATGAATGACGACAGTGAAGCAGACATTCGCATTCAGTGGAGACAAAGTACAGGGAAAATGTTTGTAAGCAACGTGCAGCAAGTACCCAGAGTATATGGTAAATACAAAATGCATTGATACGTATTATTATGTTTACACAACAAATTAGTTTTTTAGAAATACTTTTACGACAACGTATTTTTTGCGAACTAAACTAAACTCCACTGGAAGTCTTGCCATATGATCAAATCAGCTCATTTATGTGTTACAAAACATGTTAACTCTCTTATTTGATTATTGAAGTTATATTATTTTACACAATAGTTTTTTTTTGTTGTCGATTTTTTAGTAATATCTGCCACTTTTAATTAGTAGGATGTTTGATGTTGATTTTAAGAAAATAACACGTTGTAGTGAGTAAACGCCACATCCTCTATTAGTTTAGATCTTTTTTGCATTGATTCAAATTATGGTTACATGAATGCCACTTTCTGTTTATACAAGCGTTTGTCTATTTTCTAGGTAAAACATAGATTGCATTTTTTTTTAAAGTCATTGTAGATATAATATGTCACACATATATATATATTCACATTGGGACTCTTCTTTTGTTTTAGATACAAATTTTGCTACAACAAATTTAAACATCGATCAACTTCTGCACTGTCAAGCGACGCTTACACAAGGAACAGTTATTGAATTACAATGTCAAAATTCACCAAGTCCCTGTGATGTAACCATTGCCATAGACAACACAGTCGTTGTTAACATTCAAGACAATCAAACCTACACAGTGGCCAGAAATTATTCTAACATACATAAGTTGGAAATTTCATTTTCCATTTGTAGACGTTTTTTTTATGGACGTTCCTGCGGAAACTTTACAGGTAAACGTCCCTTTTTAAAATATGTATAGTTGACTACGAGTCTATTATGGCCAGTCAATACTACATTTGGATTAATGTAAAAAAATAAAAGGTCATATATATTTTCACGCGATGACAATACAAATTAAGTTAAATATGTGTTATTTAGAAAACCGTTGTTATTTTTGCAGGCCACACACAATAATTCACCCATCCTTACATTCCAATTTATGTGTTAAGCTTACCTAGAGCAAGCTATGTCAAATAGGGAAGGTTTGGGGTTGGAATGACACACAAAAACAATGATACAGTATGGGTTAAATAATCTATTAACTTTTTATGTTTAAAAAAAACAGCATACATTTCTTTTAAAAATTTAATTTTGTAGAATAAACACATAAACAGTATGTAAACAACGATAATATCCAGTGATGGAAATAATAAAATGTTCAATGTCTCAATGTAATAGTGTTGCTGTGTAATACCTTATTTTAACACATTTTGGAAAAGTTAAGGATTACTTATTTTCTGATTATCACCCTAAC
This sequence comes from Ampullaceana balthica, assembly GCA_944989445.1. Lineage (NCBI taxonomy): Eukaryota > Metazoa > Mollusca > Gastropoda > Lymnaeidae > Ampullaceana > Ampullaceana balthica. The sequence continues at coordinate 550,207 of CALYLW010000448.1, read as the reverse complement.
TACAGTAAATTCATTTAAACAACAGAATTTACTCCAAGTATAATGTAAAAATTCATTATAATATTGACGAAAAAAATTAATATCTCTGAGAAGGATGACTTAATTTTAAAATAAGATTACTAAAAGCGGTTACTTTAAGTACAATTGAGATTCATAATATAATTGACGTTGAGCAGAGTTGAAAATTTGATCCAAATGTTTAGTATGGTTTACAATTTGATGAATTAAGCAGGGAATATTGCTTTTACCTTGAAAATTGTTACGTGATTACATCATTTTCACTCCGATAATCTCATTTTCATTAACTATGCAAGATTATGAGTGTTGAATTAAAGAGTGGTTGTGGCATTTTTTTTATTATTTTATCTTTAAACAAAAGTTTTGGTTAAATCTGATTTCTTTGCTTTTTATAAACCGTACTCTTTTTTGTTAGATATCTAAATGACATTTTCGTTTATTAAAAACAGACACAATTGGCCAGTCTCTCTATCTAAACCCCGTTGAAAGAGGTTCTAATTGTTCAAGTCACCTAAGACAATGGTTGGACTTTTATATTTTTCGAGGATTCCTTAACACCTCAGGTGGATATCTGTCAAGTGACATTGACTTTCAAATGCAGACAAAATTATCAATGAATTTTACTAGTGTAAGTTATTTCTATTGTATTTTCGTTCGCCTTAAATGTATTATTAATTTTTGACACATGTATTACTATGCTCTTCCTTATAATCTCAAAATATCACTTTTGTTTATTTAATATTAAATTGACATAAGAATTTTACGAAACAAATCTTACACATTATCGCATGCAAGTTGAGTTTATTAAGTTTCAAGCAAGACACAACAAATATTTAAATTTTAATCCAACAATTATTACTCACACGAATAATTCCGATAACTTTGAACGTGGCAGTAGTTTAATTTTATGATTTGTTAAAAGAGTATAAGAGCTAACTCTTTAAAAACGTTGCATTTTGAATATGAAAATCGCATACGATAAGTAATTTTATTATTTTTTAATACAACTCATATAATATAAAAGAGCAAAACTATATTTTTCAGTTATGCACAATAAGTTTAACATCGTGCACAAGTCCAAGCTTTGAACAATGTTACTGTGCTGAACAAAATGGCGATATATATCAAATAGTTTTAAACAAAACAGCAATGGATGACGACAGTGAAGCAGACGTTCGCATTCAGTTGCTACAAAGTACAGGGAAAATTGTTGTTAGCAACGTGCAGCAAGTACCCAGAGTATATGGTAAATACGACATGCATTGATACGTATTATTATGTTTACACAACAAATTAGTTTTTTAGAAATACTTTTACGACAACGTGTTTTATCGAACTAAACTAAACTCCACTGGAAGTCATGCCATAGGATCAATCAAGTCACCTCATTTATGTGTTACAAAACATGTTAACTCTCTTATTTGATTATTGAAGTTATATTATTTTACACGAGAGGTTTTTTTTGTTGTCGGTTTTTTAGTATTGTCTGCCACTTTTAATTAGTAGGATGTTTGATGTTGATTTTAAGAAAATAACACGTTGAAGTGAGTAAACGCCACATCCTCCATTAGTTTAGATCTTTTTTGCATTGATTCAAATTATGGTTACATGAATGCCACTTTCTGTTTATACAAGCGTGTGTCTATTTTCTAGATAAAACATATATTGAATTTTTTGTTAAAGTCATTGTAGATATAATATGTCACACATATATATATTCACAGTGAGACTCTTCTTTTTTTTTAGATACAAAGTTTGCTACAACAAATTTAAACATCGATCAACTTCTGCAGTGTCCAGCGACGCTTACACAAGGAACAGTTATTGAATTACAATGTCAAAATTCACCAAGTCCCTGTGATGTAACCATTGCCATAGACAACACAGTCATTGTTAACATTCAAGACAATCAAACCTACACAGTGGCCAAAAATTATTCTAACATACATACGTTGGAAATTTCATTTTCCATTTGTAGACGGTTTTTTTCTGGACGTTCCTGCGGAAACTTTACAGGTAAACATCCATTTTTAAAATATGTCTAGTTTACTATGAGTCTATTATGGCCAGTCAATACTACGTTTGGATTTATGTAAAAAAATAGAAGGGCATATATATTTTCACGCGATGACAACACAAATTAAGTTAAATATGTGTTGCTTAGAAAACAGTTGACATATTTTTGTTGGCTTCACACGATAATTCACTCACTGTTTAATTCCAATGTTTGTGTGTTGAGCTTATCTAGAGCAAGCTATGTCAAATGGGGAAGAACTGCTGTGTGGGTGAGACACAATAACAATAATACAGTAGAGGTCAGGGGTGTCCAAAGTCCAGCCTGCGGGCCAAAATCGGCCCGTGAAAAAATTTAACTGGCCCTCGGCCTCATCTTAAATATCTAATTGACGGATTTATTATTTCTGTAACGGCATTTTATTTATTTTAAAAAGTAGAAATTTTGTATTAATTTGAGTATTTGAAATGATGTCGAAATTCAAGCATATATTATTGTTGAATTATTTCTAGAATTTCAGTCTTAGAGACCAAACAAGAGGAACAAATTTAGTTGCTTCTCCTTCTTCTGCTATTAATAATGTTAAATTACCATGAAAAAATATCAGTGTTTATTATTGGCGTTTTCCCTGCCATGACTGTTAAGCACAGTTAACTTCGAAAAATTGTCTGTAAAAATGTGAGCGAAGATGCTGGCAACGGTTTTAAACTTCACTGTATCATTCAACAACACATTTTTTTGTGCCAAACACCTTAGATGTGATCTTGGCCTTGAGCCAAATATAAATCTAGAAACTCTGTTTGCCTTAAAGCTCCGTCTCACTGCCAGTTTCAGCAGTTTCTTCTTGACATCCATGGAGAATACGAAGATGTTGTGTATCACAATGATGTAATATTGCTCAGTCGGGGAACAACACTTTAGCGCTACTACACACTTAAAAAATTGGGCATTTCATAGAAAAATAAGCATTAACTAATTCCAGAACCATATGATCCTGCTTGGTGGGAAGATTGTGTATTTTCAGTTGATGTGACAAGACTTCTAAACGTTCTTAAATCAAATCTTTAAGGTCACAGTTCAGGGGTAAGCCATTTATTTTCACATATGAAGGCCTTTGGGAACAAGCTGCACATTTTCAAAGATAACTGTCTCAAATGCAGACGTATACCAAACATTTTCCCTCACTACAGGAAATCATTTTACAGAAATAAACTTCGATAAGCAAATACAGAAGTATGTTGCAGATGACAAATCCATGACTGATGAATTTCAAAGACTCTTTAAGGATTGCAACCATTTAAAATGAAATATGTGTTTCTTTATTTTTCTCTCTTGACCATGATGGTGCTCCAGGCCATCTGCAATTGGAACTAATTAAGTAGCAGAGCGTTGCTGATTGTCGCAAAAGACAACAACAGCTTTTTCGCATTGACTATGACATTCAGCTGGATAAAGAGAGATTCAAAAGAGATTCATACATTTGCTAACAAAATGCTCAGCTTCTATGGCTGACATACTTGGGTGAGCAGACATTTTCATTTATGAATTTTAACAAGAACAGTGTGAGGACGAGATGTCATGATGTCATTGATACGTATCAAAACCAGTGTCATTGAACCTGACCTCACCTATTTACTGCATTCAAGATCTCAGTTTCACCCTTCACATTACAATTTTGCAATAACAAGTTCTCAACCTATGTCATTTTTTATAATATTATTTTAATCTAGCCCCCAAATATCATTACTTCTAGGAACATGTCGCGCCATGCAAAAAGTTTGGACGCCCCTGGTGTAGGTTAAATAATATATTAACCTTTTGTGTTTTCAAAAACAAAATCTGTAATTCTTTTAAAAAATTAATTTTGTAAAATAAACACAGAATCTTTATGTAAAAACGATAATATCCAGTGATGGATACAATAAAACATTACATGACTCAATTTAACAATTATACTGGGTAACATTATTTTAACACATATTGGAAAAAATGCAGGATTACCCGTTTTCTGATTATTATCATGAATTACAGTGGTTGCTTTTAAACTACCACGAAGAAGAGCGAAGAGAAGATAACTCTTTTATAGTTATATTTAAAAAATTATGATGGCATATGTTAATGTTAATTATTTCTTTGCACCAATCAAAGTCTCCGGTCGACTTTAAGGGTTGATTGGTTGAGATAAAAAAAACATATCAAAATTGATACAACATTGTTCTCGAAATGTTTTCTATTAATTATGTCATAATACATCAGAATGCATTTATTAGCTGAATAGGCTGTTGAAACTTCTAGGAATTATCGCGTTTTAAAATCATTTATATTAACTCGTGGTGTCTGCGGCCGCCCGCCCGACCGCCCGCCCTTGTCACCAAAACTTTTGATCGATTTTTAACCCACTTGCTCGTAAGCCAGCGAGTTGAAATTTTTCAAGCAGTTTTGTACCGATAATAAAAACAATGTATCAAAATGTCAGATCGATCGCATGCTATTTTTTGAGATAGAGCGTCGCGGTGCGTATTATATTGAACAACCTTTCTGTAGCGCAATAAGGTGCATATTTTATTGACAGCACTTTTTATAAACATATTCCTGATCAGTGCGCATTATATTAAACACGTTTTACGACACAACTGCAATGTTGTATTTTTGGATGGTCTTGCGCTGCGTGTTATAATGAAAATTCTTTTAGTTACGTCTCATACGTAAAGGATTATAATAAAAAACTTGGTTTTTTATGGGTTGTTTTTATTTAAATCCTTTATATTAACTCGTGGTGTCTACGGCCGCCCGCCCTTGCTTGTCGCCAAAACTTTTGATCAATTTTTAACCCATTTTTTCATAAGCTAGCGAGCTAAAATTTTGCAGGCAGTTTTGTACCGACAATAGAAACAAAGTATCAAAATTTCAGATCGATCGCGTGTAACATAATTAAAATATTGATTTTTTAGATTATTTTATTTATTCCTATGTATCATGCTATTTTTTGAGATAGAGCGTCGCGGTGCGTATTATATTGAACAACCTTTCTGTCGCGCAATAAGGTGCGCATTTTATTGACAACTCTTTTTATAAACATATTCCTGATCGGTGCGCATTATATTAAACATATTTTACGACACAACTGCAATTTTGTATTTTTGGATGGTCTTGCGCTGCGTATTATAATGAACATTCTTTTAGTTACTTCTCGTACATAAAGGATTTATAGTCAAAAACTTGGTTTTTTACGTTTTTTTTAATTTAATATCTAGCTAAGTTAATATTTATGTTCACAATTTTTTGTAAAACATTCCAGGAATTTTCAAAACAACATTTTGTGAGCTTGGTTCCGTACAAGGATACGTGAGAACTAACTCATCTTGCTTTTAAATCATTTGAAAATTGTAGATTAAAAAAAAATTACTTGGAATATTCTAAATTATTCCCTGTCACTCGGTAATTGTACTGCTCGTGGACTAAATAGATTTTTAGTTCTGGATTTCGTAACTCTGATTTAAATAGTTCATTAGTTAGATCACATAATCATAAACAAATGTCTTGATTAATGTTTAGCGAAATGTTACATATTTTTATATCTTTCTCAATGTAATGCAGAGTCAAATGTGTAAGACTATAACATGTTACTAATACATCTAAAATGTTTGCTGATATAACTCAAAGCAATGTAATGGATACATTTAGCTATTTTGTTTAGGTTTATTGATATTGTTATTGAAAAAAAATTGTTTAAAGCTCAGACATTCTTTTAATACAATAATTTATTAAGAAGTGGTGAAATTAGAATTTACTTTCTTTTTCATTTGATATGCCGTGCTCTGTAGTGTCGGTAAGTATTATTTTGATCATGTCTCACTTTTGATACAATTTAGGGTAATTAATTGTCAATGGATGCTGAGTTTGGTTCAAAGTTATCATCAGATATGTAAACCCCTGTACACGTACTGCTCGACTCATAGTTAATAGAAATGAAAGTCACATTGATGATGTTAATATACGGTTTGTGGAAATTTTTCTGTCAATTTTCAAGTTGCTACAATATTTTAACATTGATAGTTATGTTAATTTTATATAAGGCATCTTTAAAACCCGACTGATTCATTAAATTATTGATTTAACTAAAATATCAAATAAAGGGGCCTTTAAAATATAGAACAAAAAGCACATACATTTGTTAAATTATTCCCCTTTTCAAATAGTAAAATAACAATTTAAAAATTATTTAAACTACGTTTTTTTTTGTGAAACTATGAGAGTAAATAATATAGAAATACTTTCCTAACATGTGACTTTTCTATACATCATATATTAAACTTAAATATCTGTACAGAGAAAAAAAATTCTTTTAAATGAGACGTGAAAATTAAATTTTCAATAACAATCTTTGGGAATCTTATCTTATCTTATCTGTTTACAGACGCTCCTTCTATACAGAAGATTGTTGCGTCCTACGCTTATCTATGGTTTGTGTTTAGTCCTGCATTTTTATTAGAGATTTAAATGTTGATAAAGTGTTGGTTTTCCTGGTTTCTTCAGGCAACCTATTCCACGCCCGAATTCCGGACGGAAAAAATAAAATTTGTATGTGTTTGTTCTTGCATACGGAATAAGAAAGGTGTTTTGTATCCCTATGTCTATCTGATGCTTGTATTACGTTTCTTTGTGTTGTATTTCTAAATTAGAATTAATTGCTTTATGTATGATTACTACTTTGCTCTTGGTTCTTCTATCCTCTTGTGTTTCAAGGTTTAATAATTTAACAAATGGTGTTATTCTTGTCAGTTTTGGATATTCTCCAGTAATGAATGTGGCAGCTCTTTTTTGAATTTGTTCTAGTTAATCAATGCTTTTTTTGGTGGATGGGTCCTATACAGCAGATGCATATTCTAGTACAGGTCCCACCAAAGTGAGGTAGCATTTTAGTTTTATATCTGTATTAAATTTGTTAAAGTTCCTTTTTATAAAGCCTAATGTTTTGTTTGATTTTTTAATAACTTCATTGACATGGGGATTCCATAATAGTTTATCATTTATTAAGACTCCTAAGTATTTTGCATCTTTAGTTTGGGTCAGTTCTTTTCCATGAATGTAAGTAAATTCAACTTGATACACACTTACAGATCTCACCACTACTTACTATAAAGTTATTTTGATTTCTTTGTTTTATGTATACCATAAGATATCATTTTCTAAAAATTAAAAAAATACGTGTTACAGAACTGCTCGAAAGTAATTAAAATTGGTTCTGAAACTCTCCAATGATAATTCTAAAGTGCTTTTACCTGTTTATTTTGAATTAATTAACCATGTTAATTATTAAATAAGTTTGACAAATAATTGACACTTACCTACGATATTACTGAAAGTTTTCAGCTCAAAAAAGTGGTAAGTAACTTCAATATTTTCTGTTATTTTAAATAACTGTTGACGACAAATATTTTGGTTCAAATCTTTAAAGTAAGATATTTCCGTTAATGATAATCCCATACCCTCTTGCATTGCAACGGCGTTTAAAAGCGGAGTGATACTCATGGTTATGATCCCAAGAACTAACATACATACCTATAATTTTATTTTTTACTTAAATAATTATTAGTTGTTTTTTTCCCTTTAGATAATAATACACAATTTCCGGTTCTAGTATCTCTTTACACTATATAAGATAATGAAAATAAGTTATTATTACACTTTTGGGCTATACGATAATTTATTTTAAATTATTTAAGTAACTAATACAAGTCCATTGAGTCATCATTAAGATTTTATTAAGTATCAGCAAATAAAAAAAAATTCATTTATTTTGGATACTGAGTTCTTATTTAATTTTTCACTTCAGTGTTAATACTGCAGCTATGGAGATGGGATGAGTTTGACCTTTCACCCTATGGCTTAGTCCACCTATTGTCATCCTAATAGATGTTTACTGGCAATATAACATTCTGTATTACGAATCTAGTTCTATTCATTTGAATAGAGGTAAACAGTTCATTTTTTAAGGTTAATTCCCCTCAAAAAAGTCTAGTAAAGTATTTTAAATAATTATAGTTTTAAAAATGTATAAATTGATTTTATTCAGTTACAATTATTATATATAGTTAACTCAAATGATTTATGTTATTTGACAGGCTATGATACGTAATTGGTAAATAAAATCAAACTAATTTATGTACAATTTACAAACTATTAAATTGTAGCCAAATATTAATTAGTAAGAAACATATTTTCTTCTTCTAACACAGATGCAGGTTATATTTGGTGCATAATAAAATGAAATAAATAGGATGTCTCCAAATCTGCATAAATATATGTGAAAGTCATGAGTGCTTTAAACTGAAAGAAGTAAATGTTTACGTGGAGGTAAGCTAATAAAAATGGCATAATAATGGTTTAAAACAATGTATGTATGTTACTGTAGGCTGATCTCTATATAAATTAATTTATAATGTTGTTATTAGTTTATATTATTGTGCCAGTGATCCCATATAAACATAAACTTAAACACATTTTATCTTATATCCCAAATCTTGGGGATATAAGGTTATGAAATATTGTTTATTGCACATTCATACTATTTCGTTTATCATTACAGATGGGTCTTATCGTGTCTTATCCATACAGACCCTCCTTCTACACAGAAGATTAATGCCAGTCTGTTGGCAAAAGTCGCAGCGTTCACTGACCACAGCTATGGGGATTGCACGCATTACCCAGCCAACTCTTTTACCTAATAATTATATAGATACCCATTCGTAGCTGGACACCATTGGCCGCGGCAACATATCCCTGCCTACACGAACCCTGGACCTTCGGTACGCCAGCCGAGCGCACACGCCACTCGACCACCGTGCCCCTTAGTCTTAGTTTGGAATCATGTTTTAAAACGCAGGAAAGAAGTGGAGGAGTACAAACCTGTTAACTTTAGACATACATCGTTGAAATTGTGGAACTTTGTTAGCTAAAAGACACTTAACGATTTTACTTCCCAGTACATATACAAATCAACACAAGTACTGCATCATCAACACAATATATGTCACATATAAGGGTACTATAAAACACGACAATAGTACTTACAGCTATGGTTTTATACAAATAATGTATCAATTGTTTTAAACTTCTATTCAAGATTTAAGTTTGAACAAATTAAGAGTTATTTTATTTCAGATTTCTGTAGATCATATTATAAATTAGACATATGTTTAAGCAAGTGATTTTGTTTTACTTAAGGAATAATAATTTTAAGGAAATACGTAAGAAATCAAAGTTACTACAAACATTAAAAGTAAACAGATAAGACTCTTGTCTAAAGCAGTATGTCTTACAATAATTGCCCCTCACACCAAAAAAGCAATATTTAAGGGATTGCATTTCATTGTTACATTATATTTCAAATTTCAAAAGAGGTAGATAAATGTTCTTTTATAATTATAGTATACTTAAATTTTTAAACCAAACCATGAAAAACTATTTCAAAACTGCATTTGAATTTAAAAATCAGTGAATATAATTGTTTTAAGTCATGTCGAAAACCATGGATAGTGTAACGTAAATTTAGTTTCTCTAAAAAAAACGGTCTAAAATACAAAATGCAGTAAGGAGTACAAGTTATATATTTAAAATCATAAAAGTGAAAGTGTATAAATAAGTATCTTGCCTATTTTGAAAGGTAAGAAAATAAATGAAAGTAAAATCTAAATTTCATGTTTGAAACCATTCTTCCACCTATGTATAAAAAAATGTTTTTAAAATTGTTGCCTACATTTTAAAATACCTACCTGGGTACAGACATTTCTTAAAATATTGTTCTCCTATTGTTTTATTTAGGCTAACTAGGAACTATACAATCACTAAAAATAGCGTAATCATTCACACGAAGTTACCGAAATTTGATAAAGATGCTAAACACAGATTCGAAGATATTGAATATAACTAATTTTAATTTCTTTGTTTATTTTTAAGTCTCTTCATATTTACATGCATAACTGTTGTCATAAGTTTGAAATAACAATTATTTTCAGTGTTCTAATACAGTTTTTCTTTTTTAATAAAATATTTTAAACTTAACGTTAATTCAACAGTCTAGAATGAATAGAAATGTTGTTGACAAGAAACATTTTGACTAAATTAATCAAATCATGAAAACAAAAGACATTTTTTTTAATGGAGAGGTTTTTACAAATGTAGAATGTCTGTGTATAAATTTAAGAAGTTATATAATAATTTAAGAGTTTGTATCAAAATAAAGAAGATTGTATATAAAATAAAATATATTGTAACAACATTTACTGTGTGGTATTATTTGAAATTAATTTTATGAAAAATTTTAAAATGGAATGAAAATATACCGATGACGCATCAAAATTGAAGAGTTTGTATGAAAATAAAAGAATCGCATTTAAAGAAAACTGTTATATCAAAATTTCACATATTGTATGTTCTTGTCAGAATTTTTTTTTAAATGTAAGAATATGTAAATGAATGTGAGTGAGTTTGTATATTAAGATAAAAAGTTTTGTAGATAATACATATTGACAGGAAAGTCAATTACGTGAAACATGAATATTATCTAAACTCTAACTGTTATAACTATTTGTTTGTTTGAATTGATAAATCTTAAGTGTCTTTAATTTGTTTAATACAGTAATACCTATATGTTATTTATGCTTCAGATGTCTGTTGTAAATCCTCGAGGATTATGAAAGCTGGATTATGTTGATATTCTGTTTTGTTTTGGTTTTGAGACGTGTCAAATATTTGTACATCGTTGTCATCAATCTCCCAATAGTGGTGATATTCTGATTGTGCATCAGTGTCATTCTCTGTTGAGTACAAGCTAATGCCATTTATTTGATGTATTTATAGGTAATACTTTAAATAATCATTGTATCTTACTACAACCATGTAGATGTCAATTCTAGCATAACTAAACACAATCATGCAGACGCCTATTCGAACAATATTAAGCACACAATCATGCAGACGTCAAATCTAAAACATTTAAACACAGTCAGGCAAACTTTAGTTATAACATAATTAAACACAGTCAAGCAAACATAAGCTATATCATACTTAAACACAGTCAGGCAAATGTAAACTATAACATAATTAAACATAGTCAGGCAAACTTTAGTTATATCATACTTAAACACAGTCAGGCAAATGTAAACTATAACATAATTAAACACAGTCAAGCAAACATAAGCTATATTATACTTAAACACAGTCAGGCAAATGTAAACTATAACATAATTAAACATAGTCAGGCAAACTTTAGTTATATCATACTTAAACACAGTCAGGCAAATGTAAACTATAACATAATTAAACATAGTCAGGCAAACTTTAGTTATATCATACTTAAACACAGTCAGGAAAATGTAAACTATAACATAATTAAACATAGTCAGGCAAACTTTAGTTATATCATACTTAAACACAGTCAGGCAAATGTAAACTATAACATAATTAAACATAGTCAGGCAAACTTTAGTTATAACATACTTAAACACAGTCAGGCAAATGTAAACTATAACATAATTAAACATAGTCAGGCAAACTTTAGTTATATCATACTTAAACACAGTCAGGCAAATGTAAACTATAACATAATTAAACATAGTCAGGCAAACTTTAGTTATATCATACTTAAACACAGTCAGGCAAATGTAAACTATAACATAATTAAACAAAGTCAGGCAAACTTTAGTTATATCACACTTAAACACAGTAAGGCAAATGTAAACTATAACATAATTAAACATAGTCAGGCAAACTTTAGTTATATCATACTTAAACACAGTCAGGCAAATGTAAACTATAATATAATTAAACATAGTCAGGCAAACTTTAGTTATATCATACTTAAACACAGTCAGGCAAATGTAAACTATAACATAATTAAACATAGTCAGGCAAACTTTAGTTATATCATACTTAAACACAGTCAGGCAAATGTAAACTATAACATAATTAAACAAAGTCAGGCAAACTTTAGTTATATCATACTTAAACACAGTAAGGCAACTGTAAACTATAACATAATTAAACATAGTCAGGCAAACTTTAGTTATATCATACTTAAACACAGTCAGGCAAATGTAAACTATAACATAATTAAACATAGTCAGGCAAACTTTAGTTATATCATACTTAAACACAGTCAGGCAAATGTAAACTATAACATAATTAAACAAAGTCAGGCAAACTTTAGTTATATCACACTTAAACACAGTAAGGCAAATGTAAACTATAACATAATTAAACATATTCAGGCAAACTTTAGTTATATCATACTTAAACACAGTCAGGCAAATGTAAACTATAACATAATTAAACATAGTCAGGCAAACTTTAGTTATATAATACTTAAACACAGTCAGGCAAATGTAAACTATAACATAATTAAACATAGTCAGGCAAACTTTAGTTATATCATACTTAAACACAGTCAGGGAAATGTAAACTATAACATAATTAAACAAAGTCAGGCAAACTTTAGTTATATCATACTTAAACACAGTAAGGCAAATGTAAACTATAACATAATTAAACATAGTCAGGCAAACTTTAGTTATATCATACTTAAACACAGTCAGGCAAATGTAAACTATAACATAATTAAACATAGTCAGGCAAACTTTAGTTATATCATACTTAAACACAGTCAGGCAAATGTAAACTATAACATAATTAAACATAGTCAGGCAAACTTTAGTTATATCATACTTAAACACAGTCAGGCAAATGTAAACTATAAGATAATTAAACAAAGTCAGGCAAACTTTAGTTATATCATACTTAAACACAGTCAGGCAAATGTAAACTATAACATAATTAAACAAAGTCAGGCAAACTTTAGCTATATCATACTTAAACACAGTAAGGCAAATGTAAACTATAACATAATTAAACATAGTCAGGCAAACTTTAGTTATATCATACTTAAACACAGTCAGGCAAATGTAAACTATAACATAATTAAACATAGTCAGGCAAACTTTAGTTATATCATACTTAAACACAGTCAGGCAAATGTAAACTATAACATAATTACACATAGTCAGGCAAACTTTAGTTATATCATACTTAAACACAGTCAGCCAAATGTAAACTATAACATAATTAAACAAAGTCAGGCAAACTTTAGTTATATCATACTTAAACACAGTAAGGCAAATGTAAACTATAACATAATTAAATTTAGTCAGGCAAACTTTAGTTATATCATACTTAAACACAGTCAGGCAAATGTAAACTATAACATAATTAAACATAGTCAGGCAAACTTTAGTTATATCATACTTAAACACAGTCAGGCAAATGTAAACTATAACATAATTAAACATAGTCAGGCAAACTTTAGTTATATCATACTTAAACACAGTCAGGCAAATGTAAACTATAACATAATTAAACATAGTCAGGCAAACTTTAGTTATATCATACTTAAACACAGTCAGGCAAATGTAAACTATAACATAATTAAACAAAGTCAGGCAAACATTAGTTATATCATACTTAAACACAGTCAGGCAAATGTAAACTATAACATAATTAAACAAAGTCAGGCAAACGTGAAATTTTACAAAATCAAATACATTCTTTCCGAGTACTTATTAAAATTTATCAAAGATTTTGTACAAAAAACCTAATTGCTTTGTCAGTAAAACTAAAATTTTTCAAAATAATTAGACTAAATATCCCAATCTAATAAATCTTGTATCTCGTTCATAAAATCCGCATAATAATTGGTTATCGTTCTGCTTTTTTGTTAAATAAAAATAAAAATTAACATGTAACTAACCATCGCTAAGTTCTGATTTTGTTTTGTCATCTTGTTGTAATGCTTGAATTGTGATATGGGTTTGAATGAATCCTCCAAGAATATTGCTAATTGAAGAATTATAATCTGTCGTCGTTTCTCTCTCACATCCAATGACACTAACTTCTATTACATGGTCAGTAGCGTTCTCAGATTTCTGATATGGATGATTGTCTCTGACCGCTGGGAAAGAAAAATAAGACACGCTGCGTGATTAAGTCGATAAAAGACACTAAAACTTTTTGAACAGCTAAGACAGAATGACATTTTAAGAAAATATAAATTAATTTTGTCTTTTTAATATAAAATGGTATTATCGGCTTGCAAAAAGTGAAAATATTTTTTGAAAAGTAAGCGTAAAACCGGGAATTGAAGTTTAAAAAGAGATATCTCAATAGAAAATTTAGTTGACGATTTACCAGCAATATTAATTTTTTTAAAAATTTCATTGCTTAAATTTTCTTCAAAGTAATAATATTATTTGACAACTTATTTCTTACCTGCAACTTTTGAATAGTACTGCGATACACTGGAAGTATAACACGTGATTATGTTAAGAGTTTGTAAACATAATGTTCAAACTTATTGATGTCATAGGATATAGATACCTTTTTTTAAATGTATATTTTTAACTTTTACCTAAGAAAAATATTGTGACCATTTTTTAAAAAATGCATAATATCCTTTAAAGCATATAAATATAAAAAATTGAAAATAATTAGTGAAACGTTTATAAACTTTTAAATTCACATTAATAGTTACTTTATTTATTTATGTCTTTCTAATAAATTAGACAATCGAAAGTTCAAACTCACATTGAATTGAATTTTTTTATCCCTGAAAAAGACAAACAAATATTATTATTTAAATCACGTATAAAACAAAAGCTATCGTAAGTACATTGACTTGTGAAATTATAGCTTGTAACTAACCAGGGCTTCAGCCTTCTTTTGTTTTGTCATCTTCTTTGGATGCTTGCTGTCTGCTATTGTGTGGAAAAAATGTTTCAGGAACATCGTCATTTGAAGGCTTTGAATCTGTCTCCGTTTCTCTATCACTTGCAATGACACTAACTTCAGAAGATATCACAGGATGATTTTCTCTAATTGCTAGGAAAGAAAAAAAAACTGCATGATCAACATACATAACTTGCAATGTATGTCACGTCCGTCCAGTCCTGTCTGTGACGCAACTAATTTTAGATAGCAGCGCACCAAATTACTGCACCAAAAATAACTCTTTTTGAATATTCCACATAAAATTGTACAACATGAAAATCTTTGAATAAAATAAAAATAAACGAAAGTTCTGTATTACATTATTATTTTTTTTATATTATGATGTGTAATTTTTATCAAAATAAATAGTTTTCACCTAAAATGCATTATTTGACGGATAATACACTATTTATAAGATAAAAGACACACAAATAATGTACAAAAAAATATGAGGGAAGAGTATATTTAATTACTTTTGAAAAGTTAACGTGAAGGCCTTAAATTAAGTTTTAACTTTAAAAAAAATATAAATATGTATTTGAATCTCAAGAGAAATTTGAGTTTACTTAAAATCAAAATTAAAAATAAAAAAACAATATATATTTTTTTTTAAATTTGTTTAAAATTTGTTCAAAGTAACAATACTATTTAAACATTTTGAATTCTTACCTTTAACTCTTGAATTGTTTTGAGTTATGCTGGAATTATAACACGTAATTTAGGTAAGCCATTGAAAAAATATATGAAATCAAAAAAGTTCCAAAACAAATGTTTGACATATCTATCTATCTACATATATATATATATTTCCTCAAAACGAGTATATGCAAACAAACATGACGAATGACCCTCGCTGAGGTCGACAAATCACAGTTGGCAAGCGTAGTGGGATGAAAAGGGAGAAAAGGTGGAAGGAGCAACAATGCTTCTTGCGTTCACTTGCGTTCTTCCTTCTCAGATTAAAATACGATTCGTAGAGTAGTGGTTATCACGTCCGCCTTGCACGCGTTAAGTCCTGGGTTAAAGCACCAGCAGGAACTTAAAAAAAAATGTTTGTTTCTGCTCATTCTTTGCTCCTTTTTTGCGAACATGACTAACCCTCGCTAGCGTCAGCCAATCATAGGTTATTGTTGGCAAGGGCTTGTGGTAAAGGTTGGGGGGGCAGGTAACAGCAACCACAGTGCCCATGTCTCCACGTTTAATCGCTTTTTTTCGTGGCATTGCACTGGTGTTTGTCTCTTTTGTCTCCCCCCTCCCTATCCTTGTTGAGCAAATCTGCGGGATATATTAACCGCGGGTCGTATCTAGTTTCGAAATATTGCATTTCTTTTCTCGGTAACTATTATTGCAATTTAAGTGGGTTTTTTAAATTTAAAATATTTATATTTTTTCAAATAAATTATACAAAGACTGAAATTTTACTGTATGCACAACTCACTTGGTATTGGCTGGACTGGGCCCTGAAATAATAAATATATGAATTACATAATGTATAAAGCAAACATTATTTATAATGATATACATATATTAAACTATATATTTACACATTTTTTAGATTCAAAACTGGTATAATTAAATAAAAATAGACATAATATGATTAATCGAAGATTTAAACAGCTTACGTTAATAGAACTGTTGTAAAATATATGATGTAATATTTAAAATGATCTAATTGATTGCAAACGTAGAACCGCTCGATATTCGTAGGGACAAGGCAATCATAACGACTGCAGAGAGGTACCGCAGGTTAGACTTTAGGGAGCCCTGCTACCAGATGCAGCACAACTGGGGCGGACGTGGGTGTTTGAAACGTTCCTCATTTATGCATCAAGTAACGGAACTTGATAGGAACGTCAAACCCCCACAAAATAGAAGACAAATTATAAGTGTCCCACTCAAACCGCCCTATGCGGAATGCTCACGTCCCGAAATACGTTTGTCTCTGACTGACACGGCGGTGACGAAACGCAGCCCTGAACATGTACAGAAAGCGGCTGCCCTTGAGACGATAGAAGGGTTCGCGGGAACCCAAGTGAAAGTGTTCACGGATGGGTCTGCCAGTTCGAGTGAAGGAATTGCAGGATACGGTGCGCTCATCTTATACCCAATAGGAGGGCCACCAAAAGAAGAACTTCTAGGTCCCTGTGGGACTATGGCATCGAATTACGATGCGGAGCTTGAGGCTATACACAGGGCCCTGGAAAGTGTGCACCGGACACTGCAGGGGTCGGAAATTTTTGGTTTCGACACGGTACTGTTCTGTGACTCGAGATCAGCCCTCGAAGTCCTCGCTAGTGAGAATCGTAGTACCCACTTGGTTGACGTCATCTTGGAAGACGTGGGTAGACTCGAAAGACTTGGAGGTAAGGTAACAGTGCAGTGGATCCCGAGCCACGTGAATGTTAATGGCAACGAAAAAGCAGACTCCCTGGCCAAAGCAGGTGCAGCACTGCCCCAACCAGAGACCCCAGTCACCTATCTCGGGGCAAAAACCTGGCTAAAGGACCACTTTCGGAGTAAGTGGTACCAGGAGTGGGCTGACAACACAACAGCCAGAGGGGTATTCGCTAACATGCCCAGGCCAAGCCGTTCAGACCAGTGGTGGAACCTGAGTCGCAAACACCAGGGTTTGGTGACTCAGATGAGAACAGAACATTGCCCAACCAACTCTTACTTTCACAGGCTAGACCACAACAGGGACTCGAACTGCCGTCATTGCAGCCAAGCCCCTGAGACAGTCGTACACCTGGTGACGTCTTGCCCGGCGCTTGATATAGCCGGGGGGGTGAGGGAGGCGGGCGAGTCCCATGTGAAGACAATGTTGTATGGCAATGCTCAGCAGATGGAGCAGATTGCCCAGGTTCTAGCCAAGGCCTTAAGAGATTAGTCTCAGGCCTACAGAATATGTTTTTAGTTTAATTGACTGTAAGTGCATTTATTTTAAAAATGATTGTTATTTAGATATTTTTCATACGTTTGTTGAAATAAGAGAACATTAAAAATTAAATACGTTTAAATAAAAATTATATCATACCAAAGTTACCCCCCCCCCTTTTCTCAGTACGTGTACATTTATACAACAGGAAATTATCCTAACAGAACATTACTCATTGATACAACATATGCTTCTGTATCAGAAGATTACTCATTAATACAATATAATATTCTCTAAAACAGCATTAATCATTGATACAACATATGCTTCTGTATCAGAAGATTACTCATTAATACAACATAATATTCTCTAAAACAGCATTAATCATTGATACACCAGTACATTCTCCTCAAATAATATTACGCATTATTGCAACGGATATTCCTTTAAAAAACATTACTCAATAATAAAACATGATATTCTCTAAATGAAATTACTTACTGATACAACAAGATAATCTCTTAAGAGAGCAATTATCATTGATACAACAGACATTCTCCTAAAAAAACATTACTCATTGAAACAACAAGCATTATCCTAAAATAATATTTCTCATTGATACTACAGGATATTCTACTAAGAGAAGATAACATACATTGATCGCTTCATGTTGTTGACAGCTTTACATATCATGGATCAAACATCTCGAGCTTCCTCTCAATGGAAGACGAGATAAGTGAAAGGATAGGGAAGGCCGCAAAAGTTAGTGTGAACAAAAGAGACTGGTCGAATGCCAAACTGAAAGCAAAAACTTAGCTGCAGGTATAACACGCCTGCGTACTGAGCACACTCCTCTATGGATGCGAGCCTTGGACCACTTACACTAGGCACGATATGAGTCAAAATAGCCTGCGCTTCAGATGCCTGCGCCGCATCATAGTCATCAAATGGCAATATATAGTCCCAAACATGGAGGTCCTGGCTCAAACAAGCAGGTGCCGCATCCAAGTCATATTAAGTCAAAGGCACCACCGATTGCTTGGGCACGTCAAGAGAATGCTGTCTGGTCACATACTCAAGGACGTGATGGTCGATTGTGTCGAGGTGAGAATCCCTGACTGTGCGGTACTAAGTCGTGAGAAAAGGGGAGGGGCGTTTAAGGTGTGGTTAGAGATGGGATAGTGTGAAAGCGGAGGTCAGTGGTCATTAGTTCACGTGGGCCCTTTCGGTGTAGGTCTTCTTTGGCTAAATATTTTAGCAGAATCCTCACACCGATGGGCTTATATAAGTCGTTTTTTGTATGCTAATAATTTTTTTCAGAATAAATATTGATTATTGAATTGTTCTTGAGTGCGTGACTGTGTTTTAGTTTCACCAACAAACCCCTAGACAACGAGGCCACATGCACAAACAACGATTTGTGACAGGTGAGTCGGCCACGTCTCAGATACACAGACATATGCAGGAGAGATATGAATCAGCCAACATTGACATCCAAGACCATAACGTCCTGGCAGAGGATAGGCCACGTGAGGTGCAATTGTGAAGGAATGATCACTAAAAGTAGAGGAACAAACATGCAGAAAGAAGAGCCAGGAGGAAGGCAGCATAACAAACCGCATTCGTGTGCATTACAAGCAGATGGCTCTGCCACGCGAGGATTGGTCTCATCAGCCATACCAAGAGTTGCAAAAAATAAACATAAATCTTTCGCCTATTCATCTATCTATCTATCTATCTATCTATCTATCTATCTATCTATCTATCTATCTATCTATCTATCTATCTATCTATCTATCTATCTATCTATCTATCTATCTATCTATCTATCTATCTATCTATCTATCTATCTATCTATCTATCTATCTATCTATCTATCTATCTATCTATCTATCTATCTATCTATCTATCTATCTATCTATCTATCTATCTATCTATCTATCTATCTATCTATCTATCTATCTATCTATCTATCTATCTATCTATCTATCTATCTATCTATCTATATATCTATCTATCTATCTATCTATCTATCTATCTATCTATCTATCTATCTATCTATCTATCTATCTATCTATCTATCTATCTATCTATCCATCTATCCATCTATCCATCTATCCATCTATCCATCTATCCATCTATCCATCTATCCATCTATCCATCTATCCATCTATCCATCTATCCATCTATCCACCTATCCACCTATCCACCTATCCACCTATCCACCTATCCACCTATCCACCTACCCACCTACCCACCTACCCACCTACCCACCTACCCACCTACCCACCTACCCACCTACCCACCTACCCACCTACCCACCTACCCACCTACCCACCTACCCACCTACCCACCTACCCACCTACCCACCTACCCACCTACCCACCTACTAACCTAAAGTTCAAGTGCTTACCAAAAATAGAACCATAATTATGTTAAACACATTATGTTAAACACATTATTTATTGTTATACCATATAGAATGGGACTGCAATAAAGCTTTTAAATAAAATACAAAATACACAAACAAATTGTGTAATGAAAACAATAAATGTGAACTTTATTTGTAGACTGACACGACAGTAAACGTTTCGGCTAATGTCAGTCTAAAAATAAAGCTCAAATGTATTATTTTCATTGCACAACTTTTTTGTGTATTTTGTATTTTATTTTTTTTTAATAAATACAAGAATGACTGTTAAGATGATGTGAAATTTAAAAAAAATAAATAAATAAAAAGAACAAAGGTTTTGACTCTAAATCCTTTGTATACGGGACATAACTAAAAGAATGTTAATTATAATAAGCAGCGCACGACAATTCAAAAATACAACATTTTAGTTATGTTTCATAGACATGTTTAATGTTTAGCACCGATCGGGAATATATTTTTAAAAAGTATCGTCAATATATTACGCACCTTAAGCGTGACAGGAAAGGTTGTTCAATATAATACACAATATGACACTCTAGCACAAAAATAACATGCTACATAGACATAAATAGGGATAATCTAAAAATGCATTAATTTATTTACAGTACATTCGATCGATCTGAAGTTTTGATATATTATGTTTATCATCGCCACGAGTCTGCTTGCACAATTGCAGCTCACCAGCATAAGGGGAAGTGGGTTAAAAATCGATCCAAAGTTTTTTTTCGGTAAGCAAGCAGACACCACGAGTTTATATAAAGGATTTAAAAGTTGATTCATGCCAAACCAGAAGCGTAAAAATCGTGCCTTGCATTTCACACGTGACATTTGATGTTATATATTTTTTATTGTATATGTGACTTGTCCTCAGAAGCCCACAATCTATTTTACAGTTTAGAAATTGTACTTTTTTTAGGCATACATGTGTATTCGGGGTAGAATACTGAATGCAATTCTAATTTTTTTTCTCATGTTACCTTGATGTTGTTTTTTTTGCTTTTTAGTTCCCTGGGTGAACCAATGGGCTTTCAGAGTATAAAGTTGGCTCATTTATTCACAAAAAATAACATACGACATAATGTAAAATACATTGTATTAAAAGTATATACTACATTTCATATAAAAAACATAGTTTCAACTTTAAATTAAAGAAATATACTCATTTCATTATTTAAATTAATTTTATTTGGTTTCACAATGTTAATTTGAATTGAAATAGATAATAAAATTAACAACTTATACTTTATTCAGTCAACGTTGTTCTTGGAAATTGCTTTTCTTTACAATTTGTAAGGGATTCAAGTTATCTTATCTTTTGATGCCTTTATAAGAACCAGAAGAGATTATTGAAATACAAGCTGATTCTATCCTCTGAAAGAATTAGAGGATGGAGATATATTTTGTTATTTGTTAGAACAATAAGAATATCCTCAAAACATCTTCTGTCTCGTCTCATTTACCTAAAGATCATTAGCATTGACGTCTTCATCTTTATGAAGTGTTGAAATTTCGTCGTCGTCCCCCCTTGACCCCCCCCACCAATATATTTTATTGTGATTTATGACTTCAAAATATCATATATGTCATTTCTTGTGTGCTGTGTTTGAGATGGAAAGAGCAATCTGAAAATAGAAAAAAAAATTGCGTTGCTTACAGTTTAGGACTAAAACAAAAAAGCACTTTTGCTACTATTACTATTTTATAAAGATTATATTTTTATTTCATTTTACTTATTTTTTATATTAGTTGGAAACGGACTTTTGTGAAAATGGAAAGATAACTTTCTTAGCAATATATAGAATACCCTATTTATGCTTACTTTCAGTTTATGCTTAAAATTAAAAAGCCATTTTATTACTATTACTATTTTTCTAGGATTAATTTATACAATAACATTTTGCAGATTATGTATAAAAATATGTCATGAAAACAATCTTTAAATTTCAATTCATATTTATAAATTAATATCTAGCTAAAATTATTTTAAAGTATATAACAAGAATATAAAATTATTTATAGTGCAACAAATATGGTTTCATCTACAAATTACCAAACAGGGCCAATAACTGATAAATTCAAATCATGTTAGCCCGATTGGTCACCCTTGACTCAGTTATTTTATGAGGCAACATATTAGAAAAATTAGTTTTAATTTAGTTATCTCAATCTGTGTGTAGACAAATATATAAACTTCAATAAAAATAACTTGAATTAGAACTTACCTCACGATACAGAGCTTTTTCATGAAATATAAGTGCTACCTTATTTTGGTGAGAATTGCATCATTCACCATAGATAAACTAGAATCAACTCTCGGAACAAAACAAATTGCAGCCTGATTCATTGCTGGTTAGTATTCATCTGGACAGGAGTAACACCATTAGTTAAATCATTAAACTTAGGAACAGTAAAGGTAAAGAACAGCGGTTCCCAAACTGTGGGCCGCGACAAGGGGGTCGCGACGGGTTTTCTGGGGGATCACCAACTATCGACTAAAAGAATATCCACTATAATGCAAATTTAATATATTTTGTAAAAAACTGAATTGAAAACAACTTATTTAAATTTCATGAAGGTCGCGGGTCACATGGCATTTATTAAAAGTGGTCGCGACCCAAAAAAGTTTTGAAACCACTTGTATAGAAGAACAAAGAAGTAATAATACAAAAGAAAATAATTCTAGCCCAACAATACAGCAAGTATTCACATCGACTCTTTATGCTTCTGTTATCCATGACGTGATGTTTGGATAAATGACCACGGGTCACCATATGCCAGCAGAGTTTGAGTTATTCTGTGATTCTGTTACATCCTTGTCTGTTAGATAGCTCACACGTGATGGTAATGTAACAATTTTCCATTCGCTAGGCTTGAGTACTCTATCACAATGTAAAAAAACATATATTGACACATTCTCTGATTTCCTTGTTAAATTAAAATTAAATAATTTTTTATTTTTTTAAATTTTAATATTTTAGATTTAATATAAAGGAAATAGATCTCCAATTTGTAAATACATGATCAAAAATGTTTAACATATAGTTATAATCCAAAAACAAATATCATTTGTGCCGTGTGTTAATAATCATAATACAGTTTGTGAATTACTTTCAGAGGGCACGCACTTTTTTAAAATCTATTCTGGCTAGTTTAAAAGCAACTTATTAATTACTTAACAAAAAATAACATCATTTGAATAATATTAATAAGTTAAAATAAATTTTCTCAGGGAGAATACGTAATATCTTTTTTTAATCTCAAGATGAATCATGAAATACATGGAAAAAGAATGCAATCAATTAATTTTATAGTTAGAACCTGTTAAAAATATTCCTATTATCTCTTGTAGAAAAGTATTTTAATTTTTTTTCATTTTGTAAGCAATTAAGCTATTTAATTTTTTTGTTTTAAAGTCCTTCTTCTCTATAGTTAACCAATTCAAATAGTTTTTAAAAAAATGATTTGTTAAATGACTTTTTTTTAAAGTGTTAAATAAAGTTGAAAAGTCCTATGCTATGTAATTTTAACTTCAAGTCCTTTAAGCCAAAAATTGTATTATTTTTTTAGTTTAATTAAAATTATGCATAACTTTTAGCTCGATATTCTTCTAACAAATATTACCGGAGTATACTATTTTTATTCTTTTTTAAATTAAAAATTCTATATTATATTCGTTCACTTTTAAAATCTAATAATTTCAGAGTACAAAGAGAGAGAGAGAGAGAGTTAAAGATGGAGTGAGACCGTATATTTATATTAGAATGGCGTTATAAATTCCTTATATCAAAATCTCACCCCCAACCATAGGAAAGACAGCCACTTAGTTTTTCTTGGAGCAGGGGTCGGGAAACTTAATCTCAGAGAGACATAAAAACAACACATTCTTCAAATTAAGTCTGTGAGAGCCATACATTATGTTTAAAACTAAAATTTCTAGAAAAAAGTCTTCAAGTTTTGTAATTTCAAACACTAAAAGTACAATAATAATGTCTCCGAATATTTAAAATAACATTGTTATTATTTTATATGAAATAAATATATTTACCAAATGCGTATGAATAAACTTTATAAGGAACGTTTGTCTGATAGCCAGATGAAACCATTAATAGAGCCATATCTGGCTCGCGAGCCACGGTCCCGACCCTTGTCTTAGAGGATCAAGAAATAAGCACATCAAAAGATAATAACTAACGTGTGTGTCAACTATGCATGAAAAACAGAAGAAAAATCTGCATGTTTACGCATGTACGTCTAAATAAATAATAATAATACGGGGCAAAAGTATGTGATTAATAAAATAAAAGTATTTAGTATCATTAAATTGGAGAAAAAAATATACATATTTTCTTAAATTTTAATATAATTTTAATCAATAAAATTAATTTTAATCGATTACAAATGTTAACTTTTAATCGATTAATTCATCGTTAATTTCCGCAGCCCTAGCTCAAATATTTGACGCGTGTGGTCTAAATATATTTTTCAAAAAGAGAACATAATGCTCCTTACATTGTAAGGGCAAAATAATGTCACCCTTATCTCTGCAAGTCCTAGAGATTATTGTTTACAGAGACATAAATCACACTGTGTTTTCCCCGTTTCAATATGTATAACAATAAGGTTGTAACCACGCATAGCATGGTGAGAACATTTTCAAGGAAATTCATTTTTGCTTTCCCATATTACACCCTTAAATTAATCCATGAACTCAAAATGTATTTTTTTTCCATTGATTGTTAACAAACTATTTATTATCAAAGATGCAATGTCAGCAATTACTTTATACTTTATAACAAACATAGTTGATATTTCTTTTTAATCATTCTTAATCGCCCAGAAGGCAAAATCGCAATTTGTAAACCTTGCTTCATTTGATTAATCAGCTATCTATTTAGATAGTTTTATTTTTAATGATATATTATATTTAGACACACAAAGATAATATCAAAAAATCATTCAAAATGAAAGAAGGGACAAACCATGCAAGACAAGTAGATCATAATTAATTATGTTTGCGTAAGAATTATTTTTATTGTATTTGTTAAAAATTATTACAAAATATTTTTAAAAATTGTCAGTAAGTATATAATGTCACTTGTTTAATTGTACCCCCAATATGTACATGTTAAGCATATATTTGTTCGGACGTATAACTAACATATTTTTTCAGCAAAAACTGGTTCGCTATTTGAAAGCTGTTGTATGTTTGCATCACCAAGTAATATTCTACTGAAAAATGATGAGGTTTCTGTTGGCTCTGTTAAAATAATTTGTACAAAATTGAGGAGTGAGAAACTTGTTCTTCTTCTACTTATTATTTTGGGCTGAGACTTAGTCACTTAAGTCATTGGCTAATATCTGGGAAACCTGTTTCATCTGCTGAGCAGTGTCATACAATATTGACTTCAAGTTGGCCTCCCTAACCTCCCCGGCTATGTATAGCGCGGGACACGAAGTTAACAGGTGTAGTACTGAGTCAGAGGCTAGCCTGCAATGACGGCAGTTCGAGTCCCTGTTATGATCTAGCCTCTTGAAATATGAATTAGTTGTGCAGTGTCCTGTTCTCATTTGAGTAACTAAACTATGATGTTTGCCAGGGAGTCTGATTTCTCTTTGTCGTTAACATTAACGTTGCTTGGGATCCACTGCACTGTCACCTTACCCTCGAGTCTTTAGAGCTTATCCACGTCATCTAAGATGTCATCAACAAAGTGTGTGCTACACTTCTCACTTTTCAGGACCTCTAGAGCTGATCTCGAGTCACAAAACAATATCGTGTCAAAACCTAATAGATCCGATTTATGCAGGGTTTGGTGCACCCTTTCCAAGGCCATGTGTATAGCTTCAAGCTCTGCATCGTCCCCACAGGGTCCCGCAATTTCCTCGTTTTGTGGCCAGCCAATTGGGTATAGGACAAGTGCATAATATCTTGCAGTTACTTATCTCTAGCTGGCAGATCCATCCTTGAACACATTCACTTGGGTTCCCGCGAAGAGTCACAAGGGCAGCCAATTTCTGTACATATTCAGGGCTGCAATTAGTCACTGCCATGTTAGTCAAAGACAAACCTAGTTCGGGACGGGTAACATCCGCATAGAGTGGTTTAAAAGGGACGCAAATATTTTGCCTTCTGTTTTTTGGGGGTTTGACAATTCCATTTCTTGATGCATAAATGAGGACCGCTTCAACCGCCCACGTCCATCCCAGTTATCTTACCTTATATGTTACAGACACTCCTTCTATACAGAAGTTTGTTGCGTCCTACGCTTATCTATGGTTTTGCTTAGTCCTGCATTTTTATTAGTTTTAAATGTTGATAAAGTGTTGGCTTTCCTGGTTTCTTTAGGCAAACCACTCCATGCCCGAATTCCTGACTTGAAGAACGAAAATGTGTATATGTTTTTTCTTGCATACGGAATAATAAACGTGCTTTTATCCTGATGTCTTTCTGAGGGTTGTATTAAGTTATCTTTGTGTTGCATTTGTAAATTATAATTAATTGCTTAATGTATAATTACTACTTTACTATTGGTTCTTGTATATTTTAGTGTTTCGAGGTTAAAGTGATTTCATTAATGTTGTTATTCTTGTGAGTTTTGAATATTCTCCAGTTATTTTGCATTAGGTATCATGGTTCTCTAGTGTCTAGCCTGCAGTACCTTTCTGCAGTGCTTATTCTTGTCTTATCCCTACGTATTTCTTGTGGCCCTACATTTGAGTTGACTTCAACAGCAGCTGTGAATTTAGTTATGTAAGCGCCACAGATAAATATTAGAGCCTGGTTCTGGATACGACCTAGTTTTTCCAATGTCGTTTTGCTGGCAAAGGTTTGGACGGGCATTCTGTAATCCATTACCGACCTTACACTGCCCAGAAAAAAGAGCTCTGAGCTTGCTTGCTCCAGTTTGTGCATGCCAGCTTTTTCACCAGGTCGAGGTTGCCGATTACTTGGGAGTGCATATATTGTACGAAATTGTGCATTTGTACCGTTTGTACAAGTTTGACTCCCAGGTAGACTGGTTGCTTGTCAGATTTGAGTGCTACATTGATTGTTTATTTTGAGCACAATCTCCTGCTTTAGAAGGCTTTGGCCATTAGTGAAGAGGGAATAGCCTGTCTTCTCGGTTTTGCCAGTGCTCAAGATGACCAAATTGTCAGCATACATAGCCACACTGGTACCTAATTTACCAGAGGGCTTGTAGTTTTAACACCAGACTGAACCTCCAGACCTTATCGAAAGCCTGTCGAAAACTCAAGAACAGTGACACAATACGCATTTATTTCTGGAACCCATCTGTAATGAACTAGAGAATACGCCAAGCTTGATCAATCGGCTGATTTCACTTCTGGAAACCTGCCTCATTGAGATTCAGACTATTCGTACTCTCCAGGTACCAATAAAGTCTAACTTTAATATTTTCTCAGCTACTATTCCAAAAACATGATGTCATGGAGATCGGACGGTACATGGTTGGGAGATATAGATGTTTCAACTCTTTGGGCTTTGGGACAAGCTCCAGGCAGGGACCCGTTGCCCACATCCTGTTTATGTTATTCAATATCGAGGAAATTACTATCGTCCCAAGTTGTTTTTTTTTATAATCTCGTTATTTACTTTGTCCTGTCTTGGGGCCTTGTTAGCTTTGCAATTAATGATCGCCGTCTGCAATTTAATCATAGTTAATGGTGCGGTAAAGACTTCAGCATTGGGCCCCCACTTTTGGGTCTTTTATCCATGTTTTCCAAGATGGTTCAGGTTACGGCTCTGACTAGTCTCTTTCTGCTTTACATTTGCCCAATTCTTGTTCAAGGCTTCGGCAATCTTTGCATGTGTTGTTACTGTTCCTGTAGTCGTTTGCAAAGGGCTCGGATTTTTCGTTTTCTGCCATCTGCCACGTTAAGTTTTCTGCTTGAACTAACTCATTCTTCCTTCTTTGCCTAGAGAGTTTCCTCCAAGAAATCAGCAGTTAACTTATTATAGGTGGCTCGAGATGTCACCGTTTTAATTTTACCTGCTTTGCATTTAAAATCACAATGCAAGTCCCCTTTTTTGTTGATACAAAGAAAAAATTTACTTTGTAAATTTGAATATAAATTTAAAAATAAATTGATGTCAAAATGTTCTAAAGAAAACGGATTAAATATAAAGTAGATAAAATTACTTACCAACCAAGCATAATGTTAATATACCTGCTCTATTTTTTATAAATCCATCCTTATATTGAAGGTATTATTTTATGTTTAAAATTAACTATTGTGTTAGATTTATAAGATGATCAAAATTGTAAACTAAATTTTACATTTAACATTATTTTAAATGTTTACGTTTTAATAACAAAACGCTAACAACTTGTCTTAATTCGTACATCTTTATTTTACTAATTCCTATATTACGTTTATTTTAATTCCTTTTATATTATCTAGGGTGATATCTAAAACTATTAACAAAATGACTTACACATTCTCATTGTAAATAAATATAAACCTGTTTTTTAGCTAGACTCATAGAAAAATATATTATATTTGATTCAACGACAGCAATGGATTTACTTTTCTTACTGCTTACATTTTATCTAAAGTGGTAATTAACAAGTAAAGACAGTTAAATTCTTTTGATTTCTGATTAACACATTAAATTAATAAACAACTGCTTTAACATATATAACACAAGCAACATCTTTCAATATATTCCATCTTTGTGATAAAGTATAAAAAAATATGACTCGCCTTACCCACAGTCAATATTTTTGTGTATACGAGTACATACCACCAGATTCATTAGCATGTAAATATGTTGTTCAGCGATACTTAAACTGTAGCCTACGCACAAATTTATGAGGTTACAATTGAATAGCAATATACCATGTCTGTGTTAGAGTGTGCTTCCTGGTTAATGTTGTAAATTTAGTAAACAAACAGATGCTATCTTTAAATATATATCGGTACAGAGATTGAGAAATTCCTTAAATATTTAAGTTTAAATTTAGTCAAATGTACATACATTTATTATTTATTTGCTTAACATTTTGCAAACTTTTTTTTTATTTTATTTTATAAATTATATTATTATAACATTGTTTTTCTCAAAAACACAATTTTATAACTTTTCTTTATAAACGAATTATCTTGAAATTAAACAGAACAATTAATTAAGTGTTGCTGGCATCAATCAATTATACGTTTTTGTCATTATATTTTAAAGTCAGTTCAGAGGCGTCACTAGGGCTGGTGTCACCCGGGGCGGTAGCCCATGGTGTCAAACCCTCACGACTTAACCCATAGAAATTCTCCGAGTTTTCCTGTGCCAAATAATGGGAACATACAGAATTTTACATTTTGGTGTCAACCCCCTGATGGTGTCACCAGGGGCGGCCCGCCCCCACCCCACCCCCTAGTGACGCCACTGAGTCAGTTTAACTAATCTTTATATCATTTGCTTTCGAATAAAAAAATAGTGTAGACGTCATATTTTAAAGATAAAATGGTTGAGACTTTTTTGCCAGATTTCACACAAAACAGACCGTGCTGTTTTTAAAAATCATGAAAAAATTTGACACAGGTATAAGCAATTCACAATGGAACAGTATTTTCCGATATCAGGTTATTATGTTATAATACAATTATTTTATCATATCAACAATTCAAAATAGGCTTAATTTTTTGTTTTATGTATAACCATATTATATATATATATGGCGGATGGATATTGAAGTGAGTAGTGCACTCGACTCACAAAGCTGAGCAATCCTGTAAGATTATTCGTTGACCTTTACCTTTAAACTTCAATCAATAAAATAATACATAGTATATCTTCCGTATGTTGGCGCCAGTTGGTCAAGCGGGTAAGGTCAACCTGAAAATGACAGATTCTTTAGGGCTGAAAATATCGGCCCTTTCACTACCTGTTACATGTACAAACCGATACAACACTTGATCTCGTAGTCACTTTTACATGACCATAGTTCTGTTCCTGCCAGCTCATGCTTAAGTCCATTAATAACAACCAAGCTAAGTGATTGATCCACAAGGCTTTTAAAGACGTCTTATGCGTCAAGTTGATTTAATTAACCACATCAGTGACGAAATTGCTAGTCTACATTATAAGTTCTCATTGTTTCAATAACAATAATATTATCAACCATCGTTTTCTCAGTTGACAAGCATTTATTAAACATTTGTCTGTAGCAATTTTTATATCCACTGAAAAGACATTATCCTTAAGATCAGTGAAAAAATATAAAAAAGCTTAAGTGTAAATTCTGTCTAATCAGTATCCTTGTCCAAGTCCAATGAAATTCAATGTATGTATTTCTTGATTTGATTGTATACGTTAGCTTATGACATATATACAAACTTTCGAATTTTATTTCTAGCGTTTAGCATACATATTTTTAAATCTGACACAGCAAAAGTTTATTATTAGAATTTATTGGCCATTCAGAAATGATTCTGTTAAACTGTGACTTTTGTTGAAATAATGTTTATCATCCTTAACCAGGTGTCTGAAAACGATACCAGGCCCCAACGTCTATTTAATCGACTCAAAGACCATACTTAAATTGTCTTTATAAATTTTAGGCATTATAAAATGTATGTTTTTCAGTAACTCTAATTGCATGTACTACTTCAAAATTACTTTTATGTCAGTTTATAAAAAGTGCATTGTATGGCACAATGATGATCTTATTTTCAGGTGGAGTCTTCAATATAATGATTATTATGATTTAAGCAACAATTGATTTGCGTCCTAAGTCACCAGATTTGTTGAAAAGTATCAGACTTTAAATAACATTAATTTTGATAGAAAAGAGAAAAACTTTGAAAGAACATAATGATATTTTGGTATAGATACGTGAGAAATAAATAGATTTTATATTGATAACGTCTCCCGCTACCTTAATGGGGTAATACAGTCTGAATATTTATATGTAAAGACATTTCTAAAATTATACTATTTTTAATTGAATTATCATGTTATTTAATACAAACGTTCCTTCTATACAGAAGATTATTGCGGCTTACGCTTTTACATGGGTTATCTCATTCTTGCATTGTTATAGAGTTTTAAATGTTGATAATGTGTTGTTTTTCTTGGTGTTAAGCAGTTTTTGCGCGTAAAAAGGCAGATGCTGGGTGTAAAAAAAAGCAATTTTTTTTTGTTTAATGATTGTTGTTGGGTGTACAAAAGCAGCGTTTCACTTAAAGAGAAATATACTATGTTTAATAAAGAAAGGGGTTATGACTATCTAGGCTTTGGATTGTTTTTACTAGGAACGTTAAAGCACACATATGGCATGTGTTATGACAGTGAGAACGCGTCTTACAGCCATTCATCCATGTCATAATGCACGATAAAAGCCTAAATGAACTTTACAACAGGACACACTCGTTTAACAATAGCACGTCAATAAATTAAGGTTGTATTACATGCCAAAGTAAAAAGAGAAACATATGTTTGTTCCTATGCTATTCTTATTTGCTTTAATCATTGAGCTATCAATTAGCTTGTTTTCGTTATTGTAATTGTCAGACAGCAGACTAAGTTTTAAATAAAGAAATCCCCTGCGCTATTCAGAAAAAGGTGAAAGGGCGACACCAGGAAGTAACCACACCGAATGAAGCTGTCGAGGGCTTAGCTAGTGATATTTTGAACATGTGACCTAATTACATGTATATAGTCTTTATTTTTAAAGCTATGTGCTCTGAGACGGTTACATTTATAGTAATCCCCTTTATTATCTCTAATGCTTCTTGTACTGTAATAATAAAGTCAGCTTTAAAATCTAATAATTTTATAAACATTGGCTACTTTTTTTTTATATATTCTTGCCATATTATTTTATAATCTACCGAAATAATACAACTACAAGAAAACAGCTGTTAATAGACACGCAAAGTTTACGTGAGCTAGCTGTTATGGCATAATGCTTTTAAATACATATATTATAGATGATTCGTAAAGACTAAACTTGATTTGAGATTTAATTCTTTTATTTAGTCAAATTAATCGAATATTAAATGAAATCACCAGATTATGTCCTCTTCTTCTCTGACCCTTGACTGGCTGTATCCCATCTCTTAATATTAAACTATCTTACTTTGAACGAATTTCCCACACAACTCACCACCTTAATTTACATAAGTCTTATCTACTGGGGTTATTAGCTTCTAAATTTTTTGTCACATAAAACGTGCTTGATTATTGTTAACTTAGCTTTTCCCTTGACAACTTGACGGCGATTTCCCTTTTACTATAAAGTCTTTATTTTAATATAAATTCTGCCTCTGAGAAATTATGTTATAAGATATTTTCCAGAGGAGACAGTGGCAACTCTGCCAAAGTTATTATTGTATTTTTATTTAACAAGAAATCATTTAATTTTATGAATTACTTTCATATTCAAAATATTTCTATTTAAAATATAATACAATTGTATGGCTATTTTGTTTAAGAATCCAAATACACACTATTCATAGCTTGTATGTATATAAAAATAGGACATATTATGATATTACAAAATAAGCTATTATAGTTTTATGGATAAAAATACGTTTCATGATTACAAATTTATAATAAGAATTCAGATTCTATATTAGTATGAGACGTAGATTTGTAGATTGGTATCATAAGGTAACAAAAACAAAAACCAAAACCAAAACAACAACAAATAAACAAAAGAAAACAAAGAATAACAAACAATTTGATCCATAATATTTAAAATGTATAGGTTATATGATTGACAAAACATTAGGAAATTCACGCAACTAAACTTATCTTTTATAATTATGATATAATATGCATTACACATGCTGTATTTATAGTATTTTACTGTCTTTCTAATTTTACTGCTTTACCTTATCTTATTTATAGGTATCTATACGCTTTCTTTAAAATGAGCTCTTTTCTTAAGGTCAATACTGATCACTGTCCAGATGCCCTTATTCTTTTTTTTTGTCTGTCTTTCTCAACCTAAAAAATCCAAATGATGTTAACATATGTTTAACTATTTTATAATAAAGATAAAATCATAATAAAGATGATTATACTACAATTTTGTAAACAAACTATTTGAACAGTTTTAACATATAAATGCTGTCAATGTTGTTGTTTTTAAAATAAAGATTTGACACATTAACATCTTAAAATGTATTTAGACTGATTTTTACATGATTTCGTAAAATACTGAAGTTAACTCTACAAATATTGAAAGGAATACGATGCATTGTAAAACTGAGTACATTGTAAAACTGAGTACATTGTAAAACACATCGTTGCAAAATCAAAGAAATCTTTCAGATGTATAATTTGATATGATATTGTTTTATATTACAATTTTGTTAACGTTTATTAAATGTTTCTTTTTTTCCTGTTAAACAACTTGTTTTGTGATTCTTTCAGTGACACTTTCCAACACCACAGTAATTGTGCCTTTTTGTAATAAATATAGCCTAGACTAGAGCAACTTTTAAAAAAAATTATTGTTTTTTTATTTTTTTTAATAAAATGCTCAGAGGAACAACAGGGAATCCCAAATAACAAAAGACTAATATATTATATGAGTTCAAATGACAAATCTCAAACAAGAGAATACGATCATTTTACGTTGTAATAAATGCTCTCTTACGATCATTAATGGTATCTTAGGTATCCTATGGGACCATTTCTCTTGTTCTCCAATCCTCTTCCTATTAGTTATAGCTATTTTTTTCAAATCTATTTTCGTTAATTTACATTCATATAATCAAAGTAACACATTTTAACATTACAGACCTCATATTTTACCTTGTGTAACATGATATTTTCAGCTTCCCTCTCATCACCATTAACTTCATCAGACCTTATTAAATATCAATAGCATTCATTGAATGAACCGCATTAAATCAAACTACGAAACATCAACAAAACTTGTTTTAAAAAAATAATAAAACTATACAAGTTTTATATAATGTGTACAACATGTGTCAACATCATGACACGTGGTTTAACCTAATCTAGACATCGCGGCTTAGACAGACGATTTATATCCGTTGGGAACAAGTTTTAGGTAAATATATTTTACAAAGTGATTATAAAACGTTCTAATAAACAGATGTGCTTAATTTTATTTTGCATACGTTTTTTATCACTTAAATTAAAGGACGGGAAAATTAAAGTTATGTAGTAAGTAGATAACTTATTTTGACCTAAATACGTTCAATTATCCGATTGATGCAATAGAAAGGATTCATTGTAGTACATTGTTTTATTATTACCTTCATATGCAACGCAGAACAAGTATCAATGCTAAATACAGGCAAATATAAATTAAAAAGTTTTCCAATATAATAAAAGGCAAGTTTCTGTCCTTTCTGTCCGTTCTGTCCGGTCATCTATAGCGATTGGTCCCTCAAACACATATGACTCCTACAGCCAATCATATTGAACACATTTACGCCATTTACGCGGACGTTCAAGACGAGTTTTTTTTGCTGCAGTATTTCTTCCGAGACTTTATTTTGAGTTATGCGCGTTGGGATTTATAGTCAAAAGCACTGTTTTTACGAGTTATTTATTTTAACTATATTGAATAAAAATTTTGACGTGATGCACATGTATGCCGCTCGAGACGGCTGTTGGAGGGAGTTACAGCATGCCTACTAACGGACCTTGGACGTGGCTCTTAATACATACAATTGTAATGAAAAAAATATGTAAACATTGATTATGGAAGGAAATATTTTTAGACTGGCTGAAAGGCTGATGCTTTTAATTTATTAGCATTACGTTTGTGTCACTGACTAGTGGACATAATCTGGCTATGATAAAGGCAATTAATATGGCACTTCGAGACTAACATACACATTTAAAAAAATCAAACCAAAGCAGACGTTTTAGAAAAAAATAATAATGAAAAAAAAATAAAAACAAAAAAAATAACTACAACACCTGAACCTTAAAAAATCGTATTGTGGCTTAGCATATCACAAAATAGCCTCAGCAGAAAATTTATGCAGATCGTGTTGAAGGATGTTTGCAGATGTAAGAAAGTAGCTGCTCGAAGAAGCCAGACTTTTTTTTATTTTTAAATCCTTTATATTAACTCGTGGTTTCTGCTTGCTTAATTTAGGCTGGCGGTGATAAAAAAAAACTATAGATCGATTTTCAACCCATTTCCTCGAGGCTAGCAAGCTTAACTTTTACAGAGGCAGTTTCGTACCAATGATAAAAACGATTTATCAAAATTTTAGATCGATCGCATATAATGAAATTATTGAATTTTTAGATTATTTTATTTTTCTCTATGTATCATGCTATTTTTTGAGATAGAGTGTCGCGGTGCGTATTATATTGAACAAACTTTCTGTCGCGCAATACGGTGCGTATTTTATTGACAACACTTTTTATAAACATATTCCTGATCGTTGCGCAATATCTTAAATATTTTTACGACACAACTGCAATGTTGTACTTTTAGATGGTCTTGCGCTGCGTATTATAGTGATCATTCTTTTATTACGTCTCGTACATAAAGGATTTATAGCAAAAAACGTGTTTTTTTCCCTTTTTTAAATTACTTCATATTTTTAGTTCATAGAAATGTGTTAATTTAAAGATGTAAAATGTTTATTTTTCTGTCACATACAAGTTTGTTTATTTTTTTAGAATGACAAAAAGACGTGTTCTGCTCTTTCAGGTACTATAATAATATCTGAACTTCCGCTCATAAATTGTTCACAACTGATGATTAACGAAGTATATAATTAGAAAAAAAAGTATACGATATAGTGTCTGGCCTTGCGTTCATTTTGTTTTATGCGCATATAAGCCGAACCCTTTATTTTTCAGTATTGTATTTTACAGTTCTAAACTCAGCTTATATAAGAGTAAATACGGCATGTTTTTTAATTTAAAACACATGCATCTTGTTTATTCTTTCTACTATAGTGTGTATAGGTTATTCAAATATATATATATGTTTGTATGTTTGTGAGTGTGACTGGGTGTGTGTTTGTTTTGATAATCTACAAATGAGAAGTGTGTATATATAAAAATAAAACACGAAACAAATATTTACATGTCATGAATTTTTATTTTCTAATTTGATATGGAATAAATTGTTATTTCCGGACTTCGACGCAGTAAAAAGCACCGGTACTGACGTATTGAATGTTACGTTGTACGTGAGACAATTTAGGTGACAAGATAAGTTAGAAAATCCTACAAAATATATCGATATATTCAAATGGTATTTGAAAGATCCATGAGACATAATATTATTGACTTGTGTTACGTAAAATGTGTATTTTTGTGTAATTTAACTTTTTGGTTAGATTTTATTAATTGTTTACTTAAATATATATTCTTACAAAAATGTAATGGAAATGTAAGAAACTATTAAATTAATATAATGGTTTATATTAATATTATTGTTTAGTTGATTTTCTTATCGCTTGACTGTATGGGACAGATAAGTCTTTAATTAAGTGGCACGCCACTTTAATTCGCTCCCTTAAATTGGGATAATATTTCAAAGAATTGCTTGGTTCATCTTAACCATAGTGTAGTCGATGATTAATGTTATACTTTTAAAATCATGTATAATAACTTGTGGTGTCCGAGCCCTTGATTGCTTGCTTGCCGAAAAAACTTTGGATCGAATTTTAACCAACTTCATTATAAGCTGGCGAGCTGAAATTTTGCTGGTAGTTTTGTGCCGATGATAAAAACAAAGTGTCAACATTTCAGATCGATAGCATATACTGTAATTAAATTATTGAATTTTTATATTATTTTATTTATACCTATGTATCATGCTATTTTTTTAAGACAAAGTGTCGCGGTGCGTATTATATTCAACAACCTTTCTTTGGCGCAATAAAGTGCGTATTTTATTGACAACACTTTTCATAACATATTCCTTATCGTTGCGCAATATCTTTAAAAATTTTACCAAACAACTGCCATTTTGTATTTTTGGATGGTATTGCGTTGCGTATTATAGTGATCATTATTTTAATTTCGTCTCGTACTAAAAGGATTTATAGTAAAATACTTGTTTTTTTTTCCTTTTTATAAACTTACTTCATATTTTTAGTTCATAGAAATGTGTTACTTTAAAGATGTAAATGTTTATTTTTCTGTCACATACCAGTTTGTTTACCTATTAAGAATGACAAAAAGACGTGTTCAGCTCTTTCAGGTACTATAATAATATCTGAACCTCCGCTAATAAATCGTTCACAACTGATGATTAACGGATAATATAATTAGAAAAAAAGTATACGATTTAGTGTCTGGCCTTGCGTTCATTTTGTTTTATGCGCATATAAGCCGAACCCCGATTTCATTAATGTATTTTACAGTTCTAAACTCGGCTTATATAAGAGTAAATGTGGCATTTGTTTTAATTTAAATCACATGTATCTTGTTTATTCTTTCTACTATAGTTTGTATAGGTTATTCAAATATGTATATGTTTGTGTGTGTGTGTGAGTGTGTTTGGATGTGTGTTTGTTTTGATAATCTACAAAATGAGAAGTTTGTATATATAAAAATAAAACACGAAACAAATATTTACATGTCATGAATTTTTATTTTTAATATGATATGGAATACATTTTTATTTCCGGACTGCGACGCACTAAAAAGCAGCGGAACTGACGTATTGAATGTTACGTTGTACGTGAGACAATTTAGGTGACAAGATAAGTTAAAAAATCTTAAAAAATAAAAAGATATATTCAACTGGTATTTGAAAGATCAATGAGAAATAGTATTATTGACTTGTGTTACGTAAAATGTGTATTTTTGTGTAATTTAACTTTTTGGTTAGATTTATTAATTGTTTACTTATATATAGATTATTTCAAAAAATTAATGGAAATCTATGAAACTATTAAAGTAATATAATAGTTTATATTAATATTAATGTTTAGTTGATTTCCTATCGCTTGACAATATGGGCAGATAAGTTTTTAATTAAGTGGCACGCCACTTTAATTCGCTCCCTCAAATTGGGATACTATTTCAAATAATTGAATGATTGCTCTAAACCTCAGTGTAAACGATGATTAATGTTATACTTTTTAAATCATTTATATTAACTTGTGGTGTCCGAGCCCTTGATTGCTTGCTTGCCAAAAAAACTTTGGATCGATTTTTTAACCAACGTCATTATAAGCTAGCGAGCTGAAATTTTGCAGGCACTTTTGTGCCTAAGATAACGACAATGTATCAAAATTTCAGATCGATCGCATATACTGTAATTAAATTATTGAATTTTTAGATTAATATATGTATCTCTATGTATCATGTTATTTTTTTAAAATAGAGTGTCGGGGTGCGTATTGTATTGCATAACCTTTCTGTCGCGCAATAAGGTGCCTATTTTATTGACAACACTTTTTATAAACATATTCCTGATCGTTGCGCAATATCTTAAACATTTTTTACCACACAACTGCAATGTTGTATTTTTTGGATGGTTTGCGCTGCGTATTATAGTGATCATTCTTTTAATTACGTCTCGTACATAAAGGATTTATAGCAAAAACGTGTTTTTTTTGTTTGTTTTTTTAATTAATTCATATTTTTTTTTCACAGAAATGTGTTAATTTAAAGATGTAAAATGTTTATTTTTCTGTCACATACAAGTTTGTTTATTTTTTTTGAATGACAAAAAGACGTGTTCTGCTCTTTCAGGTTTCTATAATAATATCTGAACCTCCGCTCATAAATTGTTCACAACTGATGATTAACTAAGTATATAATTAGAAAAAAGTATACGATTTAGTGTCTGGCCTTGCGTTCATTTTGTTTAATGCGCATATAAGCCGAATCCTGATTTCATTAATATAGTTTACAGTTCTAAACTCGGCTTATATAAGAGTAAATACGGCATGTGTTTTAATTTTAAACACATGTATCTTGTTTATTCGAACTACTATAGTTTGTATAGGTTATTCAAGCATGTATATGTTTGTGTGTGTGTGAGTGTGTTTGGGTATTTGTTTGTTTTGATAATTTACAAAATGGAACATTTTTATATGTAAAAATAA
Organism: Ampullaceana balthica; assembly: GCA_944989445.1. Lineage (NCBI taxonomy): Eukaryota > Metazoa > Mollusca > Gastropoda > Lymnaeidae > Ampullaceana > Ampullaceana balthica. The sequence continues at coordinate 511,009 of CALYLW010000448.1, read as the reverse complement.
AACACGAAACAAATATTTACATATCATGAATTTTTATTTTCTAATTTGATGTTGAATAAATTTTATTTTCGGACTGAGACACACTAAAACGCACCGTTACTGACGTATTGAAAGTTACGTTGTACGTGAGACAATTTAGGTGACGACATAAGTTAGAAAATCTTACAAAATAAATAGATATAATCAAATGGTTTTTGAAAGATCAATGAGACATAGTATTATTGACTTGTGTTACGTAAAATGTGTATTTTTGTGTAATTTAACTTTTTGTTTAGATTTATTAATTGTTTACTTATATATAGATTATTTCAAAAAAATAATGGAAATCTATGAAACTATTAAAGTAATATAATAGTTTATATTAATATAAATTTTTACTTGTTTTCTTATTGCTTGACAACATGGGCAGATAAGTCTTTAATTAAGTGGCACGCCACTTTAATTCGCTCCCTCAAATTGGGATACCATTTCAAATAATTGAATGAATGCTCTAAACCTCAGTGTAGTCGATGATTAATGTTATACTTTTTAAATCATTTATATTACAGTCGAAACCGCTTATGTCGACGGCGTTGGGGTATGAAAAATGGCGTCGACATAACCGATGATCGAGATAAAGGAAAATCAATATGGCGGCAAAATATTAACATGTGCTTGAAATTTCTTTATGTACATGATTAATTAGTTAGCGTTAATTAGTGATGGGATGGTTTATCGGAATCGTATCGGAACCCTAATATTTCTTCACTCTTTCCTAAGTCTAAGGTTGTAATTAATGTAATGACCGTTCGTTTTTAAGGACCGTTTAAAATTTAAATATAACTATAACCATGGTTCCCACTCAGGAAAACGGGAAAAAGTCGGGAATTCTTAAAAATAAATTCTCGGCCTTGAAAGTCGGGAAAAGTTATGACTAATCAGGAATTTATATTATATATATATACACATGTATCTATATTTATGCCGAAGTAAAGGACTTTGATTACGTCTCTGTCATGTTTCGATTCCATTTATTTAATGAAAAATAAGTTACCAGTTTATAATTGTCTGCGCATGCGCTAAAAGGTTAAAGTTTACGCTTCGCCGTGTCATAGTCGCGTTTGCGAATTTAAAATACAAATAACAAATCAATATGGTTATTTTAAGTTTAATGCTTTTGATGTATATATATTTATGCCGAAGTAAAGGACTTTGATAACGTCTCTGTCATGTTTCCATTCCATTTAATAATTTTAAAAAAAGTTACCAGTTTATAATTGTCTGCGCATGCGTTAAAAGGTCAAAGTTTTCGCCTCGCGTCGTCCCATGGCGCGTGTCACAGCCGATCGCGTTTGCAATGCCCGTCGAATCAGCAAATAAAAAAAAATAAACATATCAATATGGTAATTTTAAGTTTAATGCTTTTGACGTGCAGGATATCTGTTACTATCAGAACGCTCTCGAATTTCCTCAGTCAATCAAACTTGTAATATAAATAAAACTATTGTGGCCTTGACCGTTGATCACAGCACGCTGTGGGCTGTGTGTACTGACACAGTACTGTGTAAAATCAGTTTCATCGTCACGCGCGTGTTAGTGTCACAGTCACTTATCTTACTGGTAACAAAGCAACAACAACAAACTTTTAAAAGAATAATAATTTATTAATTTTTTTATTTAATTATATAAAAACCAACGTCGATTCTCGATACAAACCTTTATTTTCAACCGACGAAAATCGAGTTAAGTTGCAAATTTGGCCCTCTTTTGTGCTCGAGATACTAGGTTTCGGCGACATAAAAGAATCGACATTACCGATGAGAAAATGCTAAGACAAAGAGAGAATTTGGCGGTTCCAATAAAAAACGTCGACATAATAGGGTGGTCGATATAACCGAGCTCGAGATAAGTGGGTTCGACTGTAACTTGTGGTGTCCGAGCACTTGATTGCTTGCTTGCCGAAAAACTTTGGATCGATTTTAACCAATCTCATTATAAGCTAACGAGCTGAAATTTTGCAAGCAGTTTTTTGCTGATGATAAAAACAATGTATCAAAATTTCAGATCGATAGCATATATTGTAGTTATATTATTTAATGTTTATATTATTTTATTTATCTCTATGTATCATGTTATTTTTAAAGACAAAGTGTCGCGGTGCGTATTATATTCAACAACCTTTCTGTTGCGCAATAAAGTGCGTATTTTATTGACAACTCTTTTCATAAACATATTCCTGATCGTTGCGCTATACCTTAAACATTTTTTACGACACAACTGCCATGTTGTATTTTTTAATGGCATTGCGTTGCGTATTATAGTGATCAGTCTTTTAATAACGTCTCGTACATAAAGAATTTATAGTAACAAACTTTTTTTATTTTTCCTTTTTTTTTAAAAATTGCTTCATATTTTAGTTCATAGAAATGTGTTACTTTAAAGATGTAAAATGCTTTTTTTTCTGTCACAGACCAGTTTGTTAACCTTTTTAGTATGACAAAAAGACGTGTTCAGCTCTTTCAGGTACTATAATAATATCTGAACCTCCGCTCATAAATTGCTCACAACTGATGATTAATCAAGTATATAATTAGAAAAAAAAAGTATACGATTTAGTGTCTGTTCTTGCGTTCATTTTCTTTTCTGCGCATATAAGCCGATCCCTGATTTCAGTATTGTATTTTACAGTTCTATACTCGGCTTATTTAAGAGTAAATACGGCATGTGTTTTAATTTAAAACACATGCATCTTGTTTATTCTTTCTACTATAGTTTGTATAGGTTATTCAAATATGTATATGTTTGTGTGTGTTTGAGCGTGTTTGGGTGTGTGTTTGTTTTGATAATCTACAAAATGGGAAATTTTATATATAAAAATAATACACGAAACAAATTTACATGTCAAGAATTTTTATTTTGTAATATGATATGGAATACATTTTTATTTCCGGACTGCGACGAACTAAAAAGCACCGGTACTGACATATTGAATGTTACGTTGTACGTGAGACAATTTAGGTGACAAGATAAGTTAAAAAATCTTAAAAAATAAAAAGATATATTCAAATGGTATTGAAAGATCCATGAGACATAGTATTATTGATTTGTGTTACGTAAAATGTGTATTTTTGTGTAATTTAACTTTTTGCTTAGATTTATTAATTGTTTACTTATATATAGATTCTTTCAAAAAAATAATGGAAAACTAGGAAACTATTAAATTAATATAATAGTTTATATTAATATTAATGTTTAGTTGATTTCTTATCGCATAACTTTCAGGGCAGTTAAGTCTTTAATTAAGTGGCACGCCACTTTAATTCGCTCCCTTAAATTGGGATAATATTTCAAATAATTGCTTGATTCCGCTAACCCTCAGTGTAGTCGATGATTATTGTTATACTTTTTAAATCATTTATATTAATTTGTGGTGTTCGAGCCCTTGATTGCTTGCTTGCCGAAAAAACTTTGCATCGATTTTAAACCAACTTTTTTATAAGCTAGCAAGCTGAAATTTTGCAGGCAGTTTTTTGCCGATGATAAAAACAATGTATCAAAATTTCAGATTGATTGCATATACTGTAATTAAATTATTTAACTTTTATATTATTTTATTTATCTCTATGTATCATGTTATTTTTACACGCTTTTATTTAAGTCACACTGTTTGTATGTTGTATCCATCCATCCTTCCTTCAAATCTTGTAACGTAAAATTAAACCCCTTCTGATGGTGCGTATTATAGTGAACAACCTTTTTAATACTTTCCTGTTGCGCAATTCAGTGCGTATTATATTGACGACAATTTTTAAAAAATATATTCCCGATATTAAACATGTTTTACGAGACATAACTAAAATTGTGTATTTTGTATTGTCTTGCTCTGCTTATTATGATGACCCACCTCTCCGGTCAAACCAGAACGTGGAGGCAGACTGGGCATCACTCAGAGAGCTGATTTACACCACAGCTACAGAGACCCTGGCCCCCAGTCCAGGAAGCATAGTAGATAGGCTTGTGACAACCACAGAGGCATTTTCCTGCTTTCTATCGCAGGAAAGATCCTTGCCAGAATCCTGCTCAACCGCCTCACGGTCCACCTTGACCAAGGCCACCAGCCTGAAAGTCAGTGTGGATTTGAAAAAGAGAGAGGGACCATCGACATGGTGTTCGCTGCTAGGCAGCTGCAAGAGAAATGTCAGGAGCAGAACTTCGACCTATTCTCCACCTCTGTCGACCTGACCAAGGTTTTTGACACTTTTGGCATAGAGGGTCTGTGGAAGATGATGGCCAAGTACGGTTGCCCACGGAAATTCATCGTCTTGGTGAGACACTTCCACGAGGGCATGCAGGCCAGAGTCCAGAACAGCGGAGAGTCTTCTGATCCTTTCACAGTCACAAACGGGGTCAAGCAGGGCTGCATCCTGGCATCAACACTGTTTAGTCTCATGTTTTCCGCCATGCTGATACAGGCCTTCAGAGACGAGGATGTTGGTGTCAACCTGAGGTACCGCATAGATGGCAAACTGTTCAACCTTCGGAGGCTCCAGGCAAAAAACCAAGGTTATGACAGACATCGTCAGAGACCTGCTGTTTGCTGATGACTGTGCCCTCAACTCTGTCTCAGAAGCCGACATGCAACCTGTTCTCCAGCGCCTGAACACAATTTGGTCTGACAATCAACACTAAGAAGACTGAGGTCCTCCATCAGCCCGCGCCTGGAAGGCCCTACGTAGAGCCCAACATCACTGTCAACGGCCAGAGACTCAACACAGCGCACCGGTTCACATACATAAGCAACACACTGTCTCAAAACGTCCACATCGACGACGAAGTGAACGTCAGAATTACCAGAGCCAGCTCCACTTTCGGCAGGTTGCACCCTATTATATGGACGATAATTTAAAAAATATAGAGTAATTTACCACCTCGCGAACGCCATACGCTAAAAATAGCACCATTTTGGGCTTTCATTACCAAGTTTCTAATCCGTTCGACACAGGGTAAAAACGAAAGTACCTACAAGTAGTATGACAACAAGGCTACTATAATGAGACAGTATTATTCTATTACTACGCGGGGTTAGAGTGTAAAGTCCAATTTTAGCGGACCCAGTTAGCTACCGCCTGCCGAACACTTTTTTGATCCCGAATAACTTAGATCTATATATACACAATAATAATATAGGTAGATCTATAATCTATAGTCTAGTCAGGGCAGCAAACAGTGCACACAAAAGTGCCTTGTTTCAAAGATGCACAATTTTGCGTGCACTGTGCATGCCACCAGCCATCACACACATCACATTGGACCCAAACCTCTGCCCCTCCCCCTTTTTTGCACCCTTGACACATTCCTTCCAACAAGAGATCCTCTTCTATATCTAAAGTATCGTCATCTGCAGCCATGTCAAGCTCCATTGTTTGTACCAACTGTGAGTCATCACTGCTGCTATCAGATAGATCTATTACTGGATACTACTTTACTTTCTTGGACTCCACTATTTTCATTTTTTAATGTGCTCTTCTTCTCTCTTGCGTCTTTTTTCTTCCCCTTCTTGCTCTCTTTTCCTTTTTGTAGCCTCTTTATTTTTGCATCCTTTCTCTTTTTGCTTTCTTCCCTCTCGATCTTTCTTTTCAGTTTATTTTTTTCTATTTTTTCTTAGTCTGACCAAGTTTGGCATAGATGGAGCATTTGCTGTTAACGTCTTGTTTTTATTCCTTCTAACAAAAGCAGGCAGCTTTAAAATGTCATCTACTGTCAAGTTAGCTTTGAGTGTGCAGTTTTTGGGTTCTTCTAGACTGCATGTTTCTATTAGCCCCACAGCTAAGGCTTGAAACTTGTTCTCTTCTTCCTCTTTGCTAAGGTCGTCTCCTGCAGTAGAATTTGTCATTGTAGGTTGACAATTTTTTTTATTAAATTGTTTGCGACCCATTTCACCATATAAAAAATGTTTGAATAGTCATGGAGTGCTTTAAGTTGTGCAGCAGACAAATTGGACTTTGGTGGTGATGATGCAGGTAATGATTCTGGTTGGGATGATTTGTAAATGATAGACTTATTTTCATTCTCAAATCGGCTGTTTTCCTGTATAATGGAGCTGGGTCTCTATGACTACTTGTGTTTCCTTCGCAATCGGTTGTGTATCAATGAGTGCCTGTGTGTAAGATTCGATTGGCTGTGTCTCAATGATTGTTTCTGTGTAAATTTCTATTGGCGTTGTTTCAGTGGTTGCTGCTGTGTCGGATTCTATGTGTTGTGCCTCGATGATTGCTTGGTTATCGTTGGGACTCAATCAATTTGTTGTCATTTATGCTGTGCAGGTAGTTTAGCTTAATTTTCCTACATGAAAAGGTGTTCGCAACGAAGTAATATCCAACAATAAAACAAATATACTTCAAAGCTAACATGCCCTCAAAACGAACACTACTATTTTCAAATATCTTTAAAGGCCAAGAGCTAGACCCTTATTTAACTAAATTTTTCTGCAGAATAAAAGTGTTCGGTACGAAGTAACATCCAACGTTAAAGTTACTTCGTCGCGAACACCCCTTCGAAACGAACATTGCTATTAAAAAGCATTGTAAAGTATAACAGGGTTGTTACTGGCCTATTTGTAAGTGATGATGCAATACCAAACATGTGTGTTTTCCAAAGTGAACAGGAAAAGTAGTCTTAACCAAGACATCAACTTCGTTCTTCCTAGGGACGCTGACAGCATGCATGGCGCAAGGATCAAAATGTTGACACACATTTACTCACAAAATAGTGCGTCCCGGCAAACGAAACGATAAAATGATATTGAAAACAGAAGTACTTTCGACTTACGGGTGCTCGTTTTCGTGTTAGACGGAAAATAAAAATACAGAGAACGCTTTATGAAATAGTGTTCGCTACGACATAGCGTTCGCGAGGCGGTAACTTACTCTATATATTCCCGATCCGTGCGCATTATATTAAACATGCTTTACGAGACATAACTAAACTTTTGTATATTTTTATTGTCTTGCGCTGCGTATAATAATGAACAATCTTTTAATTATGTCTCCTATATAAAGGATTTATAGTATAAAACTTGTTTTTTTTTACGGTTTTGTTTATTGCGCTCTTCCTTTATATCGATAAAAGTAAACACACAACTGACAACGAACAGTGCGTATGTCCACTGCGGAGAGAATAAATATTGAAACATGAAATTTATTTCAGGGAAAACGAAAATAAAATTTAATTTTGACGTCATACACAGTTGATGTCAATCTGATTAATACGTTGATAACTAAAACAACAAAAAACATGCACAATATCCTTCTTCAATAAAATAGCATATGAGTGAACAAAGATATGCCAATTATTATTTTAAAAATGTTTTTCAGTTGCAATTATTAATTTGCAAAGCACTTGATTTTTTTTACAAATCTACACTAGGGATTAATTACAAATTTGAACAAGGTCATACCTGGATATCATACGTCGGGTCTCAGTTGTGCATGCTACCATGTGTTTGCAGCATGTGGGACTGTGTAAATTATAAAAATAGCGTATTTGTCTTTAAACTCAAAGAGTTATTCATCTAGTTTAACTTACCCTGCACTGGTGTTACTCTATGATGAATGTGTAACGATTTCAATGTATTTTCTGTATGATGCAATGGGTGATTGATCCTAATTGGTTACTTCTAGCTGAACTGAATGAGTAAAAAAAATCATTTAGTTACCCTAAGCTGCCTGAGTAACTAATTCAAACAGTTAACAAATTATGATGCAGACATAATTGTATCCATCGTACATTAGAAAACTTGATTGTTTTAACTTAAAAGTAAAGGCATGTGCTATCTTTTATTGACAAAGCTTGTGTAATTCTTACTTTAATGGTTTGAGTGACACATGCCATCAATGGCGTATCTAAGGGAGGGGGCAGAAAATTTAAAGTCCCACAAGCCCCCACTTTAGGGGGCGCCCAAAGGGGTGTCTGAATTTTTCTTTGCACTCAATATTACACCACTGCCATGTATGCAGGGCCCCCAAAAGAGGCTAAGCCCCCCCCTCCCCGGGCCGACAAATCTTTAACTACTCCACTGCATACCCTAATTTCGCCAACTAAACTTTGATAAGCTGTTTTGATGTTTTGAGCTCGCTACGTGCCACGTAATCCCCCCCCCCTTGCTTACTATACTTTACAAAACGTCTTTAGTTACAGCTTTATTTGAAAGAGACTATTATGAATTAAAAAATGGTTGTTTGTTGTCTTCTCTGATTTTTCTGATAATAGATTTTTATTTTTAACCAGGAAGAAAGTAGCTTGCCAACAAAGTAAAAAAACAAAACAACTTATACGTGAAGCCTTAATAAGCAGCTTATAAGGATTCCGGTAAAAAGGGTGATTCAAAGCGAAATTTTTTAGCTTGTTGCATTTCATCAAGGTAAGTTTTTACATAGCCTTAAAGCTTTTCATTTAAAATTTAAAGTTGTGTACAATCATAAAAGATAACCAAAAAAATGTATTCATATTTAGATTTAAAAAATTAACAATGGGAAGTTACAATCATATACTCAGTTCAATGTAGTTGATAAATAAAGTGAGGGTGACTGCAGTCTGTATATATATATATACTAGAGTACACCCGTCAAAAATGACGGAAGTTTTCAGTTGAAATCTATTTATTTTATAAAAAAATCTACTTTTTTTGGTGCGCCTACGGCACCGACTTTTTATAATTAATCATCATCAAATCCTCTTTTTAAATCCTTTATATTAACTCGTGGTGTCTGCGGCGGACCTTGCTTGCTTGCTTGTCACCAAAACTTTTGATCGATTTTTAACCCACTTGCTCGCAAGATAGCGAGCTGAAATTTTGCAGGCAGTTTTGTACCTGTGATAAAAACAACGTATCAAAATTTCAGATCGATCGCATGTACCGTAATTAAATTATTGATTTTTTAGATTATTTTATTTATTCCTATGTATCATGCTATTTTTTGAGATAGAGCGTCGCGGTGCGTATTATATTGAACAACCTTTCTGTCGCGCAATAAGGTGCGTATTTTATTGACAGCTCTTTTTATCTTCTCGTACATAAAGGATTTATAGTCAAAAACTTGGTTTTTTACGGGTTGTTTTTATTAAATCCTTTATATTAACTCGTGGTGTCTGCGGCCGACCTTGCTTGCTTGTCGCCAAAACTTTTGATCGATTTTTAACCCACTTGCTCGCAAGATAGCGAGCTGAAATTTTGCAGGCAGTTTTGTACCGATAATAAAAACCATGTATCAAAATTTCAGATCGATCGCATGTACCGTAATTAAATTATTGATTTTTTAGATTATTTTATTTATTCCTATGTATCATGCTATTTTTTTTAGATAGAGCGTCGCGGTGCGTATTATATTGAACAACCTTTCTGTCGCGCAATAAGGTGCGTATTTTATTGACAGCTCTTTTTATAAACATATTCCTGATCGGTGCGCATTATATTAAACATGTTTTACGACACAACTGCAATTTTGTATTTCTGGATGGTCTGGCGCTGCGTATTATAATGAACATTCTTTTAATTACTTCTCGTACATAAAGGATTTATAGTAAAAAACTTGGTTTTTTACGGGTTTTTCTTATTACATTGATACCCTTTCAAGAATTAAAATATAAGCGAAGGCAATGACGTCATATAATATTTTTTTTACAGCGCATATTTAATTTGCACACCTTTTGATGCTTTGGTGCTGTACTTTGGTTTTCCCTGCTTGCTAAAATTAGTAGAGTCAGGACTTACAGACATTAATTGCGTGACAATTGCAAATTATATTGTTAAATATATATATATATATATATATATATATATATATATATATATATATATATATATATATATATATATATATATGTGTATGTATTAAAACAGCGTAAAGTAATAATTAATTAATCGATTGATCGTTAAATAATTAAATCAATTAAAATTAATTTGATCCATTAAAATTTGATTTATATTTTAGAAAATATTTCTAATATTTTTTATTCCAATTTATTAATAATTTATAATTATTGTTACTTATATACTCTTACATAGTATTATTATCATTTATTATTTAGACATGAATACGTAAACAATAAAAGGTTTTTTCTCTCTCTTTCTTGCATAGAAGAACAAATTTGCTGTGCTAAGACACTATAACTGGGAGCCATGGCTTTACTGCGACTTAATCGATTTCGCAAAAATAAGAATCGCAAATTAATGTGATCTTCATATGCGTTATAAAAATATGTTTATTTGAAATTAATCGATTAATTTTTTCCCGATAAATAGAACATTTTAAAAAAATATTTAATCAGTATCAGACATTAACACAGTAAGCTTGCTTTTTGTCATTTCAGATCAAACCCAAATGATTGATATTCCTTATGTCAGTCAAGACTCAGTTCATTATAACACTTAATTCCAGTTACTTTTCTCTAGCTGCAATATTATGACAAAATAGCCTCATGTGGCTCGCAAGCCGTAGTTGGACCACCGTTGATTCTGATAATATTAATTGATAAAAAAAAATTGATAACACAAAAACTTTGTTTGAGAATAAAATAAAAAATAATTCAAATAATGATGTAAAATTTAAGCAAATGTTTTAATTTAAAAAAAAATAATATTAAATGTTTATCAATTACTAGCAGAACCGTCGTGCGTTGCAACGATCTCAGTAAAAAGGAAAATGAACTTTAGGAAATTAGGGCCCAATACTATTTCAGTATTGGCTTCCAAGTAGTTATATACCAAGTTTGGTTAAGATCCATCAATTAACATAATAGCTTAAACTAAAATAGCTCATATAAGAAAAGAATCATATCATGGGCCCCCGACTCTTCATGAGTGTTAAATGTTGCAAACAAAAGTTACCAATGACCATCCCAGGAGCGTACTCAAAAGTTTCCAAAAATGTCATGACGATAGGATGAATGGTTTAGTCAGCTATAAAGGACATACATACATACATACATATATACATACATATATACATACATACATACATACATGCATACATACATACATACATACATACATACATACATACATACATACATACATACATACATACATACATACATACATACGTACATACATACATACATACATACTTTCATTTATTTAAATATAGATTTTAACACTGTAATGCAAAGCTAAGTTATCACGGGAAAGACAAATATATTTTTTTTCATTAAAAGTTAACTAATAATAAAGTCTTTAAAAATAAGTAGCATAAACGTTACTTAAAATTGGAACGCTCGATGCTACTGCGTCATGCTTTCGAGGACTGCTTCGAGGGTGTAAACATTCATACCAGGACGGATGGAAATCTATACAGCATCTGCCGGCTCGGTGCAAAAAGAAAAGTGGAAAGTGTTTTAATTAGAGAGTTGCTCTTCGCGGATAGGGCAGCCCTTACCTCACATTCATAGATAGGTCTCCAACTTTTGGTCAATAAGTTCTCACAGACATGCAAGGATTTTGGTATAACGATTAGCCTAAAAAAGACCAACATTATGAGACAAGGAACAGGCTGCTTCCCAGTAATCTCCATTGAGGGAAACACCTTGGATGTCGTCGATGATTTTACCTACCTTGGAAGTAACATCACAAGCACACTCTCCCTGGAAACAGAAATTGAAACCAGAATCGGCAAGGCTGCATCATTAATGGCTAGGCTGAATCAAAGAGTGTGGAACAATGCACAGCTCACTGATAGGACGAAAATCAGTGTGTACCTTGCCTGCGTGCTCAGCACACTCCTCTATTGCAGCGAGTGCTGGACGACCTATGCCAAACAAACAAATCAACTCAACTGCTTCCACTTACGATGATTGCGCAGGATTCTGCACATCAAGTGCAGGACAAGATAAAAAATGTTGAGGTACTCAGAAGGAGTCATATGCTGAGCATGAACTCAATCGTGAGTGAGAGGCACCTGCGGTGGTTGTGACATGTCCACAGGATGAGCTCAGAGCGCATTTCAAAAGCCTTGATTTGCGGTTAGCTGGCAACTGGTGTGCGGAACAGAGGACGCCCCTGCTTGCGCTTCAAGGATGTCTTCAAGAAAGACATGACTCTGGCACAGATTGAACATAAAACGTTGGAGACCATTGCTGAGGAGCGCACCTCCTGGCGGGCAAAAGTGCGCGAGGACATTCATGTCGCGGGAGCGTCCCTTACAGCCATGAGCTAGGAGAAAAGGGCCAGGAGAAAGGGGAAGGGGGTAGAGGAGCAGGAGGAGACGCCATCATCCCATGAGGATGGACGGATGCCATATGATAGGTAGGATATATATTTATATATATATATATATTTATATATATAATATCACATTTTATATAATATATATTTACGCTCAATTATCAGTGATGCCTAACGCTGAGGGACATCACTCTGTTTTTTTTGAAATTTTGCGTTGTAAGCAGTGTTGATTGGCTCAAATAGTTATTTTTTGGTGCAGTAATTTGGTGCGCTGCTTTTTAAAATTAGTTTAAAAATCATGTGGTGATTAGCAATGTAAAAATTATTATATAAATGCTTTGTTTAATTTTCAAGAATATTTCGTATTTATCATACAAGGATAAGTTACTTGGGCTTTTGACATACTTTTTTTTAATAAAAAAAATAAATAAAAAATTATAAAATACTTTGTTTACATTTAAGAAATTTTAATGTTACGTATTTATCATACAAGGACAAGTTAGTGGGCTTTTGAAAAAGGTGGGCGCCGTGGGCGACCTTAAAAAAAGGGGACGCCGCAGCACAAACTAGTATATATATATATTGTCACATTTTATTCCCCACCCAACAAATATGTTACTGATCTTTTAAGCCATCTCTGATTGCGACTGAAAGGTAACGACATTACATCTTGGAAATATTTGTTCATTTAGATATGATGGTTTTATAGTTAGTTTTACGTGCCTTACCCATATGTAAAAAAGAAAAACTATGTATTTAGCTGGCCAGGATTTATAAAAGCTTTAAGCTACTAGTTTTTGTGAGCAACATTACTGAAAAAAAATACTTAAAACCTGAGTTATTATTCTATAGTTATATTTCGCTTCTCTTTTATATAAATTTTGAAACTCCTTTTTTTTAAATTTAAACTACTTAAACATATAAACCTTGTCAAGGTAAATATATTTGTTTATAGATGTGTAAATATATTTGTAAATATATTTGTAAATATATTTGTAAATAGATTTGTAAATAGATTTGTAAATATATTGGTAAATAGAATTGTAAATGCATATGTCTTTAAACATTGTATCACAGTTAATATTATTTGGTCAACGATTATCTTGATACACATTGTACGTTTCTCCAAAATATCATTTAATTAAACATTGATCCACTTAAATAAAATTTGTTCTTATATCGTGATGTTGTTAAACACGTGTCTAAATAAAGTCTGTACTTTTGTTTTCTGGTAATTTTTGCGTTATATAGTTCGCAAATTATACTTAACGGTTGTTGATTTCCTGCCTCTAAATCACTTTCAGTTAGGATTCACACTTCCCTCTTGTGAAACGAATTTTAAAACACTTTGTACTTAGCTGTAAATGAAAGGGCGTGTGTTTTAAATTACAGTATTTAATTTAAGGAATCATTTTACTTATGTCTTGTGCTGACATTAAGAAGTTTTCGTTTTGGTTAATTGTTTTGACAGACGAATATCTTACATAGCTTGTAATTATTTTACTAGGTGATAGTTTATCTGCTTATGTTTTTGTAAACAAAGATCAACATAAGCAATCCATTTATTTTCATACTTGCTAAAAACACGCGCTTTGAGACAGAAAAGTAGAAATCAGCGTTGTGGACCCGCTTACTGAATTTCTTTAAAATGGCCCTATAATTATCAAAGATCGTCGAAGGTTGAATTGGGGATCGGCATTGGTGTCATAACCCAAAATTAAGTATGTTTATAGATTTTGAATAGCGCATGGAAGCTGACAACTAAATATTGTTAAAATTGGGCTTTGAATAAGAATTTTTTAAATAAACATTACGCATAGTATTTCAAATTGGAACCATGCTTACCTTTGAACATCGGGTTTCAATACAATGTAGTGTTTAGATATATATTCCATTAAGTTATTATGCACCACGTTTGTTCAAGAACTTGCCCAATATGTGCAAGATGTACAGTTTAAAAAGAAACTAAATTTTAATCTGGACAATGATGTACACTTGTGTCAAAATTTGTCATATAGTGAGAAATGAAATAAAGAAAATGTTTAAACACATTTTTATGAAAAAAATATGTTGGTAACCGTGTCGGAAAGAATGGACATTTAATGGACAACAAAATTCCCACAATGTCAAACTTCTGCCTACAAGGGAAGTCGCATAACTGATTCTCCGTCAGTGAGTGAGTCAGTCTGTCAGGGTTGTACCTTATATTAGTAAAAATGATAAATAAAAGACATTTTGTCTTCAGGGTTCAAATGAGTGGGATTAAAAAAAAACACATTTTTACTCAAAATCTTTGTGGGGTCTTGTACACTGCCATTCAGTATATTTCTAGAACATCAAAGAAACATTGGACCATGGCGGGATGCAATCACAGAACAAGGTTGGAGCTGCTTGGCTTTAGGTCAGCGTGATATAGTATCCCTGTAAATAGCTGCGTCTAGAGGCACTATTTCTCTATAATGCAACTCACACCAAAAGATAATTAGTATCAGTGGTATAATTAAAAATTGTTATCTGTCATAAGACACAACAGTTTTTTGGTACAAGATGTTAAGGTCAAAAGGCAAATTGGCGATATATTTCAATGTGTGTCCAAATCGAATGGGAAATACCATCTTAAAAGTTTAACATGATATATGTATGAACCCCGAGCGTCAAATTATCGTAACTTAGGAGTTTATGCCCTGCAAAATTTTGATATTAGCAATCAAGTTTTTATATAACAAGTTTGTTCGAGATTCATTTGTTATGCGACATTCACCCGGTATCCACAGTTAAAAATACTCTTTTATAGCTCATGTTACGTGAAAAGAATCATTATGGGCCCCGGCCTCCAATAATTATCCAAAGTTAAAAATACTCTGTTATAGCTCATGTTATAATCCACCAGATATCCAACCAGAAGATAATGACCTGCTAATTGACTGCAATATTACCACCAAAGAAGAGATTAGCAGGGCAATTAAACAACTCAGAAATGGAAAGTTTGCTGGACCTAATGGCATTCCAGGAAAGGCAATGAAGGTGGACTTGGAAACCAGTGTGGAAATGCTACACCCTCTGTGTATGAAGATATTGGAAGAGGAGCAAGTTCCTTCCGATTTAAAAGAGGGATAACTTATCAAGATCCCAAAGAAGGGGGCTTTAAGCTCCTGCTCGAACTACAGAGGGATCACCCTGCTGTCCATCCCAGAAAAGGTTTTCAAACGTGTACTACTTAACAGGATGAAAAACGCTGTATACGCTCAGCTACGGGACCAACAAGCTGGCTTTCGCGCCAACAGATCCTGCACTGACCAGATACCGACACTGCGCATCATTCTAGAGCAGTCACTAGAATGGAACTTGCCGCTCTATGTCAACTTTGTTGACATGAAAAAGCCTTCGACAGTGTGGACAGGCAAACCCTGTGGAGATTGCTAAGACATTACAGGGTGCCACAGAAGATTAAGAATATAATAGGAAACTGTACGAAGGGATAAACTTCCGAGTTGTCCATGGTCAGCAGGTTAAAGATTCTTTCCAGGATAAGACTGGTGTGAGACAAGGTTGCTTGCTGTCACCCTTCCTTTTACAGTTAGCCATTGACTGGGTGATGAAAACATCTACACAGCAGAAAAGGAATGGCATCCAATGGACCTTGTGACATCAACTTATGATCTTTTCTTTGCTGATGATCTTGCCCTTCTAGCACATACCCAACAACAGATGCAGGAGAAAACAATCATTGTCACAGCCATTTCTGCTTGCATGGGTCTCAACATACACAAAGGGAAGAGTAAAATCCTCAAGGTTAATGCCACCAGTACATCACCCATCATGCTTGGAGGAGAAGCCATTGAAGTGGTTGACAGTTTTGTTTACATTTGCAGCTTGGTAGATAAACAAGGTGGTACAGATGCTGACGTCAAAATAAAGATCGGAAGATCACGAGCAGCCTTTCGGCAACTCAAGAATGTTTGGGTCTCCAACACCTTAGGCAGCAAGTTAAAAGTAAGGATTTTTAAGCTATTGTGAAACCTGTGCTGCTATATGGAGCCGAGACATGGAGAACAATGGCCGTAAACCTGACAAGAATTCAGTCCTTCATCAACAATTGTCTAAGAAGAATTCTCAGAATTCATTGGTCGGACAAAATCAGCAACCGGGAACTGTAGCAGCGGATAAAACAGAAGCCCATTGAGGAAGACATTCTTCAGAAGCGATGGAGATGGATTGTCATACACTAAGAAAACCTGCTTTCTTTTACAACAAAGCAAGCCCTGAAATGGAACCCACAGGGTAAGCGAAAAAGAGGCCGTCCAAGAAACACTTGACACCGAGAATTCGAGGCAGACATCAAGATAATTGGATATGAATGGAAGACAATGCAGAGCTGGCCCAGGATAGAGATGCCTGGAGGTCTCTCGAAGGTGGCATATGCCCTTGGAGGAGAAGGCTCAACTCAACAATCAAGTTTTATATAACAAGTTTGTTCAAGGTTCATTTGTTATGCGGCATTCACTCTTTTATAGCTCATGTTACGTGAAAAGAATCCTTATGGACCCCGGCCTCCAATAAGTGGTATTTTTAAAAAAAAACGTCTTTATTCCAAAAATATTTGCGTAAGCTTATTTTAAAATTCCTAGACCATTACAGCGATCACATACATAAAAAAATATTTTTTTAAAGCTTATATAACAAAAATGAAATTAAGGGCCCCAGCCAGATCGCTTCAAGATGTAAAGCTCAAAATAACTGTTTATTTTAATCTTGTTCATAATGGATATATTTTTGTCAATATTTATGCTGATCTTTTAAAATTGAATGTTTTTTTTTCTTTTAAGGACTTGACGATTTCATTTGGATCATGATGACTATATTTGTAAATTTAGTCAAGATCGAATGATATCAAATGGAGAAAAAGTCTTACATATTTACGATACAAAGATTGAGTGTTCTCGTCCCTCCTATAGTATTTTTATATTGGCAAACACATTTTTTATGTTCCAAGTTTTGGCAAGATCCATCCATTTGCACAGTAACCATAGTTTAAACACATTTGTATATTGCTCATATTAAGTTTTAAAAAAAGGATGTCGGGTGAGCTGGTTACCATTTCCAAAAGTTTCATTCTGCTTCCTACACTGGAAGTTGCATTATATTTGATGAGTGAGTGAGTGAGTCAGTCATGGTATTGCATTTTCTTTTAGTATATATATATTTGCTACTAACTGCTAGTATGATTTAATCTTAGTAGCATTCACGTCCTTAGCTTATTGGACTTGCTCTGATGTGGAAAACTGGAAATGGTAGTAAATTGGCATGTGTTGGATTAAACTAATTTCAGCTAGGATAATATGTTAAAAAATGTTAAAGTTATTTTTTTAATTTTCAACAAAACTTATTTCACAGCTAGAGGCGTAACTAGGTTTTTGGCGCCCTTGGCTAATTTATTTTTGGCGCCCTTGATAAATTGACAAGTTTCAGCTTTGCGATTTTTTCATTTGTAAGAAAAAAAATTGAATTTCTCGTATTTTATTCATGACAATCATTATGTAGTCTGGTACTAACAGTCATACAACGTGAATATAAAAAAAAGCATTAGACAGGAACAATACTTATTTGCAGTTTATTATAATTTACTAAATAATACCAAATAAATTGGTGGATAAAATGTGATATTCTTGCGTTTATAAAAGAAAACAGCAAAACTTAAAGTATTATGTATTATAAATAAAAACAATAGTGTAAATGTGTCATACTCATTATCTCATACATAACGATATAAACTGACAACTAAAAGTAAATTTAAGTAACACTCCACCGACTTCAGCTCAGCACTTCAGTTAGCTGGCGTATTGGCGTGTTGCTAATACAGTCGGACCTTTCTAAGTTTAACTCAAAAAGGGGGGGGGGAATTCCAGTTTCCGAGTTTTCGAGTTAGGGAAACTGGCGTAATAGGCGCAGATTAATCAAGGACAATGTTGATATTAAGAGGGGGACAGCCATGGCGGCTAGAAGGCTTTACATGAAAGAGGGGCGGTAATGTTTCCTATGAAAGGAGCAAACTTGCTTTGACATACTGACACAAGCCCGTGAGAAGAGACAGCTTCCCTCCTCTCCTCCACTTTACTCCCTCGACAGTGGGACGGGGTTAGTAAGATTTTTTTTCTTTTTAAAAGAAAGACTGTAAAATCATATTGGCATTTGTATGCTAAGAAGCCCAGCAAAAGCCACAAACATAATAAAAATATTATAATGGTTTAAATGTAATATATTTAAATACAATTACTTATTAATTTTTTGTTATCGAGGATAAAAATGAAATACAGTCGGACCTCACTAAGTCGAACTACCCTAAGTCGGAAACCTCCCTATATCGAAATACGTGTTAGGTACCAGCCAAATTCCATAAGACTAATGTATTTTAGATCTCCTTACCTCCAAGATTTTTGGCTTTCAACCTCTCTTAGTCGAATTTTCCAAGGCGCTTGGGTTATTATTCTGGAGTGTCATTTCACATCACGTATTCTGTAGAGTCACGTAAATGGACTTACATTCTTATTTTAGTGCATTCCCCGAGGGATTAAGCGACCCTTGCAAGTACAAAAATGACAAAGACAAGAAAAAGGAGTGGTAACTAATTCGCGTCCTACTGCTGCATGATGTGACTTTTTATAACAAGAAAAATATTAACCCCCCATCCCACTGTGGAAGGAATAAAGTGGGGGAGAGGGGCTTTCTCAGAGGTTTCTGTATGTCAAAGTCAAGTTGTCTTGCTTTCATATGAAATATAGTCAGCGCCTCTTTTTCCTGTCCAGCCTACTGGCCAGTTTGGCTGTTCCCCCCACCTCTTAATATCTACATTGTCCTTTATTAATCGGCGTCTTTTACGCCATTTTCCCTAACTCAAAAACTCCGTTAGTCAAATTTTTTTTCCGGTCCTTGAGTTCGACTTAGAGGGATCGGAATGTATTTATTTAAATACAAACGTAAAAATTAGAGATTTAGTGGCGCCCTTTTGAGCGGGCGTCCTTGGCAAATGCCCCGATGCCAACCCGTTGTCACGCCACTGTTCGCAGCAAAGGTTTATTTCAGAATTCTGGAACAACTTGTTACAAATTTAAAAAAATGTATTCGCAACGTTATTCGTTGCTGCTTATTTAATTATTTGTTCCTAAAGATAATAAAACACACACATAATTTGACTCTCTTCATTTTTAGGGGTAACGTCTAAGTGGTCTGGACACCAGGGTTTTGAAACAAAGAGAGTTATTGAACTCAAAATAACAAAAGAGGGAAATGTTTTGTTTTCTTGGTGAGAAAGCGTTTCGAGGAAATTGAATGACTGATATACTATTGTGCTCTTATTTGTAAAAACATTTCCTGAAAAATAAATTTGAATTAACCATAATTGTGATAATTTATTAACAATAACTTTTATTGTATACATTTTTATAAAAGAGTTTTGATTAGACCAATTTTTTTAAACATAAGGAAAATTTGATATCATTTTACAAATGTCATCTTTGTGTATGTCAATTTTTTAATAGGCGTTGTTTTTAGAGTGAGACATTTTTAAAAAAAAAGTTTACAATCATTTTTGTAAAATAATGTGTAATTTTATTCTAATGTCTAAAGTTAAAAAAGGAGTCATTTCTTTGTAAATTACAAGCCTTAAAGAGTACCTTTAAATTATGATTGATATTGAATGGGCAAATAGTATTTTAATTATACATGGCAATTTCTATTTGTTTCCGTTTTAGAATGAACAATGTTGTCCAACGTGCGGCCTTGTACTTCGTGATTAATTAAATTGGACTACAGCAATTGTATATATATATAAATTCAGATGAACAACTGCTTTTTTATGTGTTACACAGATACAATCGTAGAAGGAGTTTAATTAGAAGTCAAGATCATACAATTTCAAAAATATCTCTTTGAAGATTATTTTTTTTTAAATTTCTCTTGTACATGTATATGCCTAATATCTCACTGAGAAGCTGAAAAAAGTTGTATTTTCTTTTTTTTTAATACCCTTAGAATATCATCATTGATATTATTTTACCACTTTATGATATTTGATACACTTATTTGTGGTAAAAAATGTCAATGATGATAGTCTAAGGGTATTTAAAAAAAAGAAAACACAACTGTTTGGACTATGATATTTGATATACTTATGTCCAAATCATGAAAATTAAGAAATATTCGACTTAAATAATACATTTTTAAACAAAATGTGTCACTTACTGGTAAAATGTCTAATACATTATTCTTTTTTAAGCTTGTGTTTGTCCTTTGTTAGTGAGATGTTATATAAGATGATAAAATGAAATATTTGTATGTGATACAAATATATCGCAACTGAAATGAATTATTATTACATGTGTGCGTTTGCATGGCAACTTGTTTATTTTTTAAACGGCAGAAGATTAAAAACATTATTAATTTTGAATTATTTTTTTTAAAAATTGATTCTAGGCCAAAACAATAATTACTTGAAATTATTGGTCATTTCATAATTTTAAAGTGACTGAAAAAAAGATGTGTCTTCCCGGTGAAGTTAGAGGTCTTGCTCTTGTCGCAGTAGGCATCATAGGTATTGGCGTTCTTCTACACATCATTGGTTTAGCAACAACAGAGTGGTCGTCCTTGCACGATAACGGCGCATCTGTGAAAGCTGGTCTTTGGAAAGTATGCATAAAACTTTTACAGGAAGAACATTGTGACAAATACATATTTGATAAAGGAGGTAAGTAAGTAAAATGGTATCAAACATATTTTTACATCTCCTTAAGAAGTCGTAAATTGAAAGAGGTAATTTTTCACTTGCATCGTCATCTTTGGCGTTCTCATACACAATATCGGCATAGCGAGAACGGGGTGGTCGTCCTAGGAACTAACTGGTGATGTATGGCCTTTAGAAATCTTGCAAACAATATCATATAATAATTTATAAAATACGTATTTGAGTAACTAGATAAAATAGGATGAAGTAATGAAGCGTCTTTTTTCAAATTTATTTTAAGAACTGACATTTTATGTTAAGGAGATTTACAAATCTAAAGCAAAACATGTAAAAGAATATATTAAATTTACAAATGAGATAGCAATGCCTACATATATTTTTACAGGTGATGCAGGCGATGAATTTGCAAACACCATCAGAGCTTGTAGAGCTTTCGCCATTCTAGGAATGTTGGCTGGTATAATGGGTCTCGTCATGGCCGCAGTTTCTGTTGGAAAACCCAATAATCCAAGGCTCTCTGCGATTTCAATGGCTGGTTGTTTGGCAGCGTGTAAGTTTATAACTTAATTTATCTTTTATTTTCGAGGAATAACACTAACTATGGAATAACAACAAAAAATACTCTGTAATATTGAAAATAAACAAAGATGTTCTTAAAACAATGAAAATTGTCATAACTGAATGTGATTTAATTTTTTTTAAAGTCAAAAAGCGAACACATTAGCGAATTCAGGAACATATGTTATTTCTTTCCCGATACTTTTAGTAATAAGGTAATAAGGACATTACAAGAAATTCCAAGGTTTTTAGTAAACAACATATGTAAACTTATATAGATATAACATGAAGTACGTGTTGTTCGGCTTTTTATAGATGTCTGAATTGTAAATGCAAAGTATTAAAAAAGAATAAATTTGTATATATCGTAGGCATTTCATATAATTCCGGAAAGCGTTCGCTCAAAACTTAGAATATCCTGTCACTGATCTTTGATTCTAAGCACTACATTATCAGTAGAGCACAATTTTTCCAGAAAGTCTCCTCTTCCCTTTTATGTTTTGCGATACACTAAAAAGGAATATCTCTAAAATAAGGAAGCAATTAAGACCGCAAATAGAAGAGACTCAACAGATCCAAAATGCATAGTCTACTATACATAAACTGAAGAGAGTGCAACAAATAAGGGAGAAATACAAACAGGTTGGAGTTACCGAAGAGCTTTCTAAATGTTGCATTTAGAGACTGATGAACAGACAGCAGTTAACTATAAATTTGAAAGCCTTTCTGACAATTGAAGATGTCACTAATCATAAGTTACTTCCTGGCACTGTTATTGTAACGATTGTTAACTATAATCTCACGAAATATTTGTTTCAATATTTCTTGAAGTGTTCGAAGTTTTTAAGAGCCGCCTAGTGTCAATATCTCACAACAACTGCCTAAGAAATACACATTTTACTCAGTCCTTCTCAACCCTTAGTAATCGAAATTAGCAGAGATATGACAAAGGTGCTGGAGGGAATTTGTCGTATACTTTGTGTTTTCAATAGTTTAGTCTATTTATATTATTTGTATCACGAATACATCAGTAAGCTAGATGAAAACAAACATTTTCGTTAGTGTATGTAGCATATTAATAATCCATTCGTTTTTGTTTACTAAACATTAAAATGAGCAAAAAGATATTTTGGTTATTTCAAAAGTTAATAAAAAACAGAAAAACTATCAACCAATTAAATTTAAATTTTTCTACAGATAGATAAAGACATTTAGTAAATTGATCAAATGATTAAAAATTGCAACAATTGAACAACAGAAGCTGTTTTATTAAATTCATTTAGTCATAAATTTATTCTAGGCAATATCTCTATTAAGCAAATATTTCATTAATTACTTCTTTACAACCCCATCATTTCGTAAGCTATTATATCCATAAGCTATTATTTTATTAAGTCAGCACTTCATTTTTTAATCATTCACTAATTGATTACTTATTAAACGTACACTTTTGTTAATTATCTATTAAATAAAGTAACAATTTTACTAGCACTCACTTTGTTAAGCCATTCCGCCATTTATCAACACTTCAATAAATAATCACTTTCACAAACCATCTCTGTATTAAGCGATCACTGGTTTCAGATTATTATTATTAAGCAGTCATTTTACTAAGACATCAATGCATTACGCTACCATTGCAACAAAACAGCATTTTAAGATATAATTGTGAAGCTAATAAAATATAAATTTTCAGTCGTAGCTCTGAAACACTAATTTCATTTAGATTTTTTCTCCCAGATATTACCCTTTTATTGAATACCATCAAAAAGAAATATTTTCTTGAATATTATTTTCATTAAACAATCACTTTTTTAATACCAAAGTTGTCTATTTACCTTGTTTTAACACACTGTAAACATTTGATATAAAGTTTATGTTATAGGGAATAAACGAAGTATTTAATGTTATTAAAAGCTGAAGGTTTTTTTTTAAATATTTCAGTTGTTTTTATTCTAATCAACATTAGCGTGTGGGCTGCAGTAGTACACGCAAAGTACTTGTCAATATTGAACTTAGGCTATTCCTTCTACCTCAGTATAGCTGGTGGCATCTTAATAGCTGTTGGTGGAGTGCTAGCTCGTTTAGGCAATAAATAACTCTCTCTAAATTTGAACCTACTAACTGGAATATCATATGCCTCTCAATATTGTGTGTTTGTGTGTGACATTAAAAAATGTTTATAATGTTTGTTTGTTAGTTTCGTTCTTTAAAAAAAAATGAATGCATTCAATAAATATGGACAATGAAACTAAGTTCTCCAATTAAATATATATATATATATATATATATATATATATATATATATATATATATATATATATATATGGGCTGTGGAAATTAACGATCAATTAATCGATTAATATCGATGTCTTGAATGTCTTCTTTATATGACATATTTAACCAACAACGCAGACAAGTGTATTGACATTATTTGGTTCAAGTGATGAGCGGGTCTTATTGACAATATAACAAGCCAAGCTGAACAATCGTTTACATAGCTTTAGATTGTCTCAGCTGAAGTTTCCGAATTAGTTGTGGATGTTTGATATGCAGCTGATATGTACGCGAAGTGTTTTTCCTTTTAAGCAGATATTTGACCGACGCCACGCAGGAGTTTTGAATCACCGCGCAGCCAATTTTTAAAAATATTGCACACAAAAATACGTAGTTCAAATTTGCACGAGGTTTTTTTTACTTTGCACACGGACCAACGAAGCTTAGACTTAGAGGGAACATTGCATGGTAGGCAAACGATTTCTCTCAATGGACACAATAACCTTTATCAACATTTTGAACATTCACGTCAGTCAATAGTTTTAAATCAAAATGTTCGTGTAATCGTCCTGAAATTAGTTTATTTTTGTCGGCCGAAATATTATACTTTTTGACTTCCATTGCATTTATAAGTGGCGGGTCGATTAATCGTTAAAAAAATTGTTTCTTTTTTTTATTTATAGCAAAACGAATAATGGTAAACTAAAGTGTTCCACAAGTAGACAAAAATTGTATTATCAGCTGATGATTGTACAATTATTGAACAATTCAGTCGGAAGATAGCGACAATCTCACAAAATGGCATAGTAGTAATAGAATGGGTAACTCATTGAGTATTTCTTTCAATCCAGAAACGTAACAACAATTAAGAATATTATAGTAAGAGGAAGAACAAAAATAGTTTATAAATGAAAACGATATAATCCAAGCAAAATATGCTAAATACTTAAAAATTAATTAAAAAATGATCATGGAATACCCATGACAATGAAGTAATTAAAAATCAATCAAACCATATGCGTTATGAAGGGACATTGTACAGATGTAATAAAAATATAAAACTGAAATGCAACCTTACTCTAGTGAGACCTGTACTAGAATAGGGATCTTCTCTATGGAACCAATCCACCAAAGAAATGCTTGATAATCTTTTTACATATTAAAAAAGAGCTGCTAGATTCATTTCTGGAGAACATTCAAAACTGACAAGAGTTAAACCATTAGTTAAATAATTAAAACTTGAAACACTAGAAAATAGAAAGACAAAGAGCAAGTCAGTAAAAAGAAAATAGGCAGTAATTTCTAATTTGGAAATAAAACACACGTATAATCTAATACCGTCCTTAGTTAGACATTGGGATTTAAAAAAAACAAAAACAATCAAACTTTTCTTATTCCGTAATCAAGATCAAAGACATACAAATTATCATTCTTTCCGTCAGGAAATTGGACGTTGCGTGTGTCACCTGAGGAAACGATTAATAAAAAACACACACTCAATTAACATTTAAAATTCTAATAATAATGCAAGGATAGACATAAACAATGAATTATCGTAGGACGTAACAATCTTCTGTATTTAAGTAGTGCCTGTAACTGATAAGATATGATTCAAGTTTTTGCTATTAAAAAAGCCCTATTTTTGACTAATATATTTAAACGATTATTCTGTTTATTTATTTGTTTAAAAGTGAACTTTATATCCATTGTAAAATATTTTTAATACTAAATAAGCAGAGGCGTAATTCGGTTTTTGACTTCCTCAGTTCAATTTATTTGTGACGCCCTTGATGATTGACAAGTTTCAGCTTTGTGAATTTTTCAAGTGTTCGAAATAATAATTTAATTTCTCTTATTTTATTTATGATAATAATTGCGTAGTCTGACAGTGACAGTCATACAACGTGAATATAAAAAATGCAAATGACTGGAACAATACTAATTTGCAGTTTATTATTTACTAAATAATACTAAATTAATTGTTGGGTAAAAATGGATATTGTTGCTTTAATTCAGACTAAGCCATACTTGAAGTAATATGTATTATAAATAAAAACACTATCTTTAATGTGTCATACTCATTATCTCATACATAATAATAAATACTCATAATTAAAAGTTAATTTAAGTAACACTCCACTGATCCACTCCTATGTTATATATCAAAGGCTCAAGGCTTAACCTTTCTTGCTTTAATGTTTTCAAAATTCGTGATTATTTCATCGAAGTTTATTTGACTGGTAAGTCCACGTTCGATGGAAAGAAGAGCTAGACATGATGTGAAGAGCTAGACATGATGTGAAGAGCTAGACATGATGTGAAGAGCTAGACATGATGTGAAGAGCTAGACATGATGTGAAGAGCTAGACATGATGTGCGTTGTTGACCTGACGTCAATCTCAATTAATTTTTGATAATTTTTGTTTGCTGAAACTCCTTTCAGCAGTGGCTGCTGTGATTGGCATTGTAAGAATTGTTTTCAGAGCTCAATCGATATTCGGGTACGATTCTTGCAATTCCCATGTAGCTAGAACATTTAGAAGTTCTAAATAAAACATGGTATCGGGTTTTTTGTTTTGCTATAGTCATTTGGTGTTTAAAACATTTTATTTCAATCATAAATTGCTCTTTATTTATTTCAGGATATATGCCTGATAATAGAACAGCTTTAGTTGTAAATCTGACATTGCTAAATATTGAAATGCTTTGCCAGTCAGCAAATTAAAGTGTTCTGATATATTTTTCAGAGAAACAAATCTTTCTTTTAATTGTATCATTATTGAATCAATGATTTCAAAAAAAGAAATTTTGAATGTATCCAAATTAGGTCCTTCATCTTCAGCATGCTCTTCTGGCATTCTATTTCGTTTTGCTTTCCTTTTTTGAACAGGTTCGATTTTCATTTTAATAGCTACAAGTTTCTTCAATTTTGGCGAAATGTTATAGATTTCGTTAGTTCTTATATCTTCAAAGTCATTTAAAAGTCATGTATATTAAAAAACAATGATCTTAAAATATCCTGGGCTTTGTAGTACTAAATTGACTTTGTTTATTTTTTCCAAGACCAAATTCCAAATAGTAATAAACGCAATTAACTTGTAGTTGTAGCTATTGATTTGACGGTGCATTGGTTTGGCAACAGATAATGCGACACAAAATAAGTCATTATCCTTCATTTCAATTAATACTAAAATAATTTGCTCTAGTTGCTCATAAACAGCACTTACAGCATTTGCTTTGGAACACCATCTTGTGTCCGTATGCTTCTTTAGGCTGATTTCAGAGACTGAGGATATATTTTCCCCCATTTACTAATTGACGATGATAAAAAAATATATAATGCATGTATATTTCCGAAAAATGTCACAACATCTGCATCAATGCTGGCCGCGTGCAAAACTACAAAAAGACTATGTGCATTTGTATGATAAGAAGTCCCGCAAAGGCCACAAACATAATTTTAAAAAATTATAATGTTTAAATGAAATATATTTAAATATACTTAATTATTCACGTTTGTTTTTGTTATCGAGGATACAAGTGTATATTTATTTAAATAAAAATTAAAGAATTACAGATTTAGTGGCGCCCTTTTGAACTAGCACCCTTGACAACTGCCCAGATGCCAAGTCGTTGTTACGCAACTGTAAATAAGGTTTAAGGACGGAAAAACCTTAAAAACATTGTGAATAAATGTCAATTGTCTGGCATGTGTTATTAATCATATATATATTTACCGTCAATTATGTGTGACTGACTCACTTTGGCCTAATGCTAAGGGACATCACTCTGTTTTTTTTTAAAAATTAAATATATAGACTTAAAAATCATAAACATTTTGGTTTCCAGATTAACATTAACCACACAACGCACGAACCTTTGACGTCAGCATTTGTGTTGTACACAGTGCTGACTGTCTCAAAGAGTTATTTTTTGGAGCAGTAATTTGGTGCGCAGTTACTAAAATTAGTTTAAAAATCGTATGCTGATTAGTACTGTAAAAATATTATTTAAATAATGTGTGTACATTTCAGGAATATTTAGTATTTGTCATACAATAATCAGTTACTTAGGCTTTTGAACAAAAAAAAGGTGTGCGTCTTATTATAAAATACCGTGTGTACATTTTAGTAAGTTTAATTTCACGTATTTATCATGCAAGGACAAGTAAGTTGGGCTTTTGAAAAAGGTGGGCGCCGTAGGAGCCCTAAAAAAAGTGGACGCCGCAGCACAACCTAGTAATTGATATTTATATCAGCTGTCTATAATCTAGATCAGGGGTTGCCACTCTTGTAAGAACTTAGAGCCGAATCAATATATTTTAAAAAAAAATATTATAGCCGAATAGAAGCACTATGGGTTACAGCCCCAGTTACTAATGAAAAATTCATATTGTGATTTATTCATTTATAAAAATGTATTCGAATTTAATGACATAATATTGCAATTCTTTTAAATCTTACCGCAAGTCCAAGCATGGGCGCCCGAAGAAAATATTCAAAAAGGGGGGGGGGAATTTTTTCGAAGTGATTTTTTCCCCATAATTCTTTGCGCTATACGCAGATTTTTTTAGCCGGTCACGTGACTATTAATTACAATTCTATACAGATCAGTACTACTTATGGTTTATTAATATTGTGATAAAATAATCACTATACACGCACACCTTTTACTTATGGAAGTGTCAGGATCATATAACCCCGACACTTAAAAGCTTTTGATATACGATTTTCTAAAACTTCATTAATTCATACGCTTTTGCGGTCTAACGGTTGTGCGCTGGAATTTTGTTATCAAAATAACAGGTAGTGGATCAGAATTTCGGTTGAGGACTTCTTTCTTTCTTTTTTTTTCTTTCTTTTTTAAAAATTCTTTAATTTTTTAGTATGTTTTTTTATTTTCTTTCTTTGCAATTTCCTTTTTAACTACTTTCTATTGTCCATAATTTATAATCATGAGGTATTGTAAGTACGGCATTTCTGGAAGTGTTGACAGTGAGGGGATGAATCCGCGGGCTGGAGGGGTCAAGCAGGGACGAATAAAGACTGCAACCGGCCCCTGGCTGCAAATCAAACTGGGGCCCTATCGAGCCAGCGTCCCTTTAAATAAAATGATTGCTAGAAGCTAATATAAGACTGTAACGTGTAACTATTCAGCCAAAAAGATTATTCATGAACAAACCGAACACGAAGAAATAAATGTTTGCCGGTATCCTACAATTGAGTGTAAAAAGACAAAAAATTATTTTAAAAAACAACCAAAAAAAAATTAACAAAAAAAAGAAAAAAAAAGAAATTCACCTCTGGGGATCGATCCTCAGATTGCTTGCAACGCAAGCCTAAGGGGCCAGGAGAGCTTGACGGAAATTGTAAATTCAAAAAATAAACAATATTCTTTAATATTTTCTCTTATTGAGCCTCTCAAATCAGGTTTATGGATTACTAAGAGTATTGGGTCGAAAAGAGATCAGATTAATAATAAATACGGTTTGTATTAATTTATTTAATCTATGATATTTTTTAAAGGATTCATGCAAACATCTGTTCACCTTTAATATAAAATATACTAAGTTAGGGGACCCATAAATCATCGGGGGCCCCTGGCTTTAGCCCGTTCAGCCCCCTCCGCTAAATCCGCCATTAGGATCAAGTGATCACGCTGTGAACCGAGACTATACAAGGATGGGCCAATGTTATGGGGTAGCTAGAAACCAGGCTTGTAAAGACCAACATTTTGGAACGATGCTTTTAAAGTATATGAGTTTGAGCATATATACTATTGTATTAATACAGTTTATTTATGATCCTTACTACCGCCGTTGCAAACAACTCCGTCCGTTATTGGTAACGTCCTATAACCAACTCCCTCAGTCTGGGAGGCCACGCTTTTGTCCAGTCCCCGGTCTACAGTATGTCAGTATTTAATATGTCAATCATGATGATTGAATCATCTTATACCACCACCCCCAGATTAAGTTGGGGATGAGGGTGGGGTACCATGACCCACTCTGGTCTTTTTGATGTTAGCCCCTGGTCTGGTTTGGACAATCGCAATCATTTCCCCTGGTCAGTGCTTCGCACGGCTGACCTTTAGATAACAGAGTCTGCATTTAGCACCTCTGAGTATTTGGACGCAGTTTGGTCTATTTATCTATCCAAACTACCGCATGAGGCATTTCACGCATCTTGGTCAGTCCTTACCAGACTACCAGACCTGGCCAGCAACAGTAATCTTTGATCTAAAGACCCTTTAACGCCCTAATTCTCTACAATATAGAAACTATAAAAAAAATAATTACACAGTAAAACGAGATCAGCATCAGCTTACTTTCTTTCTCTTTATGTTCTCTTTACTGTATACATGTTTTGTCTATTTTTGTCAATTTTTTCTTACTTTTTCTGCGGGCACCCATGTGTTCAAGCATAATATGTGTTACAGTTACGACAATAACAAATATTTTAATATATACATTTATGAATTGAAACGCGTTACATTATAGACTCATAATTATATTGAAAATTAAATATTTTGATTCTTCTAAGAAACTTTGAAAGTCTTTTTAAATTATGATTGGTAGGTTGTAGTTGTAGTTCGAAATTGTGTCAGATTAAGGTCGTTTAGCACCAGCAGTATTCTCAAGGATGGCAAAACTTGCTTCTGTTGAAATTGACACCTTCTCTGCTAATACGGTCAGGTGTTGACACACTTCAGACATGAAATCTGTCAGCTTGCTGTTTCTCAATGCAGATCAAGCCCAAATTATTTTAAATCCTTTTTAAATCAAGACTTATTTTACTATATCATTTAATTTCAGTTACTGTTCGCGAGCCGCAATGTTAAGACACATGAGCCGCATGTGGCTCGTAAGCCCGCTGTTGGATCACGGTTTGATTCAGATAATATTAAGTGGTATTTTTAATAAAATCGTGGTAACACAATAACATTGTTTGATGATCAAATAACAAATTATTCAAATGATGGCGTAAATTTTAAAAACAGTTTTGTTTTCAATTTTTTTTGTGTAAAATACTAATTGTTTATCAAGTAATTTTAAAACTGTAATGCAAAGCTAAGTTATCACGGGAAAGAATACATAATTTTTAACTAAAAGTTAACCAAAAGAAAGTCATTAAAAATCATTAGCATAAACGTTACTTAAACTTAGTAGTAGTTAGTGTACATTAGCGAAAACAAAACAGAATACACGAAAATGTTTATATACAAGCTTCTACATTAAAACAAATTTAACAAATACTTCTTTTTTTTTACTAAACATCATGCATTAGCAAAACAGAAGTCATTCTAAATATAAACATACAACTAGTTTCATAATGCATTAAACATTTTGCTGTTTTTTAATAAAAAGTTGTTAGCTTGACACACCGATAGGGCTAATTGAATATATCCGAAGCATTAACACTTTTTGAAGAAAAAACAACTCACTTGATGAAGCTCATTATAGTTTACATACAATACCTCTTCTTATCTATCTATCTATCTATCTATCTATCTATCTATCTATCTATCTATCTATCTATCTATCTATCTATCTATCTATCTATCTATCTATATATATATAATTCACTTCAACGACTATGTGCAAACGAGCATGACAAATGACCCTCTCTGTGGTCGACCAATCAAGCAAAGTGAGTTAAAAAACGGGTGGGTTCAAAAAAGAGGGATGATAGGCATGTTTCGAGACCAACAATGCTTCTTTAGTTCACTTGCATTATTCATTCTCAGAATGACATCTGATTCGTAGTGTAGTGGTTATCACATCCGCCTTACACGCGGAAGGTCTTGGGTTCCACCCCAAGTGAAAAACGTTATTTTTTTATTTTTTTAAATATTATTTAATATTATTTTTTGCGACCGTTCTTTTAAACCTTTTTGCGAATATTGCTGACCGTCGGTAGGGTCGGCCAATCACATTTTATGTTTGGCAAGCTAGGGTGGTGAATGCTGGTGGGCAGATAGATAACCGCAGTGCACATGTCTAGAGACAAACAATGCGTCGGTGGTTCCCCCCAACCTATGATCATTCGCATTGTTTTGATTTCTTCGTGCTGTTGTTTGTTTCCGTTCTATTCCCCCATTTCTTTGATCTCTCCATGAGGAAGTCTGCGACATATGCTTCGCCGTGAGGCATATCTAGTATATTATATGTATTCAAATTAATCATTAATGTAATAAAGCGTATTTTTAGCCCTAGAATTAGAAAAATACCAATATGTTTATTAATTGTTTAAATGTCATAAAAATGTAATAATTAATTTTTCTTCTTATCTCAATCATGTCCTAACGGATTATTTTTTAACCCCCTTTTTATTGCGATTAAAAATAAACAGTAGAATTTAAACACATTTGATATTTCTTGAGAGGAAGTTTCTTATGTTGCCGTCATGTTGCTTGCAAATATACTGCGTCATAAGTGAGGTTAAATTTGAGAAAGTTCGTAACCTGCTAACTTCAGACGGAATACAAAACACGCGAGTAATGGAAAAGCTTTATTAATGTTTCTATGTAAATGACATCATCAATTTACAACGAGCTTTAGCGGGTAAATTTAATACAAAATGCATAAACACATTTTCTGATAAAAACAATAAATCAAAGTTTTATTAGTGGACAAATACACAAAGGTTTGGGCTAATGGACCAGTACAAACAACATAACACACGTATTTCAATTAAATATGCATTATGTAGTACATGCTATAACACGAAAAATGTAATAATTAAGAGATTTTAAAAATGAAACTAAAAGAAGAAAGAAGGCACAGTAAATTTAAATTAAAATACAGGAAAGAAGAAGAATGAAGTATCAAAAGTGACATTTTACAAAAGCAAAATTTGTTGACATAATTAGCTTTAAAATACGTGGCCAAAAATGTTCACTGGTGTGTGGCATCATTGGTGACCGAACTCGGGGACAAGTTTAACTAAACGGTTAGCGCGACACAAAGTGAAGTCATGGTACAGGATACAAGAGTGTGTTGAAAGAGTGATCTACACCCACTCGGATGTATAGCACCACCTTCAAGCTTTCAACTCATTGCAGTTGCTTTTAAGTAGTACTGTAATAATTACACATAGAGCAGCACTGATTGAAAGGAGACAAGCGGATCATGTTTTACAAGAAGATCAGAGCCGATTCATTTGATACGAGCGGTACAGATATAGCTTAATAGTAAGCAGTAAAGGATGGAGTTTTTATTGGCGGGCTAAAATTTGAGATCACACATGTAAACGAACGAACCAGAAAGAATGCTACTTTCGCTCAATGTCGTACAGAAACAGTTTCGGTATACATCCTTTAAGAACTGAGTTGATTAAAGCCAGAGTATCCTGATATTTGTTTAAAAATGTATGTTGGAAACTAGTCTTGTTATATTTACGATTTAACATGTAGATATAATCAAATGAAATAAAGAAATAATCAAAATTTAAACAATGTATATACAGCTAAAAACTAACTAAAACTTACTATTTAATTTGTAACTAAAATTTCGTATATATATATGTATATATCTTAAATAATAATAGAAAATTGAATATTATATATATAGTATATATATATATATATATATATATATATATATATATATATATATATATGTGTGTGTGTGTGTGTGTGAGTGTGTGTTTATAAATGCAACTGAAAAGTTGATAAATATTAAATGAATGGCTAGAAAGCTGTATTTTACAGATGATGTGTTTAAAAAAGCCACTATAAAAGTGTCTGCAAGTTTGTCCCAACTAACTAGTTATTTCATGTTGCAATTTCATCACAAAACCGTATACAACGTAGTTTATTTTACTTCGTCATTTTAATTTTACATATAAAAAGCATACATTAGAAATCAAGAGACCTACATTTTTCTGATTTAGCACAGGTGTGTAGAATACCGATTTTGAGTGTGTTTGTATGGTGGTGTTTACTGCTTTAAGACTCAGATGTGCTAATCAGGTATTTAAACTGTGTGATTTACTACGTTGGCCCAAATAAATTG
This sequence comes from Ampullaceana balthica, assembly GCA_944989445.1. NCBI lineage: Eukaryota > Metazoa > Mollusca > Gastropoda > Lymnaeidae > Ampullaceana > Ampullaceana balthica. The sequence goes on along the minus strand of CALYLW010000448.1, from coordinate 477,226 downwards.
ACATTGTTCTACGATTTTTGTATTTCATTTAAATTATAGTTTAAATTTTTTTTTAAATTTTACTGTGTGAAGTAAACTTACGTTTTAATAAAAATGAAGGGCTGTTATTAGTGTTTACCTTCTGTTTTCTAAAGTATTAAGATATATTTTGCTTTTCATTTACAGTTACAATGGTTTCATTACCATGTCCTACCGTCAATGTTCCTGTTGTCAGCTTTCGTAGGCTCTTCAGTTATAGTAAAGGTAAGATTTACATTTTATAAGGAACTTTGTGATGTTAAGACTGTTAAGAAGATAATTAATAGAGTAATAAAATGAAAATGTAATTATTATATTTGTTCTTTATTAGAATGTGTTAAATGCGCTATACCTTTATAATATCATAGTTTGATATCAGTCAAATTAAAAACAACATGTCTTAGTTAAATTGGTTTGTTTAGTGTTGTGTTGTTGTTGATGTTCGTCGGTCGTAGTCAATGATGTTCACTCTCATCATATTAGCCCAGTGCTAGGCCGCCACGTGTGTAGTATGCCTAGTAGCATGATAAGCAAAGGGGTCGTCTATAAATGACGTCACGCACCTAGGGGGGGAGTTGGGTCCACATATTTGTGACGATGTGTGACGATGGGGAAGAGGCAGTTAAAGAAATCTGACGTCACATCATAACTGGGCCACTTTAAATGAATGTTCCACTTAAATATGGATTTCTTGCAATTTATCTTATAACGTGTTCTATGGCTTCGCGCATGTTACGATGTTAGAGTGCAACCTTACACTAAATACATTCTTAAATGACCAAAAAATTTTTTGAAACATGGTCTTTTTCAAATAGCAAAGACAGCTTTAATATGTGGGGGGGGTGGTGGGCGCAAAGCTTTATTTTTAGGGAGGGGGGTCTACATTTTTGTGACAACGTGTGACGAGGGGGGAAGGCCCCAAACAACGTGTCTTAACAAATGTAGCATAGTGTTAATGAATTTATATTTTATGGAAATAGTGACTTACTTAACAGAAATGTAATTCTTATATTTTACACCAACAAACAATCATAATCATTTTCCATGAACCAACCTACTGAAAGCGAACATTACAAAAACCTCAATATTGATTATTTTATTGGAGATACGCACCTGAAAGATTTGAATGTCAAACTGTCCAAAGATGTGACACAGACTGAAGTTTTATGTAGTGGGCAATTCAGGATTTCAATGATATACCGTAAACAGTCAACAATCCACTATCGTTAAATTCCATTATTTATGATGCTATGCACACACTTCTATTCTGATTATAAATGCATGTCTCTTTCTTTGACACAATAATAAAAACAATATAAAAAATATAAAAAACCTTCAATATGTTCCAATATTTGTTTTAAAAGCAACCGAGTTTTTTTGTTGTCCAACAATTTGCTAGATCAGAGGGGGAATGAATATTTATATCTAAATTTTCAGACACTGTCTTTACTTGTCAAATTTGATTCCATGAATTTGTGTATAAGGCTCAATTTATCAAGAAAATTCGCTTTCTCTGCAATTTTTTGTCATTGAGATTTACCTCTTAGCTGTACAAAATGAATTACCAAGTGGACCAGGTTTTATATAAACTTTCAGAATTATTTTTGCTAACCATAGGACTTAGCAATCACTCTACATAAAATGATTGTTATTTTTTTTCATAAATTTCAGAAATAAGGCAATATGACTTCACATACACATTTTTAATAACATTTTCAACGCTTGCGATTTTTTTTTCTTCCATTATTTTATTTTGTTTAAGGTTCTCTTGATTACATATCAAACGTTTTTTACCACATGTCATTCCGTTAAACATTGAATAACTTGATTGTTTTTTCAAATCTATATCTTAATATTATGTGTTTATACGTGCCTAAACAAAGTATGTGCTTTACTTCTTGATATCTGCTGTGCCATATCTTAACTCCATTTGCACTAATCACTAAACGATTGTTGAGATCCAGCCTCTCATTTACTTTCTGTTATGATTCACTCTAAACTCTTGTAAAATTACTATTAAAACACTTTGCACTAAGTGGTTAAAATCAAAGGGTTGGTGTTATTAATTGTTAGTAATTCACAAAGTAATTCATAAAACAATCTTGGTGTAAGTTGACAAAAAACGAAGACTACATTTTTACATTTATTTGCAGCCTAAAATCTCGGATAATTTGTTATTAACTAGCTGGAGATAGTTAATTTTCTAACATTTTTTTGTAAACATAGAGCAATGTGAGCAATCCATTCATTAGCTTAAATATTAGCAACTAACTGTGAGTATAATTTCATCTCTTAGTTGAGTATTATGATTTAAGCCTCTAAATTGGAATGACATTAAAGCATTTAACGTATTTTATGCCTCTGATGAGTTTCAGTTGAACGTAAGTAAAATTTTAATAGAGTTTACTTCAAGTATAGAATTAAGATTTGTGATAATATTGACCAAGTTAATAATTCTTAGAAAGATGATTAAATATTGAATTGAAATTTATGAAAGCGTTTATTGTAAGTACAGTAGAGTTTAATGATATAATTGACTTGGAGTAGAGTTGAGAATTATTTGATACAATTGTTTCGTATGGGTTGCAGTTTTGGGAATGAATTAGTGAATATTATTTTACCTTGACCAATTTGGAATGGTTCCTTCATTTTCACTATGCTATCATATCTTATCTTGGCTGTTACAGACGCTTCTTTTATACAGAATGTTATTGCGTCCTAAGGTCATCTATGGTTTGTGTTTATTCCTGCATTCTTAATAGAGTTTTAAATGTTGATAAAGTGTTGTTTTTCTGGTTTCTTCAGGCAACCCATACCAGGCCCGGATTCCGGACATTGTTATTAACTAAGTAAATGTTGAAATACAGTTTTGGGTGGGGGAGGGGGGTAATTATAAAAAGAAATTATCTGAATACATTAAACAAAACATACCGTTTTTTGTTTAAATATTTAAATAGTTTGTTTCTTAAAAAACAGACACGCGTGGCCAGTCTCTCTATCTGAGCACCGTTGAAAGAGGTTCTAGTTGTTCAAGTGACCTAAGACAATTGTTTGACTTTTACATCTTTCGAGGACTCCACAGGTGGATATCTGTCAAATGTCATTGAATTTCAAATTCAGACACAAATGTCAACATATTTTTCTAGTGTAAGTAATTGTTTATTCGTTTACCTGAATTTTATTATTATTTTTGACACTGCTATTATCATACTGTTCTCTAGTAGCTTAAAAAAAATCACTTTTATTTATTTTAACATTACATTTACATCAGAATTTTACTAAGGATTCTTACACATTATCGCATGTATGTTGAGTTTATTACGTTACAAGCAAGCCAAATAAAATATTTAAATTTTAATCCAATAACTATTACGCACACACGTAATTCAAGTAACTGTAAACGTGACATGAATTTGAATGAAACATATGATAAAAAAACAAAAAAACAAAATAAAACAACAACAACTATTCTTTTAAAAACGTTGTGCTATAAAATTCAAAATCACTGCCGTAAAGTAATGTTATCGCATATTAATAAAACTCATATACTATACACGACCATAACTATATTTTTCAGTTCTGCACAGTAAGTTTAACATCTTGCAGAACTTCAAGCACTGAAAATGCTACTGCGCTGAATGATATGGAGATATATATGAAGTAGTTGTGAACAGAACAGCTATGAATGACGACAGTGAGGCATACGTGCGCATACAGTGGAGGAATAGTACAGGGACAATTATTTTGAGCAACGCGCAGCAAGTACCCAGAGTATTTGGTAAATACGACAAAAATTTGCTTATTACTAGGTACACACAATAATTTAGTTTTAAAATAATAGTTTATCTAAACGTATTACATCAAAATAAACAACACTGGAAGTCTTTGATCAAATTAGCTCAATAGTGTTACACAACATGTTATCTCTTTTATTTGATTATTGATGTGTGATTACTTTACACTAGAGTTGTGTTAATGTTATCTGCAACGTTATATCAGTATGATGTTTAAAGTTGAATTTAAGAAACTAACATTTTGAAATTAGTAAAAAAAACAACAAAAAAAAACATAAATTAATTTTGATTTCTTTCCTTGATTGAAATTATGGTTACATGAATTCCTTTTTCTTTTTTTTTCTATTTTAGAAAAAATACCTTACAAGTATGCTTCTTTCAAGTAATTATAAATATACTATTTTACACACACATGTATTCACAATAAAACTATTCCTTTTATTTTTTTAGATATACATTTTGCGACAACAAATTTAACAATGAATCCCCCCTTTGTGTGTCCAGCAACGCTTACACAAGGATCAGTTATTGAATTAGAATGTCAAAATTCACCAAGTCCCTGTGACGCAACCATCGCCATAGACAACAAATTTATGGTCAAAAGTGAACACAACCAATCCTACACAGTGGCTAGAAATTATTCTAAAATACACACGTTGGAAATTTCATTTTCTATTTGTAGGCGTTCATTTTCTTCACTGTTCTGCGGAAAATTTACATGTAAACTCTTCTTTTTAAACATGTGTCTAGTAAACTACGAGTCTATATGATTGCCAGTCAATATAACGTTTTGGTTTTATGTATAAAACAGTAGGGCAATGTCAGATTTATTATCACCCGGTGACAATACAACAATAATTTAAAGTTGTATAGGTTCGACGTTATCACGTTTTTTTACTAAGATTCCGCTAAATAATTTAAAATATATTTAATTAGAGGGGTGTGTAAGCAAAAAAGTTGAACAATAAAGCAAATATTTTATGGGTCTGTTCGGAGCCTGACATGCCTACTGCCGTTATGTAACCCATGCCTGTTTGGTATCAAATGCGAGGGCAATATAACAGACACAATGACTCGCAAAGATAAAAATAAACATTTCCTTTGTGACGCATATGGTAAAGCGAATTTTCGAAGGTCGGGCATTGTGTTTCGTCAAAACGATCACGTGACGAATTTTTTCCAATATTGCCGCGCGCTCTAAAGTCAACAAACACAATGATCAATCAACATCCTTCGAAGTCTCTCTGCCACTTCACTGCACACAAATATTCGTCATTATCTTCAAATGCAAGTCTATGAAGTCCCTCTCTCAGTATTGAAAAGAAAAATGTCACACCTTGGTGATGGCCTATTAAAAAACTCAACCGAAGCAATACAGTCCACAACCATTGTAGATAGCAGTGTATACATTCTCTTGTTGCATGGCTGGGACATCAATGAAATTAGAGTTACAGTGGACCCCCAAGTCAACCTAGCGCACTGAAGGATAACATGTTTGCAAATAAAACGTCAGTCTTTACTTTAACTTAGCTCTGTTGAATTTACTTACAGAAAGTGCTCACGGAAATGACTAGAGCTCTCCTACCGATATTTGTCTCACGCTATATTTGCATAGTATACAACAGGTTAGCCAAACTCAGAAATATTGGTCATCGAGATAATGGCGATGAAATTACAATGTTATGATGAAAAATTGACTTTGAGCCTGTAGCTCAAGTAAAATGCTCAGATTATACGGATCATGATGACATATAACTGCAAGCTGTGGAGTCACTTTAAAACTTGATATGGGAATGGTGATTGACAAGAAGACTGGTCTATAGTTAGACTTATACTTCCATGTAATGTCAAGATGTTGTCAGGAATATTTCAACCAAGATCAGTGCTATGGAAATATTAGCATCAATTGGCATTATTATTATTATGGTATAATAGTTTAGGTAACCATTCTTTATGCTGTAAAATTTATATTTCTCATACATATCTTCAGCAATGTACCCCTATTGGAGACATCATGATGATGAGACTGGCTTTCCCAACAGAAGAAACACATTTTAGTATGAAGACCACAAACCAAATACCATCTAGGGCCATGGTAGCAGTTAGAGATTATGTTTGGCAAGACAGAACTGCTGGTGCTCAAAAATCTTGTGTAAGATAATCATACAAACACATATATGCTCTGACTAAATCCGTGTTCTAATTATTCACATAATAAAATTGCTTATATTAAGATCATTATTGTTTGTTTTATAATTACAATAAATATTTAAAATTTATTGTATCTTAAATAGTATGTATTTGTATGTATTGATTAATAAATAATATGATATTTTATTTTAATTGTTTCTTTTTTAAGGGAAGTGGGGGAGGGGAAATTAAGTTGTACAAATGTATGCACACATCAATGTACACTCATCACAATCTAAAATGCATTAACTATATTGGCAATTATTATAAATGATAGTTTTCTTATCATTTAATAAAATATTTGAATTATATCTTGATTCCAATTTGTTTTTATTGTTATTTTCGTTTTTTAATAAATTGTATTTTTTCAACACAGTGCGCGGTGCATCAGTTTTGTCTACAGAGATAAAGAGCTGAAATGCGGCAAATATGGAGCTAATACATCATTTACTATGTTCGCATTAGATCTGTTAACTGTATCTCTTTTGGATTATTTAAAAAGATATAATTATTTTGAATTATATATAATTATGCAATTATTTTTCTTGACCTCCCCCCCAACCCAAAGATGTAAGAATTTTTAAAAGCTGTGTTGTTTATATGAAAAAAGCTGTCTTGGAAACATCAATAATAGCATAACAACATCAGTACAAAGTTTCATCGTTCTATCTTTTATAGATTTTGAGTAATGACAATTCCTATAGATGATTAAAAATTACGTAATCATAGATTATTTAACAAAATGTATTTTTTTTATAGTTTTCATATGTTAAAACCCAAATGTACCCATAAAACATAAAAATATTACTTAAATCTGGTTTATTACCGTTTACAAATTTGTCATAAAATTGTGATAGAATATGTTAATATTAAATATTGCTTTTCCTATTGAAGTCTTTGGCTAACTTTACGGGCTGATTGGTGGAGAAAAAAAAATATCAAAAAGCATACAACATTGTTCTGGAAAATGTTTTCTATTAACAGTGTAGTAGTGTATCACAATGAATGTATTAACTGAAGGCTGTTAAAATTTCACTGAATCAGCGCATTTATTATTTGTTTTTTTATAAAAATAATAATGTGTAAACTACTTTGTAAAGATTCATGAAATTTTCGATACAGTATTTTATGAGCTTGGGTCCATACAAGATACGTTACAACTAATTATCTTAGTTTTTAAGACTTTGTAAATGTTAATTTAAAAAATAAAATGAATTTGAATATTCCAAAAATGTCCCTGGTGCTCAATAATTGCACTGCATGTGGCATAACATACATTTTTAGTTATATTTTCATTTGATATGCAGTTGTCCTAAGTGTCGGTAAGTATGCCGTTGTCCTCCGTGTCGGTTAGTATGAATTTGATCCTAAAAGTCTCACTTTTGATAACATATGGAGTAATTAATTGTCAATGGAGCTGAAATGTGTTCAAGTGTATCATAGGAGATATGATTGACGAATGGATGACTTCATGACATATAGTAAATTGAAATGGCCGTCAATATTGTTAGAATGATAATGTAGTTATACGTTTTGTCGAACATTTTCTCTCAATTTTCAAGTTCTAAAAATATATTTTAATATTGATAGTTATGTTTATTTGATATAAGACATCTTCAAAAATGTATTGTTATTATCGGCTTCTTTTGGGGTCATCATATTTTTATCCTGTCATGCAACACAAATGGTGGCTTCTATGGCATCCGTCCATCCTAATGGGATGATGGCGTTTACTCCTGCTCCTCTGCACCCCTTCCCCTTTCTACTCACTCCTGGCTGTGAGTTATGCTTCCGCGACTTGAATGCCCTCGCGCACATTTGCCCGCCAGGAGGTGCGCTCCGCGCCCATGGCCACGTTTTATGGTCAATTTGCGCCAGTCATGTCTTTCTTGCAGAAAATGGTGGCTTTTTAATACAAATATGTTTACCCCCTGCTGATTCATAAAATTATTAAATTAGCCTAAATTCTAAAAATCAAATAAAAGAAATATTGAAATGTTAAAACAATGCAGATACATTTCTTAAATTATTCCCCGTCTGAAATAGTAAGAAACAAATACGTTTTTTAAAGTATTTAAGATACCTTTTTCATGGCTCTAGGAGATTAACTAAAACATCAATACTTTCATAACATCTTACTGTTCTATGAATCATTAATTAAACTTTAGTATCTATGCAGTGCATTAAGTTTATCTTTTTAAAGGAGATCGGATATATATTTAGGACAGTTAACTAAAAATAGTTATTAATCGTTTTCCTCAGTTTATTAATTTTAAAAAGAAATATAAAGACCTAATGATTTTATAATTCTTCAATGTAAAATTATGTTAATTTTTTAAGTGTATTTCGAAAATACTATTTTCTATACAAAAGAATTGCATGTGTACATAACTTTTCGGATGCAATTGAAATAAATATTACTTTATTGTTGTATAATTCAACAAAGATCATTCTAAAGCGCTTTTATCACTAAATTTTTGAATTAATTAAGTGTGTAAATAATTTAAAAAGTTTCACAACCTAGTGGACCTTTTAAAAGGGATTATTAAAAGGCTTCAGCTTCAAAAACTGGTGGGAAAAAATTAATTGTATGTTGTTGTTTTTTAAAGTATTACTCGCAAAAATGTTTTTTTAAAGTAAGATCATTTTGTAAATGATAATCTCACACCCTCTGGACTTGCAATCGCGTTTAACAGTGGTGTGATACTCATGGCCATGACCCAAAAACACACAAACTATTTCGTTTACAAAAATAAATATATTAAACAAAATAATTCAATATTAAAAAAATATCAAATTTTTTAAAAGGTTTTATTCATGTAATGGTAATATAAAATACGACTATAGTGTTTACTATGGTTTTATGCAACTTATTTATTACATGTTTTAATATTGTATACAACATGAATCATTTGAAAAATCAATAGTTAAATTTTTAATAAAATTTCTGTAAGTGATATTAGAAATTAGAGTTATATTCAAGCAATTTCTGTTATATTTAAGTAATATGAATGTTTGGTAAAATACTTTAAAAGTCAGGTGAATAAAAACGTAAAAGTAAACAATTAAAAGCTATGTCTAAGAGCTGTATGTTGTACTATACTTGTACTATAGTACACTGAGAAAACAACAATTTTATAGAAGTGTGCATTTCATTGTTACAATATATTTCAAAATAATTAAACGCATGTTTATAAAAAAAAATATTACAATTGCAATTTAAACAAAAATCTTTCACTAGAATTTACAAATAAATGAAAAATAAATGCTTCAAAGTAGCATTTTTCTAACAGCACCCCAAATGTTAGATTAAATTACCTATGTTAGCATTATGACTGATTTAGACAAATGTTAACTAACGAGCCTGTTCAAATGTTCATCTTGTTGATTTACTTGAACTCTTCCTGACTTAAACGAAAATAAAAAAAATGAATATTTTCTGTATGCATATAAATAATGGTATCTTAAAAAAGATATGACAAACATGTGTTTGTTCCCTGCTTCTATTTTATATGCCAATGAGTCCATTTAAACGTTATATTCATCGTAAATTAAATTTCATTTCTCTACAACAACCTGGTTTAAAATATACATTTTTAGCCATCAGCTCAATTTATATATTTCAAATCATAATATTTGATGTTAAACTGTGAAATGTATGATAATTCCTTGACTATTATCTTAATGTTCAGAAAATCATTTAAAAAAAAATTAATTGCGTAATTAAAACCATCCTTTCACCTTAAGAAAAAAAAATACTATAATTTTATGTAAACAAAAATATCCCTCTTTTGATATTTCGTAAAATATTTGGCACACATTATTTTATTTTTGGCTTACAAGGAACTATACAGACACCAATAATATGAGCGTAATAATACACACGGAGATACCAACATAGAATAAAGTCGCTAAAAACCACTGATTTTTATTGCATTTGTTGGGTCCAAATTTGTAAAAAAAAAGTAAGAATAAGTAAATAAATGGCTATTATTAAAGAAAACCTATACATACTAATTTGTTTCATGAAAATCCAATACATATAAAAGGAATTTTATCATTGATTTGATTACAATATCTGCCATAGTTAGCTTTTATTTAAATTAATTACTTTAAAGTGTCTTTAATTTTATATGATATTGATACCAAACTGAAAAACAAATGGTGAGACTGTGTGAGACTGCAATCAGGGTTATAGATCAGTAGATGGATTCCCTGTTTGCATGTTATCCATCTACTCATGATACCGAAGTTTGTTTTAAATTCTCGAGCACTATAAAAGCTGGATTTTGTTCAATTTCGTATTTCCTTTGATAATGAAACATGTCAGGTAATTGTACATCGTTGTCGTCAATCTCCGCGTATAGGTGATCTTCAGTGTCATTCACTGTTAAGTACAAGGTGTAAACGTGAAAACAAGCGACATATTTTATGTATTTAATAGTAATACTTTGAATGATTAATGCATCATAACCTAGACATACATACGTCAACTGTAACATAATTAAACTCATTCAGGCAGGCGTCTTTGTACGTATCATTTATCTAGGAGTAATAACAACAATAATATCTAGGAGTATGTACCGACAACATACTTATTTTTTTAAAGAAAAGCCATAATTTGCTACAATATTAAATTATCGCAAATTAAATAACAGCAAAACTCAGCTGCAATAAAATATTTTGTCTTGTAAGCTGTAGCTGAGAGGCAGTCCATAAATGACGTCACGCATCTAGGAGGGCGGGGGGGGGAGGTCCCCCCGTTTGTGACGATGTGTCACGAGGGGTAGGGGGAGTTTAAGAATTGTGACGTCACGTCCAAACACGCTACTTTAAATCAAAGTTTCACTTAAATATTCGATTTCTTACTACTTATTTTATGACGTTTTACGTGGATTCATGCGTGTTACGATATTATAATGCAGGCCTACATTAAACACATAGTAAAATTACAACAAAGAGATTTGAAAGTTGCTCAATTTCAAATAGTAAATGCCGCTTTTAAGGTGGGGGGGGGGTCCCACAGAATTACGACGTCATATTGGAGGGGGGGGTCTACGTTTTTGTGATGAAGTGTGACGAGGGGGGAGGGGGGGTAAAAATCGTCAAAAATCACTTGACGTCATTTATGGACGGCTCCTGAGTTCATAAGGTTCAAACAGTAAATGATAATATGTTGTTGTTTTTTTTAAATATGAAGTAACATCTTAACTAAGCACGGCTTTGCTTAAAAAATATAAAAAAAAACAAAACAAAAAAACAAAAAACATGTAACTAGCTGTTACTTAGATTTAAATAACAAGTAACTAACTGTGAAATAGATTTAAATAACATGTAACTAACTGTGTCTTAGATTTAAATAACATGTAACTAACTGTGAAATATATTTAAATAACAAGTAACTAACTGTGAAATAGATTTAAATAAGATGTAACTAACCATTGCTTTGGTTTGATTTGGTTTTGTCATCTTCTTCAAATGCTTGGTTTCTTTTATTGCGTTCAATAAGTCCTCCAAGAATTCCGCTGTCTAAAGAATTTGAATCTGCCGTAGTTTTTGTGTTTCTTCTTGAAATTGCACCAACTTCAATATTTGGTTCATAACGTATGACAGGCTTCTCATATGGATTAGTCTCAGGGGCTATAATCGCTAGGAACATAAAATAAACCCAACACCATGATTATGCAGATAAAAGACACAATAACTTAGTGAACTACTGAGAGGGATTCATGTATTTTCTAGTACATTTTTGAAAAATCATTTTATGTATGACATTTTTAAGCAACCTGAAAAATCTTAAATTAACTTAGGAATATTGTTGTTTCATGTTTAATTTTATGTGTTATGTGTTTTTTTATAAAATAATCTCAATAAAAATTATCAAATCAATGAATTTCAAAGGAAACATTTGTTTGAAATTGATATCTCTTACCTGGAACTTTTGAATAGGGTTTGCTTTTGCTGGAATTATAACACGAAAATATGTACTACAGAATATTGTTAGGAGTTTGCTAATATAATAATTGATAAACTTCATAACATCAAGCAAAATTAGTTGAGCTTGTTATTATATTCTATGGTTAATATCGCCGAATTTCAACTTTAAATCATTCTGTTAAAATTATATTTTTAAAAATATCTTGATTTGCCTGGACATAACAATTTTGTATCTTTTATTTTCCTATTGATAGTGAGTTAATTTGACGATGTTTGTGTTTTCTAATAGAAATAGACATTAGCGAATTTAATGTATACTCAATTCACTACCTATTTGCCTCTTGTAACTTCTTTGTTATCTTATCTGAAAAAAATAAAAATATTAATTATAACGTGCATAGAGCAAAAAACTATTGAAGATACTTTTTTATTTGTTAAAACTATAGCAAAAATATATTTCAAAATGTAAGTAAATTGATAACAGGAAAAATTTAAGTTATGAAGAAACAAAACATGATTAATAAAAATGTTTTTACAAAAAAAAGTGTTCCCATTTGCTCTATAATATATGCTTTAACTGAAAGATTTAAGATTCACTTAATATCAATTTTTTTACGACTTGATATTTACAATGTGTCATAGATGTTTGAAAATCAGGCAACATTTAAAACGTGAATGTGTTAAATAGAAATTAAATAACCGCTAGATATACTCTCATCTTAATTAACTACGTAAACATTACTTATTTATATAACGACATATTCCTTTAATATTACTTATTTATGCAATATAACATTTTCTTAGAATATTTATCATTTACACAACAGGAAATTCTTGCAAAAGAACATTGCTCAATGATGGTACAGGATATTCTCCTTACAGAAAAAACGCATCTAAAAATCAGGACAATTTTCTAAAAAAAATATATTTCTTATTGGTACAAAACGATATTCTCCTCAATGAAAATTACTTATTTATATAACATGATTCTTCTGTCAGAAAATTATTTATTATTCACCATAAAATTATTAAACTCGTTAATACAAAATGACATTCTTTTGAAAGAATATTACCTATTGACACAATACGAAATTTTAAATAAAGAACATTACTCATTGATACAACATGACTTTTTCTTACACCATTATTACTCTTTAAACAACTGGACATTCTCCAAAAATAAAATTACTCGCGGTACGTTTTACTAGTATCAATTACGTACTGATACAACAAGACATTCTACTAAAACAACATTACGCTTTGTGTCAACAGCACATGTTCCTAACAGTTCATCGCTTATTGATACAACAGGACATTCTCTTAAAGAATAGTTGTCATGGATACAAAAGAAAATTCTAGTTATAGAATACTAATCATTGATACCACAGGACTTTCTCTCTAAAAGAACATAACTTACACAGATCAATAAATCAATTTCATTGCCTTCCTCCCCCCAAGTTCAAATTATTGAGATATATAAAAGTAAATAAAATAAAGCAAACTTTTTTTTAAATGTCTCGCAAGTATTTTGAGATAAATTAGCAAAATGACCCTCTCAGTGAAAATCTACATAAATTAAATGCAACCATTATCTGAATACAGCTTTATTTAATAATTAGTAGCATGTTAGTAGAAAACTGTTATTGTATAACTTAAAAGGGTAAAATATAAAAAGAGTGACCAAAAAAAATAACAACATAACATTCATGAAACTTATTTATATAATAATAATAATAATAATAAATTGATTATTTATATAGCGCTGTATCCCAGTAAGGAACTGGGCTCACAGAGCTTTACATGAAAGAAATGACATACCTATAAGTATTAAAGTCACTTTCATATCATAACAAACACTCAAATTACAGTGCATTATAAATAAGCTACGTTAATCATTTATAAGAAATGTTGTTTCATTAATTTTGAAAATACATTTTGAAAAGATGTGTCTTAAGTGCAGTCTTGAAGGACTTGGTTGTTTGAATACTACGTAAGTATAATGGTAGAGAATTCCATTGTTTGGCTGCACAAAAAGATAACGATCTTTCACCAAATGTTTTGGTGCGTGTCGTAGGTACAGAGAGAACGCGTTTGTCTGCAGAAGATCGTAGCTGGCGAGTGGGTGAGTAGACCGACAAAAGTTCAGTAAGATACGATGGGCATGAGTCCGAAAAGAAGTTGTGACAGAGAACGGCCAGTTTGTAATCAATACGGGCTTGTAAAGGCAGCCAATGAAGTGAGCGAAGAAGTGGATTAACATGGTCACGTTTTTTTGCCTTGAGCACCAGTCTGGCAGTGGCAGCTGAATTTTGAACTTTCTGTAGTTTTTCAATGCATTGTTTTGGCGCACCTGACATAAGTGAATTGCAGTAATCCATACGAGCTAGTACAAGAGCACAGACTAGAGTTTTTGTTGCACTAACTGTTAAGTAATGACGGATTGAGCTGATATGACGAATGGCAGTGTAGGCAGATTGACAGATGTGATTGATAAATTTGTTAATAGACATGTTGTCAGAAATATATACGAATGTTTAAACAACGTTAAACACATACAAAATTATAAATAAACCAGCAGTATGTGAATCACAGAGAAAAGTCTCTTTCACATATATTCATTAATAGTATGATTTACACAAACACACACGTCATTTTATATAAGCAAGTAAATTTCACACTAACAAATAAAATACATATACTTTGTTTCTTAGAAACCTACATATATATTTTACTATTGAGACCCTTGACAAAAAAGCTACCTATGGATCGGATTAATGATCAGTTCTCGATAGACAGAAAATAAAGAAGTCTTATTCAGACTACACATCTTCGTCAACAATCAAGAGTAAGAAATTTTAAAGGAATAGCTCAAGAAAAAGATTTTTGCTGATATAGCTGCCAAGAGTATGTCTTACAACATTGATCTGTAATCTAATCGCTGACTGACTAACTCACGTCATAGTCATAGAAAGCTCTGTTTAATAATACGCTGCGTCTTACATGCTAAGACCCGATGTCTCACGTACCTCGCGTTCATCGCACCTCCATTCCAGAAGATAGCAGACACATTCTCCTCATAGAGGGCCAATCACTACGCAAGGTCAGCGTAATCTGAGCCTTTGTTAGAATTGGTCTAATCATTTCAATTTGTCATCTACAGCCACCCTGCTTCTTATTATTACGTACTTTGGACAGTCTGGCTATTCAAGTAATGTTGAAGTTTGTTCACTGTGAACTTGCTAGTTAGGATTTTAATCACTGTTTAGTAATATAATTAGTGGAATTTTTTAAAAAAATAATTGCAGGTGTAGTTAGATAACACATTGTAAAATACTTTCTATTATTAGATATTCCGTGTTTATTTTATTAATTGTAATTTTCGCCAGTAAATGCTTTGCTCGTGTACAGTTAATTGTAAAAGTGCTTGATAGCTATTACTAGGGAACACACAGATTGTTAGATATAAGCATATACATTCGTCAAATGATTAGTGACGTAGAGTTCGCCCAAGAATTTAGACGTTATACTACAACTCCACAGACACGAGTGAGCAGGGGCGTAGCGTTATCCGTCCAAGACGGAGTGAGAGAAAAGTCATGTGTCTGATGACATGTTACTCTGTGTGCTATAATGATACCTAGGAACCACTGAAAAAGTGCGAAATAACTTACTAGATCGCCTTCGTAGAAGGAACGCAGTTAGTGTAGCTACCAAAACAACCCCAACGATGGCTGCGAAAACTACACCGATGATAATCCCTGTAAAGTCCTCTTCCTCATCTGAAATTAAATATTGATTTTAAAATAAGTTTAAAAAAATTATTAGAAATCAGTAATCGAAACTTATTTTAATACTGCTCATTAACAGGAAGTGTAATGAGGAAAAAGGCAATTTAAATGTATCTAAATCATTAAAATGGATTGTTTTGTTAACTTGAAAAGAAAAATTTAAATAACAATAACATATTTAAGGGAAACATATTATTTATATTTAATAACTGCAAGAATCACTGTGGTGAAGTTATGAAAACATCAATTTATATGCTACACCACACACGTGGAAAGTATGCGCTGCATTTCACGAACAACATGTACTGTTATATAAGTATTGTATCTATGTCTAGTCCTCAGAAAACAATTGTTCCATGGATGACAATCATTGTTTTCAGGGTATAAATTACACTATTTTATTCACAATAAATAACATAACACATAAAATAAAATACATTTTATTCAAATTAAAATTATAATTTCATGCAAAAAATTCAAATAGTTTCTACGTTAAACAAAATCAAACACAAAAATTTCATTTTTCATCAATTTATTTGTATTTAGATTACACATTTTCAATCATGCTGCAAATCATTTCTAATAAGGAATAGACATGAAATTAATAATCCTCGGTCAACTTTGTTGTTGGAAATTATGTTTCTTTACTGGAAAATATGTAGTGGATGCATGTGATCGTCTATCACATTATGGAAAGACTAGCTGACTCGAGTGTCATTATAGTTTGCTCTGGAAGAATTCGAGGATGTAGATAGACATTGTACATTGTTATAACAATAAGAATCTCCTTATAACATCTTCTGTACCGATTCATTTGGTTAAATATCACTATGATTGTAGTCTTCATCTTTATCATGTGTTTTAATTTTACCCCCCCCCTCCCCCAATCCCTTTCATCTGGATTTATTGCTTCAAATCATCATTGATCTCAATTCTTATGTGGTTTATTTCAAGTAGAAATCTGAAAAATAAAAACATAGTTGTGTCCGTGTTGCCACGCATACCATATTTTAATCTTATTTACAGTTTAGGCCTAAATTAGAAAACAACACTTTTGTTACTTTTACTATTTTATAAGGATTAATATTTTTCCAAATGTAATTTTACAGACTATTTCTATAAATAATTCATAAAACAATCAAATTAGTTGAAATGATAACACTAAATAAATAACAAACCTAAACAGTCAATATACATTTATATTTTTTGTCGCAGAGAAAGTTTAAGCAAAGAAGAGTAACCAGGGGAAACAACTGATAATTTGAATTTACAAAAGCCGAGTTTATCATTAATGACCCCCCTCCCCCTGTATTGTTCTGTTTATCTGAAATTAAATACTAACTTTAATAAAAGGATGTTTGTTAAAGCAATACGTAAAACTTCTTTTTATAATTATCATTGACATTAAGTGAGATAACAAAAAAATAAAATTATATAAATCATTAAAATTGATTCTTAGGTTGAACTTATTGTATGTATTTTTTTTTAATTCTACATAGAAATTTAAATGCTAACTAAAGAAATATAAGTGAACAATTTTTTTGAGAGAATCAACGTGGTGACGTTGTGAAAACATTTTGATTCATGCCATACACATGGGTGCACAGTTTCACTGCATTACATGTGCGATCTTTTCAGTTTTACCTCTTGTATCTATGCCTATCACTCAGAAACGCATAATATATTATATGCCTGGAAAATGATTCTCTTCAAAATGCAGGCATACTTTGGGTATATACATTATTATCAATGTTCAGTTTTTTTCCTCTGGAGGACTAGTCCTACTTGTCCACTTTATTCCATGAGTGACCAAACGTGGTTGCGATATAAATTTCACTATTTTATGCACAAGGGAAAACAACAAAATATAAAATAAATATAAATATTATTTAAATTATAAATTACAATTATATTTTTAAAAGACGTCAAGTGGTTTGTATGTTGAATAAAGAAAAGAAAAACATTTAATATCAATATATTTTTTTTATTTTTAGGTTGCGCAATTTGCATCGTTGACCCTAATGACTTTTCATAGGGAATTGATATTGACAGTAACCATACATCCTTATTCTTGCTAGGTAGTGCAGGAAATTATTTTCCTTTACTTAAAAATATGTAGTAGATTCAAGTGATCTTCTCTAAGAGTTCTTGAATTTTGAGTAATTTATGGGAGTTTTATTTATATCATATGTATATTTTTTTTTCGTTCAGATGGAAATGGCTTTCTGAAAACTGAAAAAAAAATTAGCATTATATAGCATACAGTATTTTAGACTTTAGACCTACTTTCAGTTGAGGACTAAACTAAAATGACGTTTTATTAATGTTACTATTTTACAAAGATTATTTTGTACAATAAAATTTAACAGATTATGTAGAGAAATATTACGTGAAGAGAATATTTAAAGTTTTAAATAATAAAGTAATAATATATCTAAAATATTACAAGACTTTATAAACTTATTTATAGTTCAATAAATACAGTTTTAGCTACGTAATGACACCCATGGGCCTTACCTAATACAGTTAAGTCATGTAGGCCCGATAGGTCACCTTTGAATCAGTTAATTCTGAAGTAAATATTTGAAATTTATTTTTAATTTAAGATTGCTTTGCATTAATATGAGTTTGTAAGAAAATTTAAGATTCAATCAAAACAATAATTTGACTTAAAAGTTACCTAATGATGCATATCTTTTTCACAACATATACTTCTATCTTATTTTGGTACTAGAATATGCATCATCCACCGTAGATAAACTAGTATAACCTCAAATAAGTAACTACCTGATTACTTGCTGCAGAATCACAACCTATACAGGAGTAACACGATTAGTTAAATCATTAAACGTATAAACATTAGAGGATAGAAAAAAAAGAAAACAGTAATAATAATAAAGAAGGAAATAAATGCTACCTTAGAAATGCATCATACAAATTGAATTTGCTCTGTTTTACTCGATGTCATGTTTGGATTCATGACTACGTACAATTTATGCGAGCCGGGTCCCAGTATGCCAGCAGCGTTTAGTTAATCAATGTGATTCTGTTACATTCCTTTCTGTTGGCCGGCTCAGACTCGTAGTTCATAAAACCATTTTCCCTTTGCTGGGCTTGAGAACTCTATAATAATTTTTTTTTAAACCAAAAAATTCATATAATCTCTGTTTTCCTTATTAATTAATATTCAATGTTAATTAATTCTTTGAAAATAAATTGCATTTCTATAGTTTATGCATGAATATAAATTAAATAAAACTCCAAAATGTTTTTAATTACTTACCTAAAATATTTAACTTATAGACCAAAGATAATGAACATTTGTGAACTGTAATAGTTATTCTAATGCTATTTGTAAATGAAGTGAGTTAACATTTTTAATCTATTCTGGCTAGTTAAGAAAAAAAAATATTAATGACATAAAAAACAACATATTTTTAATAATATTAAAAATGTGTAACTTAAAAATAAATTTATTACTGTAAAGAACGAAATCAACTTCTTTTTATATTCTAGGATTTTTAAAAAAATTGCAATTAATTCGTTTTAGTTTTAGTGTCTGCTAAGGATAATTATGTTACCTCATGTAAAGAAGAAAAACATTTTTTTTTCTTTTTGGCGATATTAAGTTCTTTATTTGTTCTTAAGATTGCATCTGTATATTTAACCGTTTCATGAATTTTAAAAAAAATATATATTTGTGTAAAGGTTTTTTTTTCTTCAAAAAATTGTTTAAGAAAGTTACAAATTCACAAACTATGTAATTTTAAATTCTGGTCATTTAAGCCAAAACTGGTAACATTTTTTTTAGTTTAAATAAAATTATGTGCCCCTTACTGCTCCAAATTTTTTAACATAAATAACACGAGTTAACTACTTATATTATGCACATTTCCAATTATATAACATATTTGGAAATTGTTTCTCCTTATATCGATTTTTACAGCACGGAAAGTGAGAGGTAGACTTAGACCTTATATTATAATGACGTACAGCAGTCCTTGACATCAACATTCCCACCTTACGGAAAGAAAGCCACTTATTTTCTCTTATAGTCTCAGGTAAGCAACACATCAACAGAACTTAACTGAGATGTGTGCAAACAGAGTTGGATTAACAAAGTTGACGCATACGATCTAAATATATTATAGGAAAAGATAACATAGTTGTCCTTAGATTGTAAAGAGAGACAATGGCAGCCATATCTCTAAAAGCCGTATATTTTACTCTTTACAGCCACATAAATCAAAAGGTGTTTTCCCCTTCACATTTTTTATAGCAATAAGATTGTCAATATGCGAACCTTGGTGAGATCAATTACAACGGAAAGAAAATATTTTGCATTATAATAAGACATTACAGAAACATTTTGTACACTTTTTTTTTAATTAGTGATATCACTTTTTAAAAAAAAGAGCAAAATGTGTCTAATAGGCTTACGAATTTTATAAATTCTAATAGTAAAAAAAATCATTTCTACTTTCACCTATAGGACCCTTTAAACTGTTCCATGATTCCCACATGTTTTTATCATTTCAATTAATTTTTTAAATACCTCTTATTTATCAAAGACAGTGAATATTTTGTTACAAAAATTTCAATAACAGTTTAGGTATTAAGATAATTTTATTATTATTGTAATAGTATATTTAAAGACACAAATATCTTTTCTAAAAGGCATTCGTTTGGTTTACATTGTTTACAAATTATTTAATAATTGTGAACATAAAAATCCTTTATATATCACATTGAAATTTAAGACGGCAAAAAAATTAGAAGTGAATAATTCATAACTGATTCTGTTTGGAGTCAGATCATTTACAGAAAATAAAATGTATAGAGCTTTTATCATATAAAAACGTCAGTAAGCCCTCCCCCGCCCAAACGGTACAATATGTATAGTTCAAAATCTTTTTCGATTGCATTATTGATCACGGTCGATAAATGTATCTATATTCTTCAACATCAAGTAAATACTAATAGGGAATAAAGTCTTAAAAGTTTTCGAAAAAAATTAAGACTTGACTCAATACTCCAGCTGTTGAGGCCACCGGACCCGAAGGAATGGACGTTTAGAGCTCAATGACATATATTATTTTATTGCAGTCCATTAAGTTTTTATGCGCCAAGTTTGGTCAAAATACATGCATTAACTCAGTAGCCATTGTTTAAGATTATTTATATATCTCATACATGAAAAAAATATTTTTGGACCCCAGCTCCCAATAAATGGTATTTTAAAAACGTGTTATGTCTCAAAATTTGGGACTGTAATCAACAACTTTACAAAGTTTAATAACGATCGAATGAATAACATAATATTTATATAACTTACATCAGAAAAAAAGACATTAAGTGTCCCCAGTACAATCGGTGCTCGATTTAGTTTGAAACACCTATACATTGGAACATGCATATTGATGGATATTTTTATTTTTAATTATCAAGATCATGTAAAATGTTATTTGGAATAAAATCTTGTATTCGAATAAAAAAAAGTGTTTGTGTCTCACGTCCCCGAAAGAATGAACATTAATAGGTAATAGACTGTAAAGCATTGTAATATTGACCATCAAGTTCTTATGTATTATGTTTGGTTAAGAACTATTAATTTACCCAGTGGCCAAAGTTTAAACTAACTTTTATGTACCTCATATCAAGACAAAAGTACATTTTGTTCCCCAGGTAATTGGTATTTATTATTTTTTTAGTCAGTTACCGTTGCGGGAGCATACTCTACAAATGTTAAAGAACTATAGACATCCTCAAAGACATATATTCATTCACACACACACACACACACATATATATATACATATATATATATATATATATATATAAATAAATATATATATATATATATATATATATATATTTATACATAATTATATACATTTATTATAGCCTGTACATTTGTAAATACTAAGGGACAAAAAACAACAATAGTTACATTTTGATGGAAGGTATGTTTCCCATGTTGAAACCTTCAATACCAACTAGTGTTATGCTGGGTAGGCCCAGCAGGCATTTTGTCAAGACTGATATATTTACTGTATCTAACGAAATTGTAACTGACATTTTATGGATTTCGATTAGTCGAAGTCCTACATGGAAATAATATTATATATAAATAAACAACAAAATACATAATTTAAAGTGAAATCAATCTACAAAAGATTTCAGGGGGGTTATATTTATCTCTGAATTTACCGAAAAATAAAAGGGATTGAATTAACAATGCCCATTCGGTAAAGAGCGGAACTGTAAAATAATATTTTTTAAAAAATCCTGAAAATTTAAGGCTTTGAACAATTAGCATCGTGATTACTGTACCTAAATTTGTCTAACCAATGAGTTAATTAAAACAAAAAACTCTATTGCAACATTCGAGAAAAAAGTTAGGGATCAAATTCTGAAAAAATAAAGCACTTGCTTTTTATGAAGTGATTAAAACATTAAGGAAATAAATTCCTGAAATCCTCATTCACATCATGGTTGAAAAATAAATAAATATATAATTTAAATTTAAAACAAAATGCAAGAAATCTTTAGTTAAAACTATACTTAATCATTTCGTGTTTTTTTCGGCATCCCGATTATCGGTTGTGTAAATCCGATTTTAAACCGATTATCGTTTTACCACTGACTTCAGAGAAATTAGAGGTGTACCAGATTTCGGCTCGGCAAATAAAAAATCTGGCAATTTTTAAAAGTCCGTTTCCGCTTGGGCTCCGGTGGATTTCAATATATAAATCAAGACAAATCCAGCTTGGAGCCGGATTTTAAAAAAAATTGAATCCGGTACAGCCCTAATAGAAATATAGTCTTATAAGGCGAATATGACTAGGAATATCAGAAATGACGGGGCAGTTTTCGTTGAATTAAGAACGTGTCGTCCCACCCAGAGCTGTTTCTAGAGCTGGCGAAGATGGTGGGGAAACGGTGGAATTAACGAAATGATGTCACATGCAATACGTAGAAAGTGAGAATGCATTTATTTATGTCTAGCCTACATCATGATTTTGACAAAAGAGACTGCATTTATTACGTTTATTTTTTTTCGATTTCGGACAACACAAATCTTAATGACTTTACACTTTTCGCAGAAAAAAAATGCATACATTTCCAAACACACTGCACGGAGCGCTCACGAATTATAAATAAACTCACCTTGGCGGCAATATTTGATGACAATGTCGGCAAATGAGGGAATACATTTCGTTCAAATATTTGTTGAAGTTTTCAGTACTGAAATGATTTTTAAAAATTAAAATAAATAAATTCGATAACAGTTTTGGGAAATTTGAAACCGATTATCACTTTCAAAACCGATGATCGGATTTCCGATTATCGTTTAACAACCCTAGATATAAGTAACAAACGAAGCTACTTTAAAAAAAACAACATTTATTCGAATTTTATTGATGCTTTGTATTCATGGACGCATTGCCTTATTTCCATCTCTTGTAGATTTTTTAAATGAGAAAAATCGTAATAAAGATTTGTAGAATCAACATTTGATACTCTAAAAAGCATGCAGGACTAGACAGATGAGATACGATAAGACAGAATCAAATACATTCGGACACGTTACACTTTTTTTCGATAATACGACCTATTAACGTTTTGCTGCAATTTAGAAGCTTTAGAATCTTGCCAATAAACAATGCGCTACAGGATATCACACTTATTAAACCTCTTTGGCAATTATGTGTATATACAATAATGTGCATTGCATTTAACAATCACAATACAGGTGTGCTTATGTTTCTCTAGAGAATATATTTATTTAATTATTTTTAATGCTGAATTTAAAAATAAACTCATGTGAAATTATTTAAAACATATAACGAACTAAATATGGTAGATACAATTACTTACCTACAAGAGCAAAGTGTTAATATAACTTCACTAAGGTTTAGTAAATTCATTATTTAATTATATTAAAGAAATATTTTAACACAACTATTGTATGAGGTTTGTTAGATTGCCAAAATCTTAAATGTTTTACACATTCAACACTCATATTTTTTTTTATGTTTTGATTTATTAAATTGCAAAAAAGTGTTTCTAACATTTGTACACTTTTATTTATAAAACTTTAACTTAAGTTTATTTAAACTCCTTTTATAATATCTTAAGTGATACCATACAAAGTATTAACAAAACTATGTATACATTTTTCTTGTAAAATAAATATAAGTACTGTAACTTAGTCAGACTCTCGAAAAATATAATATGATTACATTTTGTATTTAGAGATAATTAACAACTTTAGGCATTTAAAATATTTTCATTTCCAATCAACACATTGTTAACTGTTATAACTTTAAAAAATCAACAATATATTTCAATATATTTCAGATTTGAGATAAACTATACAACATGTTATGCATCTAACTCCCAGTTAATATGCGTGTGCATACTTACCAACGTATTAACAAGTATGTAATGATTGTGTTAATAAGTATTGAGCGATACTAAAACTGTCGCCTACGCACAATTTTATTATTTTACTACTGAACAACACCTGTTTTTATAACCTAACAAAATCCCATGACTTTGTTTGAGTGTACTTCCTGGTTAATGTTGTAAATTTAATAAACAATCAGATGTTATCTATAATTATAGTTCAGTATATAGGATGAGAAATTCGTTAAACATTCATGCTTTAGTTTAGTCACATTTACATCAATATATTCTGTACATGTTGCAAACAAATATTTTTGTTTGCAATTTTATAGAAAGTGTATTATTATTACTATTTGTCTGTAAAAGCAAAATATTAAACTAATTTATATATGAATTATCTTGAACTTTAACAAAAAAAGAAGTTAAGTTTTATGTGTACAATTAAAACAAATTATTGAAGTTTTACTGGCACTCAATCAATTATAAAATTGAGTCATATTTAAAATAAGGCTGTTAAAGATTACTTTTAATTTAATAGTTAACTTTTGAAAAAAATAACCATTAATTAATTGTTAATTACGATATAAAACCAAAAATTAAAATTTATGAAGTCATATGTAACACTTATTTACATTATTGTTGAAAATCTAAATAACACTGGATGGTCTACTTTATATGTAATCTTTAAACCAACTACGCAAAAAGACAAGTGTGTTGACATTATTGTGTTCAAGTGATGAGCGGGTCTGGTAGACAATATAACCAGCTGAGCTAAACAATCATTCACATGGAACTTAGGTAACCATATGCACAAAATGTCTTGGCATGAATTGAAATTTTTCGGGTATCGTTGTTCATTAAGTTTCCACCATTGCAGAGGGTTAATGGTTTCAGGAAATTTCATCTTCATTTTGTAAAGCAGTAATTCATCAGAAGAACTGTCGTTATTTTTGTCTCTGAGTGAGACTCCAATACTCCCATTAGCTTAATATGCTTTTCATTTGGTTTGATAAGTTGGCGAAGTGATAGAACCATGGTAGGCTAGCTTTATCAAAATGTTGAACATTCCCGTGAGTCAATAGTTTAAAACCAAAATGTTCATTTAATTGTCAGGAAATGTATTATTTATCGGTCGCTATTTGTTTTGTTTTTTTGTTTTTTTTTATTTCCAATAATTTTTTAGTGATGGGTCGATTAATAGTTAAAAAATAAGTTAATCGTTAAAATATTTTAACGATTATTTAAGAAATTAATCGTTAATTTCCGCAGCCTTAATTTAAAAGTAAGTTTAGCAAATCTTTGGGTCATTTTCTTTCGACAAAAAATAGTAGAGGTCAAATTTGACACTAAATTTTTTCAGATACTTGTACCAGGTTTATGGCAAAACAGACCGTGCTGTTTTTAAATACCAGTAAAATCTTCTGACACAAGCAATTCATTCTGGAACCGTATTATAAGATAGGTATAACATTATTACATCATATCAACACTAAAAAATAGACTTAACTAAAAATAATATTTAATGTAAACAACACCCAGCTCATAAAATATTCTGTGCAAATAAATGCATTTTAAAATCCTTTATATTAACTCGTGGCGTCTGCTGCATGCCTTGCTTGATTGTTTGAATGCCGCAAAAAACTTTGGATCAATTTTTAACCCACTTCCTCGTAAGCTACCGAGCTGAAATTTTGCAGGCAGACTCATGCGATGATAAAAATGAAGTTTCAAAATTTCAGATTGCTCGAATATATTGTAATTAAATTAATGAATTTTTAGATTATCTATTAATTATCTCTATGTAGCATGTTATTTTTTGTGCTAGATTGTCCATGTGCGTATTATATTGAACGACCTTTTGAACACTTTCCTGTTGCGTTATGCGGTGCGTATTATATTGACGATACTTTTTAAAAATATATTTCTGATATGTAAATGTAAATGCTATTAATTGCTAATTTGTTTCGCGGTGCGCACTATGTTAAACATCTTTTTATGACCCTTTTACCGTGATCAAATTGAGCTGAAATTTATCTTATCTTATCTATACAGACGCTCCTTCTATGCAGAAGATAGTTGCGTCCACAGACCATGACAGATGATCTGTTGGCAAGTGATGCAGCATTCACAGGCCACGGCTTTGTGGGTTCCACGCATTACCCAGCCGCCTAACTACATGTAGTGTTAGGTACCCATTCGGAGCGGGGTGACTCAGGGACGCCCTAGGCCCCGGGAACAAACCCTTGCCTTCACACGGATTCGAACCCGTGACCATCGGTACGACAGCCCAGTGCGCTGCCACTCGACCACCGCGTCCCCAGAGTGTAGAGTGTAGAATTTTGTTTTTGTTTTTTTTACTATAAATCATTTATATATTTGAGACGTAACTAAATTTTTGGATTTTTGGATTGTCGTGCGCTGCTCATTATAATGAGCATTCTTTGAGTTATGTCTCGTATATAAAGGGTAAAAAAACTTGTCTTTTTCTGGTTTTTAGAAAATTAATAGCCTTAATGTTTTTTATATATTTTTTAATCGACCTAAGGATGGGCCATCTATTAACAAAATAATGACATTGTTCCTGTATATCGTGCCAAAAATGCCGCCTCTGTTGTGTTAGTAGTTTTGTAATGATTATAATTTGTTTTATTATAGTATTTTATGTGGATATACCTCATTAAAAATGAACAATACAAAAGCCAATATCTTCAAAAAAAACAACGATCTTTCTCAATTTGATACCTAATGGTCATCACAACTCTTACTGTTACCATAACAACCGTTGCATATTACCGTGCAATCATGTAAGATTATTTCCTGAATTTCACCTTTAAACATCAACATAGAAAATAAATACTTAAATCTCTTCAATGTCATTTTGGCCGGCTAGGACAACCTGGTATCGTCACACATAAATTGACAGATTCTTTATGTCAGAAAATATCGACCCTTTCTTTACTAGTTACATGACAATGTTTAAACCAATATCACACCTGACATTGTAGTCGCTGTAACACGACCATACTTATGTTCCCTCCAGTTCAAGCTTAAGTTAACAACAAACAAATAGAGTCATTGACAAACACACGTCTAATTTGTCAACTTGATGTTATAAACCATTTCAGTGAACATTACGTGGGTCCGAGTATTATCAGTTCTAATTATTTCAGTAGTAAGACATTTATTGTATGTCATGATATTGTTATAAGACATTTATTGTATGTCATGATATTGTTAACCTGCCTTATCTCAGTTGCCAGGATTTACATGCCGCAATTTAGTTATACCAGTAAAAAGACTCTGTGCTGTTCTATGTGTATTTAGGTACTGTCACTTAGGTACAATCATTCTATCTGAAAGTGGTTTGATAAAGTCCAAGTCAAAATTATTTCATATCATTGCAAATGAGGTCTTTGTTGCAATGAATATTAAAACGTCTTGACATACTTACAAGTATAATGTATTACATTTTTCATATGAATAAAACTAATAACACGGATGTTTATGTTCCCCATTAAGATTGTTGAACATTAATAAAATAGATACATTGCCCAGTTGCCTTAATAAAATTGTTAAGCCCATACAGCTTTCATAAAAGAATAAGTATAATTTGAAAACACCTTATTTCAAATGAACACTTTACAATTTTTGCTTGGAAATTTATTTCGTAATATGATCAGAAGCATTGGTAAGAATTGTTTGAAGAAAATAATATCGATGGCGACAAAGCAGAAAAGGAAAAGTTTGTGTGGTGAAATGCTGCTTTCGAGGTCAAAAGCTTGCGGAATATGATCAACAATCTCTAAGATAGTATTCAACTCAGATATCTTAATATATAATATAGTTATTTGAGTAACTAATGTTTATCATTTGCAATAACTGATTGTATTTTCAGCTATGTTCGTTGAGGAAGTTTCTCTAAGCCACACTTATTATGCTATTAGTTTTAATTTAACACTTTCAAACATTATTATTTAGCAATATCGCTTTTTTATAAATTTTTATATTTGAAAATCCCATCAAAGTATCATAATTATTTTCGTAATACATGCATTTCCTGAGGGTGAAAAAAATGGCTTACTGATGCACTCCTAATTTCCAACCAAAGCGTACTCATTTATTTCTCAAAAAATATCATTTTTACAAATTCTGTTGTAATTTTTTTTTCCATTTTCCTGTTCGTTGCTTTTAATTTAAATAATAAACATTACAAGTTTCACAACTTTGATCATATACATAATACTATCATATTAAATAGAAATATTTATTTATATAAAAAAATAATAATTGTAAAGAGAAATATATGTATGTATGTATATATAATATATATATATACCAGGTTGTGATGCGGCGCCGTGGCGCCTGCGGCGCCCACTTTTTTTACGGCGTCCACTATTTCAAAATCCCAACTAACTTGTCCTTATCGTATCTTATCTTATCTGTTTCAGAAGCTCCTTCTATACAGAAGATTATTGCGTCCTACGCTTATCTTTGGTTTGTGTTTAGTCCTGCATTCTTATTAGAGTTTTAAATGTTGATAAAGTGCTGGTTTTCCTGGATTCTTCAGGCAACCCATTCCACGCACGAATTCTGGATGGGAAGAAGGAAAACTTGTATGTGTTTGTTCTTGCATACGGAATAAGAAAGGTGTTTTTATCCTTATGTCTATCTGAGGGTTGTATTAAGTTATCTTTGTGTTGTATTTCTAAATTAGAATTAATTGCTTTATGTATGATTACTACTTTGCTCTTGGTTCTTCTATCCTCTAGTGTTTCAAGGTTTAATGATTTAACTAACGGTGTTATTCTTGTCAGTTTCGAATATTCTCCAGTAATGAATCTGGCAGCTCTTTTTTGAATTTGTTCTAGTTTATCAATGTTTTCTTTGGTGGATGGGTACCATACAGAAGATGTATATTCTAGTACAGGATTCACCAAAGTGAGGTAGCATTTTAGTTTTATATATCTATTACATTTGTTAAAGTTCCTTTTAATTTAAAGAATTTAATTATTGTTTTTAAAAATAATAATATTTAAAAAATGTGTCTAATATATACACACAATTATAAAAATATTTACAATCTAAACAACGGGTGTTTCAAGTTCATGTAGATTTGATATATATCTTTATCGTTTTTCTTAATTCAATTAATGTAGTGTCCCTTTTCAACACTTATAAAAGCCCAAGCCCTCACTCACTCATGTTCAAATTTACCACATGAATAAAAGGCTTATGATTTTAAGATGTATGCTTTTCACTTTAATTATAAAGTTAAGCACGACTGAACTAAAATAATATTGAGTAAAATCGCTTTCCCCTATAATAGCTAAATTAATACAATCTAATGATTGGTTACCCTACTTATGGAAATAACTATACCAAACTGAGTTCACATGAACCTAATAACTCATTTGAATTTTTACATGGACTTGAATGTATTATTTTGACTTTTTTCTGTCCATGATAAAAAAATATTTTTTTTTAAAATTTATATTTCTGTTTCACATATGTTTTTAAGCAATAGATCAAATTTATTAAATATAGCCAGCAAATAAATTATATACTTTCTGGAAAAAAAAACAGGGAAAGAAGGGGCGTTTGTAGTAAAAAAGTGGGCGTTACGATATAATTTACAAAATATAATGCCTTATCGGAAAACAGGAATAAACAAAGTATTGCATACCTTAGTGAAACAGCAACATATTAGATATTTGCAAATATCGGTAAATAAGGCTGCTGTGTTTTGGTAAAAGGAAAAAAAAATATAATAGCAGTCTTGATGTATTTTAATATAGTTTGAACAGATTTATGTTCATTCTTCCTTTAAGTTATATCATCATATAAAAAGACTACACGTGTTTTATTCCGACTGCAATATCTTGCTACGTTGGATCTAAAGCAATGAGAAATTTTTCTATACACTATTTTAAATTAAATTAATACCTTCTTGAATTGTTTGTTTATTTTCATAGCACTCTATGGGGACTCTGCATAGAAGGAGCGTCAATATAGATAAGTCAAGTCAAGTCACTCTTTATATATTTGTCTCCGAAATAGAGAATTACAAATGTCACGTGTATAATTCTGACCAACTGAAAGTTGCATTCTCAAGAGTAAGCTCAGAACAATTTTTTTTTATATTATAACAAGAAGGCCGCAGTTAAATCTTCGCATAACATAAAACTTAACAAATAATGATTGTCATATTTCCAACTACGGAATAAAACTTTAGAGGACAGGACACTCCCGCTGTATAAGAGCGGGTATATTTCTAGTATTATATAATTCTTATTGCTCAATATAACACAAAAAACAGCTTGTCAAAGTTACCCTTAAATAATCTTGTTTTACAAAGACCAAACTTTTTCGTAAAAGCAGACACTTTGTAACTGATAAATGTTAAATGTGACTGCTTTCCTTGCAGAGATGAATTAAATTATTTCAGCTCTTCAAGTAAGCAAGAACAGCAACCCATAATGCGGGCATATTGCATACTCTGATTTGGGTTGATCATTTACAATGACGAATTTAAACCTAAATCGCCAATATTCTTCATCATACCATCGTATGGCAAATTCTTTTTTTTTGTCTCCGAAACTGCATTTGATTCACGCATAGGTTGCGAGGTTGGGTCTGAGTATTCATTATTGTCCTTAAGTTTGGTTGTTCTCTTTATTAGAAATTTATCCATGTGTTCACTAAATTAAATTAATTTATTACTTAAATAATTGTAATAACAATTTGAGGTTAATTTACTCAATGGTTTCAAAGAATTACTTTTGAATGTCAATACAACAACTATAGTCTTCTAGAATGTAGATTGACACGATGCGATTTCCGATATAGCTAAAAGTAAACATAGAATCAAAACATTTTTGTTTTTAGGCGCTATTCTATCACCATGGAATTATTAAAATTAATCAATATATTTTAAAAAGTGACAAAATGTATGCCTTTTCGTGTTTTGTATTTTTTTTTAAAATAAAATTTCATCCTTAGCTCGTGGCAAACTAGGTACATCCTCGCGGACCACTAGTGGTCCGCGGACCACAGGTTGAGAACCACTGGACTAATGCACAAATCAAAGTTGCCGCTTAATGCCTTCATCAGTACAGATACATGAACACAGTATTGAAATTAAATTTACATTATATATTACATACTAACAGTCAAAAAAGTAATAATTAAGTAGATATTAAAAAAGTATTGAAAAGAATATAGATTGCATAGTGCAAAATAAATGGATTCAAGAAAACGAAATCAATATCAAAAGTTACTGTTAAAAAAGAAAACTTTAAAAAAGATTATAGAATCACGTAAAATTGAGAATGTCTTTGAATCCCAATGGAGCCTATGAAGGCTAGCAAATAGTTTTTTTAAAATACATTATATTTTCATTTTCGATCCCATCGGGGGTATTATTTGCATTAATCTCTAATTGTTAATTATCAATTAGTTTACCTTACACTACACTGGGTAACTAACTTAATTAGTTTACCATTTACGATCACACAATGCATGTACACCTTATATCACATCATAGATTACCAAACATATTGACAAAATAAGCTTTTAAACACGCTGAGCAAGCATTTGTTTAACTGTGTGTGGCATTATTGGTGACCAAACCATGGGACACGTTTATTTAACAGTTTGCGTGTCAGAACTTGAAGTCGTTTTATCGTCTACACGAGTGTGTTGAATGAAAAAAACTACACCCCAATCCGGTATACAAAAGCGTCTTCCAGCATTCAATTCATCCTAGTCACTTTTGAATACCGCATATTGAAATACACATAAAGCAGAGCCGATTCAATTGATACGAGTGAATCACGTGGTACGCATACAGCTTCATGGTACGCAGTGCAGGAATAAGTTTCTATTGTAGAAAAACAATTTCGTTTAAGGTTTGAGTTGATTCTAGGCGATCATAAATAATATTCTGCTAATTGTGCAACAAGTTAAGCTCAATATATATAAACGATTTAAAGGTAGGTTTAATAGTACAATATAAAGAAAAATTCAAAAATTAAATAACATATATATATATATATGTATATATATATATATATATGTATATATATATATATAAATTAATAGTTCATTTCCGCAGTCCTAATATATATATGTATATGTGTATATACACACACACATATATATATATATCTGTGTGTGTGTATACAACTGAAAACATTGAAATTGAAACGTTAAACTGTTTGTATTAATGATAGATTGTTGCATGCTTTATAAATGATGAATTAAAAGAAGCCTCTTCGTCTACTAGTTCGACTAATCACATTTGCTAACCTTTCTCACATTTTTATTTTATTATAAAATCATTTACATAAAAGATTTTTTTTTAAAATGTTTCAATTCACGTAGATTAAAATTATAAATTTCCAATCAAATTACTTGTGAAAATTGTAATGTTTCTTATTTAGAAGAATCATCTAGAATACATACTGATCGTAGTGTTACTGCTTATTGTGAAGAAAATATTCCAATGGATATTTAGTCCAAAAAAAAATTGTGATTTACTTTTTTTACACTAAATGTTGGAACTTAATTTCCAATGTTCGTATTTCATTTCAATTAAACTTTTAACATATTTATAAAATGTTATTGTGCCAAGTAAAGTTTTTTAATGGTATATAATGTCGTGATCATTACCTTCCTTTTTTCTAAATTATTAAGGTATATTGAACATTTCAATTACAGCAACAATGGCTATGTTACCATGTCATGCCATCTGTATCACTAGTGTCATCTTTCTTTTACTCTTCAGTTATAATAAGGGTAAGATTTTCATTTTGTCTTGACGTATGTGATGTTACGAAGATAATTCAAAATACTAAAATCTATAAATAATAATTACGTATGTACTGAAACAGAGTAATCTGTGAATTATTAGTATGCTTAAATATGCTATTATTTTATTAGGGGACAGTCGGATATCCGGAATACCAGATATCCGGACCGGAAATCGGGATTACGCCACTATTCGGATTCGGAAAATACTTTTGGCAGATCCGGCTACTATACATATATCAATGTAGTAAAGAATTGTTGAAATCAAATTAAATTAATTTTAATACGTTTAAAAACAATTATATAAAAAGTAAAAAACAATAACAAGAAATCAGTACATATAACAAGATTGGATATAGAGAGAGCATTCAGCACAGCGGGGCAGATAAATGATGATAAGCGTTCTCGCTTGTTGCCAAACAACTTGGAATGTTATTGTTCTTGAAAAAGAATGTGTGTATGACAAACACTTAATTTTTCAAAACTTGAAATTGGAAGAAACAAATTACAAATTTAAAGGTAACAAGTACTGCTGAGTACCATGTTACAACTTACTAGTAACTAATACTTACTAACTAGTAACTATTTTTTTTTCTCAAGTCATTAAATTATTTTCATTTTTATAGCTGATATATTAATTTTATGTTAAAAATACTAATTTTATGTTAAAAAATAACAATTTTAAGTTAAATTTGTAATTATTAGTTTATACTATGAACGTTATAGTTAAACAGGAGCCTTGGAAACTGGGACAGGCTGAGTGTGGGCTTTCGTTTTTAACTTCTTTGTCATTTACTCATACGTTGACAGTAGTCAATTGTTCAATACTTTCAATTTAGTATTTACATTTAAACATTTTACTTATGCGATATACGTTATATCATTGTAATAATTTTATATAATTATTTTCCGTTGATCTTTAAATTGCAGTTGCAATTGTTATTTGATTTGCGAACTTAAAAATAAAAAAAATGTTGCTTGTCTCACGTGCTATATCTTAAGACTTATAATTTTAAAACTCTAGTCTATTGTGAATATGATAATTATACAAAATACGTTTAGTAACAAATTAAGTTATACATTAAATTATTAATATATAACAAAATAAACAAATTAACAAGCGTTGATCATGAAATCATTCAAATCCATGCAAAAGATAGTAAAATAATCAATTTTAAAACCAGAAAAATATATTAAGTTAAAAAGTTACAAGTATAGATATTACTTTAATACATAAGTTAACAAAATGAGTGAACTAACAGCATATTAAACTTAAATCGTCTGAATAAAATAACAGTTGTATTATGGATCTAGGTCAAGACTTCTTGTACATCACACTACACACTCAGTACAACACTGTTCCCTTGGTACACACTACACAGTTCGTTGAACATTGTTCAAGTTCGCTCATTCAATTCACTGTAAAATGTTCATCGTTGACGTTGACAATGTCACAATGTGGATAAAAGATACTATCCATTTGTAGGATGATAAATATTTTAATAAATAGTATTAAATACTAGATACAGAGACGTATTTACACCATTTTGGGCTCGCGGGTAAAGGAATGGTGTTGGGCCCCTGGGCGAAAAAGAGGGCTGCCCTCCCCCCCCCACCCTGCAGGAATAAAAAATAAATGGTTGGTAATATTAAAAATAATGTATTATTTGTTTTATTGTCAATATACTAATCTCAACAAACTTGTTTTTTAAGACATGCCGTACAGATGCAACTATAATCAACATTAAACATGAAAAACAGAGACAATAGATTTTATTTACATGTTTTATAGTATTACTTACTAGCTGACCCGCGGCGTAGCATACGCCGCTAATGATTTAGTGACGGGGGAAGACTTCCTGAAAGACACGGTTGTCAAAATGGGGTGGGTTTGGGCAAACGACTGTGAGTGAATGAAAAGAAGGAACTCTGAAGAGACCCGCGGCGTATCATCCGTAAAAAATGACGGAAATGTTCAGCTGAAATCTATTTATTTTGAAAAAAATAGCCCTTTTTAGGGCGCCTATGGCGCCCACCTTTTTCAAAATCCCAACTTACTTCTCCTTGTTTGATCAATACGAAATATAAACTTTCTGAAATGTACACAAAGTATTTTATAACTTTTTACATTGTTCCCTTTTTACAAAATTAAAATATCAGCGAATACAATGACGTCATATAATTTTTTTTTACAATGCATATTTAATTTGCACACCTTTTGATGCATTGGTGCAGTAATTTGGTGCGCTGCTTTCTAAAATTAGTATCTGTTGAACATACTTGCAGCTTGGTGTCTCGCAGGGTCCGACCACGAAGAGAATTATATATATATAGATGATATTTACAAAACAACAATATTACACACAAAAACAGATATGTACATATGTTTTTTTAAAGAATGAGCACCATAACATATTAAATCTATTACATAAGGTCAAACAAAGGTATTAAAATTCGTAATGGAAAAAAAAATACTTCGATTAGAAAAATTTCAGTACGGTACTTTATTATAACAAGCATTTGCGACATTTCTTTTCAGAAAATTGTTTAATTATCGGCTTGAAGTCAATGGTCTTCAGGATGGCATTCTCTAAGCTCATGAGTGAAAGCCAGTTCAAACATTGCTATTTCATTGGACTAAGAAGCTGATTTAATATGTTTAAGTCATGAAAAAGAACGTTCTCCTGTACAGTTGTTCACCATGATGCACATGAACACTCTGAGTGAAATTTTAATGTTGGGGAAAGCAGATTTTAAATTGTCCGAAATTATTTTTCTGTACAGTGCAGGGAGAATCTCGCAATTTTCATCAGGAGCCATGTATTGCTTAAGATGCTCACATTCATTTAAAAGGTCGTTATACCTCAAATCCTTGTGGTACGTATTGGCAAGATGTTCGCATATAGGGCCGCGGTGGTCTAGCGTCAGCACGCTGGACTGTCGAACCGAGGCAGAAGAGAGTCACGGGTTCTATTCTCGGTGCTGGCAAGGCCCCCGGGGCATTGTGCTAGCAACACAATCCCTTGCTCGTTAGTGGTGACTAAATAAAACTTGTGACGGCTACTTCACTTGCCCCATAGTCCGTAATGTACTGAAATGTCTATATATTATTTCTTTAGTGCATCAAAAATAATGGTTTTTAATTCACAGATTTCCAATTTGTGAATTCGCCTCTGCTCGTCTTGTTAGTTCAACGATTAAAGTGTCCAGAATAGGGAGGAAACTTTCTACCTTGAACTTTTCGGACTTATTTAGCAGTAACTCTTCTCCTGGCCAATCATATCTACTAAAACGCACACTTCGGGTTCTTTCCCGTTCTTTTCCATCAAAGTAATCGGCATCTGGACACATACTAAACTAAACACATAATCTGAAGGCCTGAGACTATTCTCTTAAGGCCTTGGCTAATACCTGGGCAACCTGCTTCATCTGCTGAGCAGTGCCAAACAACATTGTCTTAACGTAGGACTCTTTTGCCTCCCTAACCTCCCCGGCTATGTCTAGCGCGGGACACGTCAGAGGCTAGGCTGCAATGACGGCAGCTCGAGTCCCTGTTGTGGTCTATTCTGTTGAAGTACGAGTTGGTTGGGCAGTGCTCTGTTCTCATTTGTGTCACTAACTCTGATGTGTTCGACACAAGTACCACTGTAACAGGCCAGATTAAACCCATGACCAGAATATACCCGGGTATAATCTAGCCTAGGCCAGAATATACCCCCGGGGTTAAACTGGCCTAGGCCAGAATATACCCCCAGGCCAGAATATTTCCATTTGACAACATGAGGATATATAGTAAAAAATGGATGAATGACTTTATAAACTTTATTTTGATGTTTTAGCTCTATCAGATAGTTAAACTCTTTTTTAAAGTAGCAAAATTGTTTTTGTAAAATAAAATAAAAATTAAGTATCACATATTATATCGTATGACTGAAAGGAGCATGACCTTTTATTTGAAAATAATACTCTCGTTTTGTCGTTTTTAAAATATGAAATCTTAAAAAATCTAAAAAGTTACAGTCCAAACGTATATATATATATATGGAAACAGCGTTATTTGTTTCCAATTAACATTGACTTAATCAAGCACTACATCAATTTGTTGCTTTTCAAACGGGTGCGAACACCTTGTGTTCCTTACCCTTATATTATATTATCATTTAAATACGCTTCTTCTATACAGAAGGCTATTGCATCCTACGTTTATCCTAGGTTTATGTCTAAACTTGCAGTTTCATTAGAGTTTTAAATGTTGATACAGCGTTGGTTTTCCTGGTTTCCTTAAGAATCCATTCCACGACGTAGATAATTATATATATATATATTATATCTGCACAAGTTTCTCTTTATAAAGCATAATATTTTTGTTTGATTTTTTAATTACTTCAATGACATGGGGATTCCATAATAATTCCTCACTTATTATTACGCATAAGTACTTAGCATCTTGAGTTTGGATTAAATGCTTTCCATGACTGAGATAGTTTGCATTTTTTTGTTTATAAAGTGATTATTCAAATAATCATTCAATTGATTAATTTTAAAAAATAAATTTTGATTTTGATAATAAAGAATACAGATTTGAATAAAGACATCTTTAAAATCTATTTAATAAAAGAACATTACTTTAACATTCGAATAGAAATTA
This sequence comes from Ampullaceana balthica, assembly GCA_944989445.1. NCBI lineage: Eukaryota > Metazoa > Mollusca > Gastropoda > Lymnaeidae > Ampullaceana > Ampullaceana balthica. The sequence goes on along the minus strand of CALYLW010000448.1, from coordinate 439,631 downwards.
AGACATTTAATTGTTTTAAAGTTTAAACATTAACTAATAACAAGGTCCATACTATATAAAACATTTAGCACAACTAATTACTTACAGTAACATTTAAACTTTAATTACACCATCAAAATGACCGTTCTGGTTTTGAAGGTAAAGTCCATGTTCTGTCGTTGACTGAAGATCAAAACTTGCTGGATAGGTCAACCAATCCATCGAATCACCTACTTTGGTGTAGACAATGTCCAAATGTAAAAAGTTAGCTGTTGCCAGGATTTCTGCATCAGTTGCCCAGACTGCATCACGAGAAATACCAGAAATGTGTATATACTCCTCCACATTTTGATTCAAGTAGTCCTGTAGTTGTTTTGTAATGCCAGTGTTCATATGTTGAACTACTTTATCTCTGAGTAGAATGTGGTTGTCCTCTGTTCCTGTCAGAATGTAACTTATGGCCCTAAAGTAACAGTTTCCATCCCCTTTTGTTTTATATGTACGCCTCGGTTGTTCGAGATCTCGAGTGCGACCATAAAATACAACGTTGTCAAAAGTAAGGCCAAGAGTTATGCAAAGACGTTTTCTTTTTGAAATTGTTAGTGGGTTAAAGGCCCTAATCTGCATTGGTTTAGAGACAGGTTGTATCGCAATGATGTCCGCTTCTTCGCTCATGCTTTGCTCATTTTATTGTAGGCTCCAATTGACAGTACCTTTAACATAATCATCGAGGCCCTGATTTGGCGAAGAACCCTGTTCATTACTGTAAACTTTAAGGTTACTGACATGGTAGGTGTTTCTGAGTATTTTTTCGGTTGCTATATTCTTTAGCTTAACTCTTCCCTTGTTCAATGATTCTACCCCCATGTAGGGACCAATCCATCGACGTTCCATCTTCGAACCCATGCGATGAATGCGGCGATGATTCTTAATATAAACTATGGAATCATCAGTTATTTTTGGTTGCTTGTATTTCTGCGATCAAAGTTACGCTTTTGATGCGACTGGGCTGAGTGGATATTGGTACGCACAGTTAGATGCTGCTTTTTCTGAATGGATGTAAGTGTGTTCAGCACATCAGGGTTGGCATTGTCCAAATACGTTGTTGGTAAAACTGTTCCATCTTCCACAGGCCTGAGATCCGTAGGTAGCTTGGCTTTCCGCCCATACATAATTTCAAAAGGAGTGCACTTGGTTGAGCCATGAACAGATGTGTGGTATGCTACAAGAACACCAGTGATAAATTGGTCCCAGTCGTTACCTTGTTCATTGACAAGCTTGCTAAGAGTCTCTTTAAGAGTTCTGTTGTCACGTTCTCGTTTCACCATTTGTTTGTGGATGGTAGGCTGATGAAATGCGGTGATCAGTTTGAAACTGTTTGATAAGGTTGCCAATAACTATGTTCACAAACTCACGTCCCTGGTCACTAATTAAAATATCAATGCAGCCAAGGCGGCAAATAACAGAATAAAGACATTTTGCGGTTGACTTTGCACTTTTATCGGGAACAGCAGTTGCTGCAGTCCACTTGATCGGTTATTATTAGCTATTATATATCTATTTACATTAGTTGTTTCCTGAAGAGGTCCGATCATATCAATACCGACTAAGCTCTATACTTTCACATGCACTGGTATATTGATCAGTGCTCCTTGCTGGTTTTTGGTTTTATGACAAAACATTTTTGACAGGCTTTGACATATTGGTGAACGTCATTTTTCATTCTCTTCCAATAATAACGTTCAGAGATTTTGGATAATGTGTTATCCCTGCCAAAATGGCCATCAAAATGTGGGTTGTCATGAAACGCATTCAGGATATTTGGCAGGCGACTTTTATTGAGAACTTCCTTTTCACCATGGTAAAGAATCCCTTTTTTTTACTTCAAAAGGCTTTGCTATTTGTCTAAATTGTGACTTGGCGTTTGATCGTTTCTCTGAAGGTAAGTCATAGATCCGCTGGGGGTACTTATGTTTCGTTGTAAAGTAGAATCTTAAAATCTGATCATACATTTGGCCATCCATGGTTGACAAAGTTTGAGGTCTGGTCGTTTGGGGGGTTATTTTATAGTGACCAAAAATGTGTTCTTAAAGCGCGAAATCCGATTCGACGATTTTGTCAAGATTGGCCTAATCAAACAAACTTGACACCATTCGCAACTTTACGCTACTCATGTAGATTAACGCCTTTCAAAGGAAATACGGCTTGTTTAAAATAAAATAATGGTTGCGACGAGGGGAGAGGTTCTTTTGACTACAGATTAAACGCCGCGTCACGGTACACCCACCGTACATATTAACAATAGATGAAAGCGGGCAATCCAACTTTGGCGAAATCCAACAAGATTGACCTTACTGTTTTAAGAGTAACATGGGTACAAATGAATTGCTATGATTTAAAAATAAAAATGATTAGCGCTTCAGGATGGGATGTTTATTTTTAATGTCTTAAGACGCCGCGTCACCGAAGGCAAACCGATAAAGGTACGGAAATACGACGAGCAACGTTGGGGAAGTCAAACGATGTTCAGTCATGTTCTGTTCTTTTAAACAGCCCAAACTCAAAATAATGAAACATAATTATTCGAAAATAAGCGAGGTCAAGGAATAATACATGTTTGAAAGCGTTGAAAAACAACAACTATAGTTCCTTATCGTGCTTAAATTATTTTTAAAAATAATCAATTCATTTAGTGCTTGTATGAGTCAATTTTCAAATTACACCAACAACAAAAACAAAAACAAAAAACAAAAACAAAACAAAATCAAACAAACGCCGATTCCATCTTACTTGTATTAACTGTAACTATAGATAAAAAGTGACCGTCCTATCAGACATTGTAATAAAATAAATCACTTAATTATTATTATTTTATTGTAAATAAAACATCTTTCCTACTTAAGAAATTAGTTTAACGTCTCTGACAAAGATAAAACACCAATAGAATTTCTAATTAGTCATTCATCTATTTTTTTTACTATATATCACCATGTTGTCAAAGGGGTATATTCTGGCCTGAGGGGGTATATTCTGGCCTAGGCCAGTTTAACACCCGGGGTATATTCTGGCCTATGCCAGATTATACCCGGGTATATTCTGGTCAGGGGTTTAATCTGGCCTGTTAAAGAACTGGTCTGATCGATTTGGACACATACTCCGAGCTTTGAATTCAAATTCAGTGATTTTGTCTCTAGTTTCCTGAAGATAGCTTTTCAGCGACTCAAGAAGATTTGTGGCAATTAGGAGGTTCACATCCTTTGATTGTAAAACTTTGCTTGTTGTATTCATCCTTTCTAGAATGTCCTTCAAAAGAATTGTAAGAAAGATTGTTTCAATGTGTTACATTTTGCTCAAACCTTCTGCCTCACACCTTGTTGTCCCTAGCTGTTTATTTTCACCTGATTTAGAATCCAGTGCATGTTTTATTTTGTCGAAAGCGCTACACAAAACATGAACAGCACCAAAATGAGCTGACCAACGTGTGTCAAACAGACGCTTGACCACAACATCTGTTTTCCTAAATATGATGTCAATACATTTCAGCGATGAGTAGAACAAGCGAAAAATGTATACATGTGCTGAACAAAGTCAAATAATGTTATAGATTGTAGACAACACTCTGCAGATTTTACTCCCACCAAATTCAGGCTGTGTTCTGCACATGGGATATTATGTCAATCTCTTTGAGTTCATGAATACGTGCCTGGAATCCAGTGCATCGTCCAGACACATTTGACGCATGATCGTATGATTGGCCACGGTAGTTTGATTGTGGAAGTTTTGTTCTCTTTCAGAAATTCAAATTGGAACCAACGCATAGTGTTACAGTATTCCTACATAGCAAAACTGTATTGTGCGCATGCTCACGGGACCTACATTTTTAAACCGGTGCGTTAGAGAGCCTTCACTTCATCCGAGGTTTGAAGTGATTGATAAACTTAAAAGGCCCGTTCGCATATAAATACAAAATTATGAGATTTTTATAAAATAGTACACATTTTTATACAGGTTTTCCGAAACCCTACAATATATTCACATTGGGCCCTATGCTCGTGGGCCCCCGGCTAAATGCCCAACGGGCTTATGCGTTAAGACATCCCTGACTAGATATAACTATTAAAGTACACCCTTTAAGCTCTTACACTTAAATGTGGAGATATCGGGATCCGGAATCCGGATTCAGCAAATATTAGGGCCAAACTATCCGGATCCAGCAAATAGTAAAAAACCATATCCGGATGATCCCTAATGTTTATACATATATATTTTTCTTTTCCTTTAGCTCTACTAAAGAGAACACTTCACATATATATTTTTCTTTTCCCTTAGCTCTACTAAAGAGAACACTTCTTGTTTAAATTTGTTACTAAGTATCATACTCAGTAAATAGCATTTCTTAGCAAATGTAATAGTATGTAAAGGGATTACAGGGCAAGTTTTTAAATCACTTATATTAACTTCGCGGCCGTCTCTGTCGTCATCTCATCATCTCAGCGTCTGGCGGGCGGGCGGAAAAACAAAAGTCGAAAATGACCCACTTCCCGTGATTCGATCGAGCTGAAATTTGGTACAATGACCCGTCTGTCCTAACAATGCATCGTATCAAAATTTCAGATCGATCGAACGTACCGTAATTAAATTATTGCATTTTTAGTTTATTCTTATATGAGGTATGTAATTCAAATTCACGGTTTTTTATTGTTTTTTTCCCACGTGAAATTTGATTTGACGCATTGAGGCGACCCATCGAAGCGACGGGGTGCTTTTGTTTACATTTTACGTGTCACGCTGAGCTCGGTCAAGCGAATCGGTGACCAGACTTTTCCCCTCTCCACCTCCGACCCACCCCTCCCCCCCCCCGGGTTATGAAGCAAACTTGAGTTAAGACAGATTCAGTCTGTAAATGTTTGAAAATAATCAATACTGTTAGTTATGTCTCATATATAAGGGATTTATAGTCAAAAACTTTGTTTTTACGGGTTTGTTTTTTCCCCATTTTGTTATTTTTTAAAAATTATTTTGATTACACATCAAACGTTTTTCCCATATGTGATTCCATTAAACAATGAAATTTTTTTTTAAGACTTCAATATATCTTGCAATTATTTGTAGGGATATCTGGTGCGTCATATGTTAATCCGGTTGCATTGAATGGTTGTTGAGTTCCTGCCTCTAGGTTACTTTCGGTTATGATTCACACATCACTATCGCCAAACGACTAATGAAACACTCAGTGGTGAAATAAAAGGGCGGGTGTTGGTAAATATTAGTCATTAACAAAATAAATCATAAAACCCATGTATTAAGCTGACATAAAAATGAACTCCATGTGTTTACATTTATCGACATGCGAAAATCTATTACAGCTTGTTATTATCTTCCTAGGTGATAGTTAATTTGCTTTTAAACAAATATTACTATGAGCGGTCCATTTATTATATTATGTAATAGCAAGTAGTTGTGAATACAATTTCAACTCTAGTTGAGTTTATGATTTAATTCTCTAAGTGGGGATGCAATTCAATATACGGGACTTGATCTGATAAGTTTCAGTTGAAATGAAATAAAATTGTAACAGAGTTTACTCCAAGTGGACAGTTAAGATTTAATATAATTTCGACTAAAACAAGTTAATATTTCTGAGAAAGATGACTTAGTTTTAAAATAAGATTACTGAAAGCGTTTACTCTAAGTACAGTTGAGTTTGATGATATAATTGACTTGAATCAGAGCTGATATTCCCTGTGCAAATAACTAAGTGAACATATGAATGTTGAAAAATGGGGAGAGTGGTATTTTTATCAGTTAACTTTAATCGAAAGGTTTTTTTAAAAAAATATTTATTTTTTGTAAAGAACGATAACCTTTTTTAAAATAAAATAAATATTTAAATAACTTCTTTCTTCCTAAAAACAGACACGCATGGCCAGTCTCTCTATCTGAGTCCCGTTGAAAGAGGTTCTAATTGCTCAAGTGACCTAAGACAATTGTTTGACTTTTATATTTTTCGAGGATTGCTTAACATCTCAGGTGTCAATCTGTCAAACGAGATTGATTTTCAAAGGCGGTCAACATTTTTAACACAGTATTTGAGTGTAAGTAAATGTAATTGCTTACTGTTTCATTTGAATATTATTTTATATTTTTGATGGTATTATTATACAGTTCTCTACTAGCTAAAAATATCACATTTATTTATTGTAATATTACAAATACATCAGAATTTTACTAAACAGCTCTTACACATTATAGCATAAAATGTGAGTACATTAAATTACGTGCAAGCCAAAAAAACAAGAAAAACTTAAGACTTCCGTCCAAAAATTATTACGCACACGACTAATTCAGATAACTGTGCTCGTGACAGGTTTCAAAAACGTATTGTTTGAAAAAAAGAAAAACAACGTATATCGGGAATCTTGTATCATACCAAAAGGCAACCGCTCCTTCATTTATCATTGACATCACAGCTCTCTAAATACGCCATGTAAAGATATCCTACTGCAATAATTATATATATTTTCTTGTTAACAAAAGAAAACTCTGAATATTAGTATAATAAATAGATTTTCTTGAGATGCGAAATATTAGAACGTAGTGATTACATTGAAACGAATACAAATTTTAAAAAATAAAAATGAGATATAGTACTCGCATAAATAATCTACAAAATACGAATTTATATTAATTGTTGCAGAAATAAACAAAATGAGAATCCAAGAGAACAATTGTCGTGTCATGACTAGTGTTGTTCAACTATAAGCAGAAAAGAATTTAACTAGATTCTTAATTCTTAAGAATATGTTATTAATTCTATGACTAAGCTTAATTTTAATTTGTATAATCTAAAAATAAATAAATTAGTTTTGTAATTAAATTAAATTAATTTCGTTTCTGGATTGTTTTCCAATTTCATGGGGGCTTTGTTGTCATATTAACTAAATCTAGCATCGTGTTTAGCGATCTTGATTGCTATGGAAACAAGGTCAAGTGCTAGTAAACTAAATTGTGATTGGTTCCTTCTCAAATTAACTACCGCTGGTATTGGCTGGTAACTTACCAGCGTTTTTTTGGTGAATGTTTGAGTGACTTAGCAGGTTTTAGGAGTGTTTCATATTTGTACAAATAAAATACAACGTATTTAGTAGGTTTTAAATGACCCAACCTAAAGAATACTGTATAGTTTTTGCATGTAAACCTGAAAAGTGCAGAAACTTTTTTCCCGAATAAATCGACCTGGTAGAATCTGCAGGTGGATTACTCTTATTTTAATGTACTAAACATTTTACAAACGGGGGATATTCAGCGACTTTTGCAATTTAACAAACTTAACTTAAAATTATGGCAGTGACTTTCAGAATATAAAATTGTAAAGAAGTTTAGAGACACGATAAAGATCATAGAAAATGGTAAACTTGCATTCACTTTTACTGTAAAGTTGAAAATTAGAAATTTAAGATTAAGACGTGTGTAAATCGATGGTCCTGATGAACACTAAAAAAACTTGCACCTGACATACTATTCGTCATTCAATACAAAACTACAAGATAATGTGGATAGCATCAAATGTGTTGTTGTTGCGCAGAACAACGCATGCGATATTCGAAATATGTTTCAGTTCGCACAGATACCATTATTTAGTTGAGAAAAGAAATGACAAACTGAAGTAAACCAATATAAATGTATGGGGTCATTGGACATTGTCGATTGAAAGTCGCCAACATTTAAAGGTGTTAATTTGACATTTTGAGAACGGATACTTACTTGATGCTTACCTTCCCCATCCTTTTCAACCTCTTCCTTGAAAGGATTATGACATATGTGCTAGAAAAACCATGTCGGAACAGTCAGCATCGGAGGGAGAATTATAACTAACTTACTCTTCGCCGATGACATAGACATCCTAGCTGGCAGCCAGGACGAACTAAAAGAATTCCTTGCAAAACTAGAGAATACAGCAAAGGCGTACGGCATGGAAATCAATGCAGAAGAGACCAGTTCATGGCAAATAGAATATTTACAAATGAAATTCGGATAAACGGGCAAAACCTTGAAGGGGTCTCCACCTTTAAATATCTATGGGTCATAATATCCGACGAAGGGTCAAAGCCAGAAATTCTTGTCAGATGGGCCCACACAATGGCAGCATTGATTAAACTAAAGCACATCTGGCAAAGCAAGAAACTCTCCCTGAAATCAAAGATCAGACTAATGCGCTCTCTATTGATGTCGGTCTTCTTGTATGGTTGTGAGGCTTGGACGCTCACTGCAGACTTCCAAAGAAGAATCAATGCGCTAGAGATGAGATGTTTCAGAATGATATTGATCATCTCCTAGACACCGCACATCACAAACGAAGCCGTCCACAACAAAATAAGTGCTGTCATTGGCCCCTACGAGGACCTTCTCACCTCAATTAAGGAGATGAAACTACGATGGTACGGAAACGTGACAAGATCTGCAGGTCTCGCAAAGACTATATTACAAGGCACAGTCCAGGGAGGAAGGAAAAGAGGCAGACAAAGGAAGAGATGAGAAGACGATATCAAAGCGTGGACCGGCCTGTCATTCAGCGACTCTCAAAAGGTATCACGGGAACTGGACAAATGGCGTGAGATAGTGTGCAGTTCACGATGGTGCCCAAACGACCCATTGACGGGTTAAGGGATAGTTCAAGTTCAATTTCAACGTTGCGAATTACAGGCATATGCTGACTTTTTTAAAGAAAGGAAGACACTATGTAGATTGTATGTCTGTCACGCAAAATTATCCGTAAAATAAATAGATATGTTTATGTATTAGAGAATCTTCGCGTTATTGAATTCGATCAAGGAGATGACACTGTCATGCTAAAATATATTTCCATGATGGGTTTTGAACATTGAAATGGTCAATTCTCAGAGGATAAGGTTAGTGATGCTACTGTTTTAAATTGTGTTTTCAGAATTATTGTTTGAAAAAAAAATCTTGAAATTTTACCAAAACAAATGACGCCATCGGAATTTCAAAAAGATTTATTTTGACAATGAATCAGAGTACAGAATGTATCATTTAAACTATGAGAACCTCATGATTTCTTTTAATAACCACAAATTTGTTCCCTGGGAATATACAAACATTTTTGCAATATTTTGTAAATAGAAACTTTTAAAAATTATAAAATATAACAACTTTAAAGTTACATTTGCCTACTTGAAGACAGAAACAACAAAACAAAACGTTTTAAAAGTTTATATTAATCATCATCATTATCGCCTGTCGAACCAAAGGCTCTCTAGCATCGGGTCCTACGCTAGTCTCTCCAACTGTCCCCAACTGTGCCCACTCTTTTTGGTGTCTGCCTCCATTTCCCTTCTCCAAGTTATTCTAGCTCGACCCCATTTTCCATTGCCTGGGGGTTCCAAGCGAGGTTTTATCTCGCGATGCTGGAAGTAAGCTTTCTGAGGATGTGACCAATCCATCTCCCATCTGCGCTGGCATAATAAATATGCACCTGGTTCTTGTTGTGTGCGACGTCAGAGGTCCTTCGAATAATTAAGCACATTTCATACAAAGATATAGTCAGATTAAAATCACTTTTAACAAAATATTTGATTAAATTGAAAAAAAGATCACTTAGTTTGCACAAAACCATAATGGCTGATATTAATATTGATTTTGAATCACATTATTAATAGTATGGTTGATAATAATAAGGACTTTGCTGTTAAAGTTTTTGACGTTTTGCAATTTTCTTAATCTCCTATAGGTTATAATCTACTCAGATTTAAAAAATAAAATACAATACCCTTAAACAACAATGTACTTTCTTATTCAAAATCATATACTCAAGTAATGTTAGTGTATTCAAATTAAAGTCAGATACCATAAAAGACTATGAATATATTTTTCAGCTCTGCATACTCAGTTTAACATCTTGCACAGGTCCAAACACTGATGTTTGCTACTGTGCTGAACGAAATGGAGATTTATATAAAATAGTTTTGAACAAACAGCAATGAATGACGACAGTGAAGCAGACATTCGCATTCAGTTGAGAGGGACAGGTGTTGTTAGCAACGTGCAGCAAGTACCCAGAGTATATGGTAAATACGACATGAATTGCTGCTTATATTAGGTTCACACAACAAAATAGATTTTAAATAATACTTTTACGGCAACGTATTTCATCAAAGTGGACGAAACGTGACCGGACGTCTTGCCATATAATCACATCAGCTTATTTATGTGTTACACAACATGTTGCAATGAGGCTTAGCTCTTTTTTATAATTTATGTCTGAATACTTTACACTAGAGTTTTTTTAGTGTTATCTGTTACTTTAAATTAGTATGATGTTTAAAATGGAATTAAAGGAAATAACTTTGTAGTGAGTATTATTTTTTGCCTTGTTTCAAATTTTAATCATATGAATTCCGCTTTCTGTTTATATATTATATATATATATATATATATATATATATATATATATATTATATATATATATATGTCTATATTAGGGGGAAAAAGATGCCATATGTTTCTTTAAGTAAATGTAAATATAATATTTTACACGCATATATATTTACAATGAAACGATTCTTTTATTTTTTTAGATACAATTTAGCTGCAACAATTTTAACAATGATTCCCCCTATGAGTGTCCAGCAACATTTACACAAGGAACAGTTATTGAATTAGAATGTCAAAATTCACCAAGTCCCTTGTGACGTAACCATTTCCATAGACAACACATTTTTTGTCAAAATTCAACACAATGCAACGTACACAGTGGCCAGAAATTACTCTAAAATACAAAAGTTGGAAATTTCATTTTCTATTTGTAGACGTTTTTTTCTTCAATGGTCTGCGGAAAACTTTACAGGTAAACATATCTTTTAAAAAAATAGTGTCGAGTTAACTACTAGTATATTATTAGCAAGGAAATACATCGTTTGGTTTTATGTGTAATACAGATGGGCAGATATATTTTCACCGATTACAAGACAATTGGAGTTAAAGTTTCTAGTTTTGAAAACAGTTGGCAATCGCTAATGGCTTTCACACGACAATTCATGTCATCTCTTTTATTTCAATTAATGAGTTGAGCCTGACTAGAGGAATTTACATCTTATCGGGGAGGGCGGGGTGTGTATGATACACAATAACAACGATATAATACAGTTAAGGTTGAATAATCTATTAACTTTTTATATATTGCTAGTATGTAATTCTCAAAAAAAACAATAAAGTTGAATAAACAACACAGACTCTGTATGTTCAAACGATAATATCAAACGATTGAAATAATATAACATTCTAATTCAATAGTGGTATTGGGGTAAGCCCTTATTTTAACGCATTACGAAAAAAAAATGCGTCAAAGTAACAGATTACCTTGTTACTGATTTTTACGGTGAAATGCACGTGTGCCATTCATCTACCGTGAAGTGGAGCGAAGAGAAGATAACTTTTTCATATTTAAAACGTTTAAATTCTGCAAAAAATTTTTGAGATTAAATATTATTTTGCATTGATTGACTGTCTCATTTTCTCCGACTGACTTTACGCGAGAGATTTGTTGAGAATAAAAATTACTACAAACTAATTCCGTAACATTGTTCTGGAAGTCTTTTCTATTATTTATGTCATGGTATTTGTTAATGAAAGTTTTAACCGACAGCTGTTAAAATACATTGCACTCATTGCATTATTATTGTTAAGGTATGTTCTTATAAGTGTGTGCACCAATTTATGAACTATTCAAGGATGTTTCACTAAAGCATTTTTTTTATCTTGATCCGGACTAGGATACGTCAAAATCATTTAATCTTTTTGGTAAAGGCTTTAAAACAATTAATGTTTCATTCGAATATTCTAACTTATTCCATACAGCTCAAATAATTAGACATCACTTGGTTTATACGATTATACAATTCTTTACTGTTAATTATGTTAATTTATTTCATGTATTCCGAAATACATTTTGCTATCTAAAATATTAACCATGTGTTAAAGAAATGTAGGGACATAATTAAAAGAACGGTACTGTTATAGTTCTGTAATTCTACAAAAGTAATTCTAAAGTGCTTTTATTAGGTAACATTTATATCGAAATAAGATATAACTTATGTAAATTATTAAATTTAAAGAAGTTTGAGACAAACAGTTCGCATTTTATAAAAGGCTAGAGTTTATCGGCTACAACAGAAATGGTAAGATAAATTTAATTTTAATCTATGTTTTTTCAAAATCTTACTGCAAAAAGAAAGCTTTTAAGTAAGATCATAAAAGACATAAATGAAAAGAACATCTGATGGACTATGCAATTGCGATTTAACATTGTTGTAGATGCACATGGCCTAGAGTCCACTAACAAAGACACAACACACAAACACAAAATGACACACACACACAGCCAGACACACATGAGAGACAGACGACTGCCACACACACAAACACACTCACACATATAGCTATGGTTACGAAAAACTAATTGATTAGTTGTATTCCACTTTAGAAAGTAATTCAAAAAGATTATTCTTCGGTTCTAAAACAACATCATCAAACTATAAAAATGCTCATGCAACTACGTAATCACACACTTCTGGTCTATAAGATTCGATTTATTTATATTACCTCATATGTAATTATACGTCCATAGATGCAACATATAATGATTTCTGATAAAGATCTAGCACATGAAATTGAGTTTATTATATTTTGCTAACAGACATCAACTATGTAGATATGAGATGAGGCTCGATCCTTTCCCCTGGGTTTAGTCCGCCTACTGTCATCTCGAAAATGATGTATACTGTGTCAAAACTGACACACTGCGGCACGTATCAATATTCATTCTATTACAATATTTTGTTAAACAATTAATTATCTTTATTTATGATAATCCTTACCATAAATATCTAGTAATATATTATAATTCCACAAATTGTAATTCTATGAATTAATAAATTGCATGTAATCCTTTCTTATTTTACAAATGTTAACTATCACAATGTAATTTATATGTGTCAGATTTACATACTTAATTTATTAACATCAAATAGAATCACACTTTTTATTATAAGCTTTCAGTTTGAGAAATGTAAGACTGTTACATAAAATTACATTTATAGCCGAATATAACGTAGTAATAACAAGCATTCCGTTTTTTACAATCCTTTAATAATATTAAACTCGTGGTGTCTGCACCCTTGATTGTCGCATAATTTTGCGATCGAGTTATTAACCCACTTGCATCGTATAGGCGCGTAGCGAGCAGACGATTTTGCAGGCAGTTTCGTACCGATGATGAAAAAACAATGTATCAAAATATTTCCAGACTGATACGCAAGTAACCGTATATTGCTATGAGTGATTTTTTCAGATTATTTTTGATTTATTTCCTATGTACCATAGCTATTTTTTGAGATAGAGCGTCGCGGCTTACGAATTATATTGAACAATCCTTTCATGCGTCGCGCAATACTGGAGGTGCGAATATTATATTGACATCTCTTTTTATAAACATCTTCCTGATCGATGCGCATTATATTAAACAAGATTTTACAACACACCACTACAATTGTGATATTTTTGGATGGTCTTGCGCCGACTGACGTATGTATCATGAACCTTCTTTTACTTAATTCTCGTACATAAAGGATGTTATAGGCAACAACTTGGTTTGTTAAGTTTTTTGTTTAGCACAGTAATTACCAATTGGAGACAGAATAAGATGCAGATAAATAAGATGTAGTCTAAATGTGCGTAATCACTTTGAAATGTCATACATTTTTAAAACATATAATGAAACATGGTTTTCACAGTAGGTAAGTTTCCAACACATGTTACCTTTAATCTCAATTACACATACAAAACTGACTATAAAAATGAGTTAAAACAAAGTATATATCTGTTAGCTCGATTTATATATATTCACAAATTAAGAATGTGGTTATTAATTTCCATTATTGTGCCAGTGATTCCATATGAAATAACTTAACCAAGTGATTATATATCGCCTACTAGTTTTTGAGATATGAGTAAGAAGAAAAGTTCTTTATATGTTACATAGACATAATATACGTTTGTTCATCAGGACGGATGCGACTTTTCCCCTCTGGCATATCCATACAGACGCTCCAATTATACGAAGATCATTGTGTCCATAGACCCTGCCGTCTGGTGGCAAGTGTGGCGCAGTGCGTTCACAGATCCACGATAATGGGTGTTGCACGCATCACCCAGCTGCCTATGTTTCCATACAAAGTAATAGGTACTCATTCGGAGCTGGTGGAGGACTCAGCGCAGGAACACCCTTGGCGGGTAATAAATCACACCTCAGTCACTGCCTGCAAAAACACTACTCTGTCGGTACGCATAGCCAACTAGTGAATTCAACACGACCACCAGAGCCCCTAAAACATTGTTTTAAAATCAATTTAGATAGGAATCATATAACGAAGGAAAGAGTGCATAAGATACAAACCTGATTAACTTTTAACATACGACGAAGGGAGTTCTCGAGCTTCGCTTAGCTACAAGACAATGTCACGTGATAATCACGCGAGAGTGACAGAGATGGATCACAACTGGGTAAAAGCGCGCGAAAAGGAGTATCGAGGAAAAATATGGCGTATATGTGTGCGGTGGACTTCAAGATTGTTAAACCTCGAAGTTATATATTTGTACATTATGTACATATTAAAGTATTGTTTAGATTGACATAAATTCTTCTGTGGATATTATAGCATGCCGGATTGTGTATTGGTTAGAACTAACTCACTCCTCACTAACGACCGCTACATAAAACACCACATATAACAAGTAAACCATTTAAAGGCACTTAATGATTTACTTTCCAGTAGTTATGATAATCAAGCATACATGAATCCATCATCAATACACTATATGCCACATGTGTAAGGGTAATAGAAAACTGGTACACTAGTGTTTATATCGTGCTATGTTTCACAAACTACATTAATTCTACGATTTAACACTGTTTACAAGATTAAATTTCATGGTAGTTATATTAGAAATAAGAGGTATTTTAAGCGAATGATTATGTTCTACTGAAGTTAAATAATACTTAAAAATACAGTAACTACAAAATCATGATACAGATATAGCGTTATGTCTAAAGCTATATCTACTACAAATACTTGCCCCCTCTACAAAAACATAGTCACTATTTAAGGGTATGCATTTCGTTGTAGATTATATTTCAAAATACTTAATAATAAACTGTTAAGTTATTTTGATATTTATATATACTTACAAGAAAAATATCCGCGCTATGCTACGGAAATTAGGATTTCAGTTAGCCGTTCGAGCAACCCGCGTAAGCACAATTTCATAAACTCCAATTGTTTCCTACTGGTTACATGATGGATATAGTACATATATTAACTTCAACAATCCCACGCCGTCTGTGAAACCTCGCCACCGGTATACGCGGTTTCGCTATAAGTACAGCGACATGGACGCTCAGAGCCCAGGCAGAGTGTAAAATAGGCACAGGCTGGCAGGCTCAAAGGGTTAACCACGTGTGTTTCATACCAGGTCAAGTCAAAGCATTCTCATAGCAATGTCAACACAACAACACTCATCAGCCTCTCACAATCATCCATTCTAAACAAAAAACAAAATTAAATGAATGACCCAGATTATCACAATAAGAGAATAATACAATTAAAAACATCGAACACATAATTTCAGGACATGAATTCTATTACTAACACAGAATCTTCAAATGCCTTTCAATGCAACAAGTACACCTTAATGTCTCGTTGTCTGGGTACATCTTTGGTGGCTTCACCAGTCTCCGTATCTTGTTGTTGTTGCTAGCTGACTTCTCAAGCTCAGTAGCGACTGTTGCTATGAAGACCATTTACTTCTCCCAACGCCGGGAGCGTGTCATCTTGCTTTGTCTCTGGTGTGTCGAACTCAACAATACAACCGTACACACCTCTCCTTTCACGAAATGTCTGTCTCACACATGTTGTTTCGTGGGTGTGTCACTCATCGTTTGTCATAATGATGCATGACTTATGTCAGTCGTTGCTAGCCGACACGACGACTGCTGGCGGCACGAGCCATTCGATTTTTTCACTGAAGTTGCGTTGCTTACACGCTGAGCAGTGGTACGTTTCGTTGCATTTTGTTTGATGCGTTGTGTATATTTCTTCTTTGTGACCTCTGATATGTGATGCTTATCCAGCCAACAATTTAAATCCTAGTGATTAGTGATGAGTCAGATTTTTATATAGGCAAAAACTACATTAGGGTATCACCAGCCCCAGTAAGGGATGAAATATATACATAACCTGCTACCATCGCGAAATGCTACTTAACAACTACCAGAAAGTTTCATGCTTCTACTACATGTCAGAAATAGGAGTATTAGTAATTTTCAATTTACACACTAGTTCACAACATGAAGACCATATAGGGATACATTTTGCCCACCATGGCCCCAGCTTGTGATAATTTATGTGCCTTTTTAACCATTGCGGAAGTATAATCAATAATTTCTCTAAAGTTTCATTCTTCACTTCTCTACGCGAAATAGAGAGAATTAGTGATTTTTAATTTTCATCAAAGAAAGCCCCATATAAGGACAGTTTTTGTGGCCCACCAGGCCCCCATGAGTATGGATTTTATCACAATTCCTTTTACGCCAATTCGTCGTGAGAGGCTATCTTAACAAACAACTTCTCATAGGTTTAATGCTTCTCTACCTACGGGAAATTGGAGAATTACTGATGTAGTCAGTTTTTGTATGTAAGAAAAAACTACATTTGGGCGACCCCAGTAAGTCATAATTTAAATATTGTTTTCACTTGTTACCATCACGGAGAGTGTACTTATACAATAACTCAGAGGTCATGCATCTATACCTAGTGCGTGAATAAGAGAACTTTGCATATTTCTCAGTTCGTATAGCTGTCATCATAAGCACAAAACGAGTCATTTGTGCCCCAGCACGCCAGGAAGAGATAATTTAAATATCTTTTCGGTCACCGTTTCCAATGCGAGTTTGGTACTCACACAACTTCCCAGACTTCTCATGCTTCTACTTACACAGGGAAATATGAAAAGTTGTGATTTTCAGTTTTAATTATAAGCTCATCAGTATAGAAAAACAAACTTTATTTGGGCCCCGCCGGCAGTATTTGATAATTTATAATATGTGTTTTTGCCTTTATACATGGTGAAGTGTACTCAACAACTTCCCAAAGTGTCACACATGCTTCTACCTATAGGGGAAGTTGGAGAATACTGATGAACTCTGTGAGTCAAGTGAGTCAGTCAGGCATCTTGCCTTTTATTAGGATAGATATAAGATCATTATTAAACGAAACTATATAACACGTTTTCAAATTACATTTGTACTTAAAAATTAAGTGAATATAATTGATTAAAGTAATTAAAAATGCATTGTGTATGTAACCGTAAGTGTAATATCTCTACAACAAACTTGGTCTTAAACTACACATTTTTAGACCTCAGCACGTGTCATATAAGTTTAATCATAATGGTTGTTGTTAACAAGAGAACGTGAATAAATAATTCACTTCGTCCACTTTTCTAAACAGTCCAGAAGATCAATGTATAATTAAATCTATTAATGCGTGCCTGAAAGTATCTTTATCACGACCAAAGGATTAAAAAAGAATATGTTTTTATTTTTCGTGAGCGTAATTTTTAAAATATAATATTTTTCAAATATTTTTTATAAGGATATCAATACAGTACCTAAATACTAAATATATGAGCGATAGGATTCACGTTGAGATACAATACATTTGATAAATTTGCATGAACCACTGATTTATAAGCTTTTAACACAAAACTAATTTTAGTTTAACATAGTTTATTCGCTTATATATATATAATTATATGCATAACACTGTTGCATTTCGTTTGAATCTACACATATTATCATCTTTTATATTGAGTGTTTACATTCACAAAATTAATGTGTCTGTAAATTACATAAAAAGGCTGAAAAATAAAAGAAACGTTTTTATAGAAATAAAAAACATGTGTTGACTAAGACTGAATTAATCATAGCGAAAGACAATATTTTTAGGATGAATTCGAAATAAATTTTTGAAATTGTAAATTCAAAATATCTAAGAAATTTAAGAGGTGGTTTTAAAATGAAGAAGATAGATATAAAAATATAATAGGTTGTACACGACATTTCCTGTGTGGTATTCATTAGAAACCTCTACGTCACACATTTGCTATGAAACATATTATTCAAATGTATGACAATTATACTTGAGGCTTGAAAATAAAACACTTTGATATATAAAATGTCACACAATGTTTTTATCATTGTCATGAATTTGTATACAATAGATAAATAATGTAAGATGGGAGTTTGTGTATTATTAAGACTACTTTTTACAGGAAAATCAATAACATCCTAAAAGGAATTTGATGATTTTTTTTGTATAGCTAACTGAGCCAACAAGCTTTCTTTATAATAAGTACAAGGAGTACTACCGGGTTACGGACAGTGGTAAGCTTCTTAAGAAATGTCGTACGCCGACTTTTGCCGTAAGTCGGAACAATATACATATATATATATATGAAAGTACTGCACGTACAGTGCTATTATAAAATGTTACAGTTAATGACATAAAATTAGAAAAAAACACAATTCCTCTGAGGCACAGAAAAAAGAAGTTTTTTTAGACAAACACACGAGAGAGAGAGAGAGAGAGGACAGACAGAGAGAGCGACAGCGAGAGAGAGAAACGAGAGACGAGAGAGAGAGAGAGAGACAGAGAGAGAGAGAAATAGGAGGAGAGAGAGAGACTCAGAGAGCGAGAGAGAGAAATATAGAGAGAGAGACAGAGAGAGAGAGAGACAGAGAGATGCGAGACATAGAGCTACGCAGTAGAGAGAGAGAGACAGAGAGAGAGAACGATGTGATGAGACAGAAGGGAGATAGACGAGTTAGAATAGATAGATGAGAGAGAGAGAGAGAGACGGTGTAAACAACAAAATGGCGTATGTACGATACTGTAGAATCTCTCTTCACTACAACAACCACAACAAGGTCGTATTCCTTCCGCGCGCGCTACGAATATAAAAGCAGTTGATGAATAAAATGTATATTTATTAATACGTTAAAAAACTAAGTTTTTTACTATAAATCCTTTATATTTATGTACGAGACACAACCTAAAAGATATGTTCATGTACATTATAATACGCAGGACGCAAGACAATCCAAAAATACTAAATTTTAGTATAGTCTCGTACGAGTTTCTCATATAATGCGCACACCATCAGGATATGTTTATAAAAAGTATTGTCATATATAATACGCACCGAATCGCGCAACGGGAAAGTATTAAAAAGTATTTTATACTATTACTACGCATGAAAATACTGGCACCGCGAGACACTGCACACCTCAAAAATTTACATGATACTGATAGCATAGAGATCAAACGAAAAATAATCTAAAAATTCAATAATTTATTTACAATCTCAAATTTTGATACTCCGTTTTTTTTTTTTTTTTATTTTTTTTTTTTTTTTTTTTTTTTTTTTTTTTTTTTTTTGTTTTTTATTTTTTTTTTTTTTTTTTTTTTATTGTTTTTTTTTTTTTTTTTTTTTTTTTTTTTTTTTTTTTTGTTTTTTTTTTTTTTTTTTTTTATCAATTTGCACATTTCTGGCCTGCGAAATTTCAGCTCGCTAGCATTACCGGGTAGGAAATGGGCAAAAAATCGATTCAAAGATTGATTCAACAAGCAAGGGCTCAACAGACACAACATATTATAATATAAGGATTTATAAAATGAGAAAACTAATTGTTACCCACGTGACAAAAAACAGTTTTACATTATGAAAATAGATGTAACAGACGTCATACTTTTATTTTTTAAAAATTATCATTATGGTGCTAATGTGCTTAAATCACGAAAAGCGTAATGTCGGGACCGTCGTAACCAAGGGACACACTGTATTATTTGAAGTTTCTTTAATTTATAAGATATTTATATATGACTCTGAAGTTTGTTTTAAATTCACGAGGACTATGAAAGCTGGATTTTGGTACATATTACGAGTTCTGTGTTGTGGTGTTTAGGGATCGTGTCAGTAGATTGTACATTGGTGTCGTGAAGTCATCATGCTAACGACAATAATAACCTTCATGCCATAACGATAGCCAGAAGTTATAGTTACAAAAACATTGTAGATTGCAATTTTGATCATGATGGATATATTAATATTTAGAGTCAGATCATATAAAATCGAAGGGGAGTAAAGTCTAAAGTGTCCAACACAAGTATTAAGGCAACCTGTGTCAAAAAATATCAAATAAAAATATACTTCCCCCATACAGCAGTCCTCACGAACCGCGCCTATATTAATTAAATAATACCATCCGGAGAGAAAATGTGTTTATTCCCAATTAAATAAAATATTTTTAACCTTTAAAATCTATTAGCCCCAAAAATAGAACCACACCGCACACACACATGTAATGCCGTACATAATTATCACACAAAAAAACACCAATAATAAGCTAAATTACTAATGTAAACAGTCACAAAGTGTTTAACTGCGGTTATTGGTAATAAGCATAGGAAAAGATATGCACGTAGTGAGAGAAGGTATGATGCGTGAATTTATTAGGGTGTATATAAAAAGTTGTTGGTGTATAAAGGACAGTTGTTGGGTGTATAAAGGCAGTTGTTGGGTGTATAAGCATTTGTTGGGTGTAGATAGGCATTTGTATGGGTGTGATAAGGCAGTTGTTGGGTGTATAAATGCAGTTTTGGGGTCTATAAGATGATATGTTTTGGTGTATAAAACCAACCATCTTCTGCTGTCAGTTCAGTTCTTTTTAAATTAATTTCGAGTAATTAAGTCCACTCTATCTTATTGGTGGACGCTCAGAGGATAGCTCAACATTTTCTTTCATATCAGTACGCCTCTGTCTTAACTGTAATTATTGAAATTCCTAACCATGTACAAATACATTTAGTACTAATATGTATTACTTAGGAGAAATAACCTGTTTAAAACCCTCATTCAGGAATTTAATAAAAATTGACGGGGGTGATTCACCTCAAAAATTTAAAAAAAAACCGCACATTTAGGGCACCGGCGCCTTATTAAGTGGTGTTTTAAACCATTTAATGCCATAACGTTGCTTCAATTCAATCAACAACTGCCCAATGTTTCATAACGATCGAATGAATAAAATAATATTATAATACTTATATAAGAAAAAAATATATTTAGGGCATTGACTATAAGCTAGGAACGCCTTTTAATTTTAATATAATTATGTATATATTTATTTATATTTCTCAAAATCGTGTAAAATCTTATGCGGAAGTAAATCTTCAAAATTTAAGAAAATAAAAGATGTGTGGTCGTTTACCACTAAGGAATGGACATTTTGACTAAATGATTATATTTTTTTCATAGAAATCATTAGTTCGTATGTTCACTGTTTGTTTGTGAACTAATCAGCAACGTTTAAACAATTTTTATATGCTAATATAAGGGAAAAAACTGACATTTTCGTCAATCAGTGAGTAGTATTAAATTATTTATCGTCATTTACCGAATTCGTAGTGTACTAAATTTCTTTTAAATTATCATAGTGATTGAATGAATGGTGTTTAAGACGTATAGGAAAAAAGGCATACAAACTGACTCACAGTTTAACTCACATAACAGTTAGTTAGCCCAACAGTCCTTTTTCAAAACTAATGTATAATTTACTACATCAGATTACATTTTAACTGAGATATTCGGAATTTGATTAGCCGCAATCCTACAACGATATACTAAAAACTATACATTATATAAATAAAAAACGAATAATTTTAAGAAACGAAA
The DNA here is from genome assembly GCA_944989445.1 of Ampullaceana balthica. NCBI lineage: Eukaryota > Metazoa > Mollusca > Gastropoda > Lymnaeidae > Ampullaceana > Ampullaceana balthica. The sequence continues at coordinate 417,785 of CALYLW010000448.1, read as the reverse complement.
TCTATATATCAGAAAATAAACGTTTTAAATGATCTCTTAATGTACAGAAATATGGTATTAACCATAACAGCCAGTCGGCGGGACAGACCTGTTTAAAATGGTCTTTTAAAGAGTCCATCTGAAAATTTAAAGCCCATGAATCATTACCAAAGAGTATAATTTACCTATTTGTTTTCATACCAATCAGTTCAGTAATAAATAGCTCTCGAGAAACATTCGATGAATAAAAATAACAAATATGTGTGATGAATGAGGACGAGATTAAGTTTGGGATTAAATTCTATATAAAATTATGTATTTCCCTTTTAATAACATGATCAAAACATTAACGAAATACATTACTGAAATCACCATTAACATTATTGTGTTTTTTTTAATATAAAAAGTTCATTAAAGCTATAGTTATAACTTACAATGGAAGCTACATTATTTTTATTATTATTGTTTTTAATGCTTTGTATTCATGCAAGCAGAACATTATTTTCACTCTTATAGAGTTTTCCAATGAAAAAAAATGTGTACTAAAGAAAACAATATATTAGGACAATTTCAACCTTTTTTTGGACACAACTACCGTTCTGACGTTTTGCGCACTTTATAGGGCTAAGAATATTGCCAATAAATATGCGCTACAGAATAACATACAAGTACACAAACAAATTGTGCAACGAAAACAATATAATTTGAGCTTTATTTTATACTAATGACTGTAAACGTTTTAGCTAATGCTTTCATCGGTACAATAACATTAAAATACATACTTTCATACGTAATATTTAATTCTTAAAACATATTATAATATAAATTATTTATGTAAAATAAAAAGAAAAGAAAAAAGGACATCGACATTGGAAGAGGCGGATAATCTAAATTCATAATCGACAGTGAAATTAAATGTGTAATGTTAACTAGTTAAGATGAGGGTATTGTCTTGTATTCATTTTCTATTTCAACTCATTATATTTTTCAATGAACAAGATTTCCATAAAATATGTACAGTCATTAAATTTTAACAAACTGAAAAATTCGAATAACACTTTTTTCACCATTACATTTTTAATTCACTTAGATAGATGTGATCATAATTTTTTCGATCAAATAAGTGTTATGTTTTCAATACTTCAAATGTCAAAGCGTTTTGGATTTTTTAACATTTTATAGTTGTAATAAATTTGTTGCTTCCAAATCAAATCCAGAGGTAGTTAGGAATGAAAAAGTAATTTTAGTATATAGCATGTTCAAATTAACATTAACATTTATTGAAAATGACGAAAAAATATTTAAAAAATAATTGAATCCAAAATATCAATGAAGATATGATTCATGGTGAGTGTCTAAACAGGAGTCTTATCTTCATATTTCTCTTGGCTGACACAGATATCATCGTCTTATGTCAAAGTGAATAATGCTTCCATTCGTCATCTATGCTATGTGAACTTCATTATCAAACCATACTTTCTGATGTTACATTTAACAAAATTGAATAAATTTAGGATAACATGTGTATTTATTATGGCTCGTTTAAATTAATATACACAATTACCGTCATCTGTATGTATGTATGTATGTATGTTGTATGTATGTATGTATGTATGTATGTATGTATGTATGTATGTATGTATGTATGTATGTATGTATGTATGTATGTATGTATGTATGTATGTATGTATCTATGTATGTATGGTATGTATGTATGTATGGATGGATGGATGGATGGATGTAAACGCAACTAATTTTAGAAAGCAGCTCACCAAATTACTGCACCAAAAATAGCACTTTTCGAACGCTCGCATAAAATTTTCATTAAGAAACTAAGGAATCAAATAAAATAAATAAAACAAATGAACGTTCATATTTACATTAGTTTTAATTCTGATGTGTATTTTTTCAAATAAATAGATTTCAGCTGTATTGATTTTGAAAACTTCCGTCATTTTTGACGGTATACTTAGTAAATAAATATTTCAGCTAACAAGAAAAAACGATTTAGTTATTCGCCCCATTTCAAACAAAAATAATCTGAAAAAAATTGGTGTAATAAACAAGGGCGTCGCTATAGGAAGGCGGAGGTTACGGGTCGAACCGTGTGACACAATCACAGGTGCTAACCAAATGTGTAAAATTATGTATGTTTCCGTTTTTTAGAGTTGGCAGATCGAGGAGTTCTAAGGGGTAAGTCGTGTGTAAGAGGCAAGGGGTGTGACACCATGAGCCACTGCACTTGTGATTCCAAACCTAGTGTCGCCTATGGATATAATAGAAAATTATTATTTAATTTATAAATCATTGAAAAATCAGGAAATGAATGTTCTCCTTTAAAATTCAAATGTACTGATTTGCTGATATTAATAATACATTTCCAATCATACAAAATAATTATACCATCCTTGTGATTATTTGCCTAACTGTATTTCATTAAAAATAACTTTATTTCATTTAAAAAAACTTTTTTAAAAATTACCTTCATTGGGGATGCGGTGGTCGATGTGGCAGCGCACTGGACTGTCGTACCGATGGTCACGGGTTCGAATCCGTGTGAAGGCAAGGGTTTGTTCCCGTGGCCTAGGCGTCCCTGAGTCACCGCTCCGAATGGGTACCTAACACTATATGTAGTTAGGCGGCTGCGTAATGCGTGGAACCCACAAAGCCGTGGCCTGTGATGCTGCATCACATTGCCAACATATCATATGTCATGGTCTGTGGACGCAACTATCTTCTGCATAGAAGGAGCGTCTGTATAGATAATATAAATAAGATAAGAAGATTGTAAGTCATTGGCATAAATTGCTGTCAAATCTGCATCAGTAATAGAGAGATTACCTGTGCTGTCATTATCAAAGTAAAACTTCTGTTTAGATAATAATTGACGTTTTATGATTACTGGAAAAATGGATGACACTTAATAGATCTATATGATTATAAATGAATATAGATAGAAAGCTTTCAAAATTAAAAAAAATTGAAATAGTTTCATTTGCAAATAAATCATAAATTAAGAGATCACATAACGAAATAAAATGAAAGAAACTAATTAAAATTAATTAAATATTTGAATTACTTTATAGTTAAATTTATATAAATATAAGTAATTTTTTATCATAATAATAATTAATGGTGCTTCACTTCTGTAGCAATGTGAATTGTCTGTCTACAATAATCTTCCGACATTCATAACAGAGTTTTAATATTCATATAAAAATAGTATCAGAAATTATGTATGTAGACTGGATTGATATCTTCATCTGCAGATGCTTTATGCAATTATTTTATTAGATAACGTTAGCTATGTATAATGTATAAAAATATATCATAGTCAAAGACAATATGAAGGATTAATTAGCTAAGAAAAAAGATATTTATAAAAAAGTGTTTTAGAACACATTAAGTAGTTGCATGATGTTGTGGAGGGTGATAAGTATTATTCTTTTCGTAAAAAAATAGTATACATTTTAAATTGCTAGTGTTCATTTACTGATTGATCTTATTCTTAAATATGTATTAAATTCCATAAGATTGATTACTTACCGTTCTTGCAGTGAAGCATTTCCATCATTGATTATAATCTAAAATATTATTTATTTCCTAACGTCTACATAATTTACAGAGTTACATAATTTCAAACATACTGTAAAGAAAATTCAAAGATATGTTTGGTATGTTACACAACACTAATTTACATTATTTTAGATATATCCATGCGTTAATGTAGCATATATTTACTTTTTTAGTATATTGGGAAAGTGTTTCTCAGTCATAAATAACATAATTTAAAAAAATAAATAACAAGTTAAAAATAATAAGATCCGTAGTTTTGTGTTAGTTAAATTAACGGGGGCACGGTGTTCGAGCGAGTTGCATGCACGATGTACCGATGGTCACGGGTTCGAATCCATGTGAAGGCAAGGATTTGTTCACGCCAAGTTAGGGAAATACAGGCGGCTGGGTAATGCGTGGAACCCTTACAGCCGTGTCCTGTGAATGGTGCGTCACTTGCCAACAGACCGCATGGTCTGTGGATTGCAATAGTCTTCTGCATAGAATGACAGTCTGTATAAATAAGACAAAGATTGAGGATTCTTAAAAACAAAATGTTTGACCTTCCTACTAGAATAGTTTTCCATTTAAGTTTAAGTTATTTCAATTATTTGTATTCCCATTCTTTACTTTTATTTCTAAACATGTTTGTTCTGCATAATTACCTTTAAATGTATAATTATGTACCAACCTGATGTAAAGTCGTTATTGTTGATTCATGTAGTATCCTAATGCAACAAAATATAGTAGCTGCATTAACATTACAACATGAAATTAAATTATATGTATGAGCATATTTAACATCGTTCATAACACTTTCATTATGCATTTTTAATTCTTACTTAATACTTCTGTTAAATCAGAGGTTTACCTTTTGATGATGAACGATTTTGTTCAAAACACGTTTTAGTCGGCCTCAAAGTACAAAGCTGGCACCAACAAAATTATTCAAACACAAATTATCTAAAGACGCGTTACATTAAAATTATTATACACATTAATCGTAATATATAACACTACTTTGTTGTAAAAAGTGGTAAGCTTATAATAACAAACCTAATATTTCGCTACAAATTTGCAAACAATCATATCACAAAATTGACATTTCGTACTGGATGCATAATCAGTCTAGCACTTCTCAACTGCTCCATCTTACAATTTTGTGCAAACCTTGATTTTATTTATATCCCATTAGTTGTGAATTATTACAAAAAGTAATTAAACGAAATAGTTTAATTTATAAAACAAAACGTATGGCCATATTGGAATACATTATACCTAAAAAAACTGTAGTGAAACAAATTCTAATTTCAATTTACTCATAAATAATTATATTAAAATAGTTCCTATTGAAGTTAAAATTGTTAAAATAAAAAATACATAGGATTATTGACAACTAAATACAGAAAAATACTTATCAATCAAACCGTAACCTATTTTATTATATAAATAAAATATTTAACGAATATACTAAATATTTAGACTATGTATGCCTACTATATTGCTTGGAAAGATGAGCAACCATCAACAAACACTCAAGCTATTGACTTCTACTAATATTTTCAAGACTTTTCTATTCACAACATAAAAGTAATCGTGAAGAATGTAGGACAACATTGTGGTTTGTTCTGTTCAAACAATAGTCAATATTAATTGTTTTGCTTTTTGTGTAATTTTAAATCGTAAAAGTTATCTCCTCTTCGCTCCTCTTCGTGGTAAGATAAACATAACATCTCATAATGGCGGTGGTAATTCAGAAACAAGTTGTAATATCACTCACACAATTTCTGTTCTTTTAAAGCCTATATTATCGTTTAAGAGATTTTATGTATATTAATGAAATGTTATTTTTAAGGGTTATTAAATGTCTGTCTTAGAAGAATTCGTGTCATAGAGGGTCAGCGTTGTCTTGTTACCGCATGGAGGCGTAAAATTGAGAAAAACGAACAACATTTAAACCATACCGGTCCTCGTTTATTTCGTCTCTTCTGCCGCGTTACAGAGAAATGTAGAACGAACATTAATGTCTTAGATTTTATTGCATTTTGTGGAATGCTTATTAGCTAGGAGCTCGTTAATTTCAAGATCCTATTTTAAGTGGGATGATAAATTAAACAATTTCCAATTAACTGAGATTAAAAGAATAAAAAAGTTTAAGTTTGAAACACCAATCTCTTAAGAATTTACTAAGCCTTGGAAGGAAACTATAGGAACCTTGGACGTGTTCGGAGAGAGGATAAAAAAAAGAAAGCCACTAAAATCAAATGTTAAACAGCAGGTTTACTTGCTTTGCTCTGTTATTATTGTTTTTTTTTAAAGTATTGCATTTTAGGAGTTTAATGCTAATGCAAAGTGAGTAATGCTTAGCTCCATGTACAAAACTTTCACTCCACTGTATGCAAAAGTCGAAAGGAGTTGCTCAGAATAGCGAATAAAATTGACATTTTTAAAATGTCACAGTTCTAGCAACCCATATATTTTGGGTGTAGAAATACATTAAAACGTGCAAATGCACTATTTTGTACACGACCTTAAAGCGTTACGATATCGTGCACAAAATGGGACGCTGGAGCGGTCGCCCTTGGTTTCAGGGCACTATCTCTCAGCATATGAGTGTATTGGCCTTTTGTAATCGCTAGATAGTAGGATAGTAGTGGCCAACCTAAGGGTCTCAGCCTGTTGGAAGTTTTCCTCAGAGCTGATGTCCGTGCAGTTTTCAGTGGCTCTGATTTGCTAATCCAAACGGGCACGCCAGGTTTGAAACTGGACCTCTCAACGTAATCAGGTGACGCAGACGAAACGGTCGATTAAGATTACCGGCCTCGCAACGAGTATTTTGGGTTTTCTCAAGTATGCTTTGTCTAAGATCCATGCAGCGACAGTAATCATACATGAAATTACTAGCACGTAATCGTTGGGACTTCGGCATTGTCAGCCAGAAAATCTTAGCATCGGATATGTGTCTGCTCCATGAACGTACTCACGTTCTGAGACACGCAGTGGCCAGTTCTTATCAGAACCCGCAAAGTAGCGGAATTTTTTAAAACAATTTTAAGTTTAATTGCTAAGTAATGCGGATAGGAAATAATGATAACATTATTTTAAAATCTAAAGAAAATTATTTGATTTGTTTTTTTCTTCAAGAGTGAAGAATTCATCAACCATCAAGTTTTAAATAAAATAACAGACTAATGGGCCTGAAGTTAAAAACACAAAATAAATACAAAAATAGGTACAAAAATTGTATTTACCTGGAATACCTGTGGTAGCTTGGCAAGTCTGAGATGTTGAGCCTTCGAAAACATATAAAGAAAATGTAAGGTTGTTTGTTGAAGAAAAGGCTACAGTGCTATACTTTGTTTAAGTAGCATTGTGTTCAAATTTTAGCATTGATGATGTTGTTTCTAATAACGGTTACGTCGCAAGGACTGGGAGAGTAGTCATATTACATTGTTAAAATTGATTCTTTTGTAACTTTAGGTGGAAACGTCATGGGATTACCATTGATTGTTAAACTTGTTATCACATTAATGACATCGAGTTGAATGAAAGGATTTGTTCAAGTTTCATTAAAATAATATTATATGTCAAAAAATATTGATAGAAACATAAATTAAATCCTCATAAAATAAACACATTTGCGATTTGCAAATCTTGGAATTATAATTTATATTGAACTTTGAAAACAAATGTGGTGCCTTTAATTTTAATCATTTCAAAATGGGTTTTTTTCTTCTTTAATTTAGACTTTAACATCATGCTTATAAAAATTCAAATACGACACTAGTAAATAGAAAAAGAAAAAAAATTATTTAGACCTAAAGGCATATACATTTTAACGCATTGCTACATTTAAGTCTCCTCGGAAAAATATAATTAATTAGCTTAATCATAATTGTAACATGTAGTGCAACAAACTAACAAACCCACATCAGCTGGAAGCATTATTTCCAGTGGCATTTGGTTTATTCTGATGTAATTAGGGAACTCAAATAATGTGTAGGAATTAATTAAATATTTACCATAAATAGTTGGTACTGATTGCTCGTTGCTGACAAAAGTTAACCTTGTACTATCGCTCCACTCTAATCGAACTAAGGCATCACTGTCAATGGTAAATGCTGATATGTTCGCAACTATTTCATATATGTTTCCGCTCTGTACAGCACAGTAGCATTGTAGTTCACTTGGACTTACACAAAAAGTTAAAGATAATGTGCATATCTGAAAACAAAAGTTATTTTCTTTTATAGATTCTAAGTTTTATTTACTTACCAGCAAAGTAACTGTAATAGTATACATGTGAATCAACACTGTAAAATTCAAGATACAGGTCCATGATCTGTGTAACAACTGATTTTTCAATGCAATCGAGTTACTTGTATAGCCACTCTCATTCCGCCTAACCACACAAGCACGAGTTCACATCACTAGACTATTTACGCAATCTCCAAACTCAGTCAAGTCGCATGCTCAAACAATGTCACCACAACAAAAACGTCTCTTACAGTTACCATGGATCTGTTTTTTTAAAATACATTTTACAGGCTATTTCAAGCTTAGAAATAACATGTTTACAACTCTTGAGGCTAATATCTACGAGATTTATACATGTTTTATACTTTTTGTATAAAATATAATTCAAAATATATTTTACTTTATTTCAAGATAAATATTTACTTGATATCGCCAAATAATAACTAGAGTACGCGTATGACCTTCGTGTGATTTCGTATAATGGAAGTTGTGAATAAAAGTGGAAATATACTTTTTTTTGTATAATCAATTTTCAGCTTTTAATACAACCACATTCTGAATGATCTATACTGTAGAAACATTCATAAAATTGCATTTGCTCTTTCAGGTCTCTAGAACTGTTTAAAGAAAGGCATTTATAATTATACTACAAACTAATATTTTTGTAATATTTCAAAATTGTGATGTAGAAGCTTTAAGATTTTTCAAACATAACTAATTACAAAACACATGAATATAAATAGCTAATATACTAAAAAGCACGGATTGAATACGAGAATAAATGTAGCTTTTAAATTAAGCAACTAGTGGAACAAAAACACACATATTTATTTCAAATGTGTAAACACAATTTATGGTCACCTTAATCTTCTTTAATAGACGTTTGAAAACGCTTGACATTAATGAGCCAACCATACGCAATTATTCTTATTTTCCGTCTCTCGAACCAAATATTCTTTACGTGACGTTCTCAGGGTGTGCTTGTGTTTCGATAAACATTTTAGCCTACTTATTTAAAAACATCTATCGTGTACTGCATTAAATTTTAAATAGCGTAATTTAATTCATGATATTTCTAGTTTATCCAAACACAAAATGCTGGCTCGGTGGAGATTGGACGCCGATTTTTGTAGTTTTATTGGATATGTCGTAGCAGGATCAAGGCATAATTGTATGAAACTTGAAATGATGTGGCCTTGTGGTAATATGTAGTGTTATAAATTTATAAACATAAGGTTTGGCTCGGTATGCGTTATAAACATTTTAAAATAAAATCTTCATTTACATTAAATTGTATATTAACTACTTTGTACTTATTTATTCAACATAGGCCGTGGAAAAATGTATTTTTAATCCTAGACATTCACTGCTTTATTGGTTGTTGTTAAGCCTTCTTGCCTAGGAGGGGAATCCACCGATCATCGACAGCGTCTGCCAAATCCTCCACCTAGGAGAGATCTCCAGGAATCCCTATCCTGGACCAGCCTCTCCAGGATCTTCCAGTCATGGGCGATTCTCTTGATGTCTGCCTCCAATTCTCGGCGCCAAGTGTTTCTTGGACGGCCTCTTTTCCGCTTTCCCTGGGGGTTTTATTTTAGGGCTTGCCTTGCTGTATTGGAGGCAGGTTTTCTTAATGTATGACCCATTCACCTCCACCTTTCTGCAGAATCTCTACCTAAATTGGCTTCTGAGAATCATTCTTAGAAAATTGTTGATAAATGACTGTATTTTGGTGATGTTTACGGCCGTCGTTTTCTACGCCTCTGCTCCATATAGCAGCACCGGCTTCACCATGGTGTTAAAGATCTGTATTTTTAACTTGCTGCTTAAGTTGTTGGAAACCCAAACATTCTTGAGTTGCTGGAAGGCTGCTTTTGCCTTTCCGATCCCTTTTTTGACACCAGTAACCGTTCCACCTAGTTTATCTACTACGCTGCCAAGGTAAACAAAACTGTCCACCTCCTCGAGTGCTTCTCCTTCAAGCATGAAGAGTGATGTACTGGTGGAATTATCCTTGAGTAATTCACTTTTTTTTTGCTTTATATATGTTTTCATCACCCATTCAATGGCAAACAACACCGTCTCACGCAAGTCTTCACCTGGAAAGCGTCTATCACCTGCTGAACATAGACAACTCGTCAGCTCATCGCTTCAAAACTGTTTCTGATTATATCAGTAATCTTCTTTGGCACCCCATAGTAGCAGTCTCCACAGTGTTTGCCTGTCCACACTGTCATTGACCTTTTTATAGTCAATGTTGACATAGAGAGGCGAGTACAACTTTAGTGACTGCTCCAGAATGATGCGCAGTGTTGCTATCTGGTCAGTGCAGGATCTTTTGGTTACGCAGCATAGGGTATACATCGATTTTTATTATTTTCAGTAGTGCGCGGCTGAAAACCTTTCCTGGGATGGACACCGGATGATCCCTTTCTAGTTAGAACAGGAGCTTAAATCACACATCTTCGGGATCTTGATAATGTATCCCTGTTACAAATGAAAAGGAACTTTCTCCTCTTCCCATATCTTCATGAACAGAAGGTGCAGCATTTCCACAGTGGTTTCCACGCCTGCCTTCAGTGTCTCTGCTGCGATGCCATAAGGTCATGCAGCCATTCCATTTCAGAGTTGTTTAATGGCCCTGCTATTCTCTTTTGGTAGGAATATTGCAGTCAATTTCCAGGTAATTGTCAGCTGGTTTAATATCTGGTGGATTAACTGTTTTTGCCTGTTTAAGAGCTCTTCAAAGTGGTTTATCCATCTCCTTCTCTATTGATCTTCATTTGGTATGGTGTTGCCATTCTTATCATTCGCCGGTCTTTCTGACTTGTTAAATTTTTCAGAGAGCGTCTTTATTGTAGCAAACAATTCCCTTATATTCCCCTGCTGAGATGCATCTTCTTCTTCTTTTGCAAGTGTGTCAAGAAAAATATGTTTGTCCTTCTTGATGCTTTTCTTTACTTTTTTTATTTGCAACGAATATTCTTTCTGGGACTTGATTTTCTGCGCTCGTGTACGGCTATTGTTCATTTCTGCGTTCTTGCTTTTCCTTTTTTAGATTGTACTCAGTGTATCTGCCGTTATCTTTTCTTTTCCCTAGCACTTCTTGGCATGTCGATTGGACTGTTTACTTCACGCTTTTCTACTTTCCTTCAGTTTTATATTCTTCAATTAATTCGCGTCGGACTTGGAACTTATTAGATAGTGCGATATAGAATTCTTACTGTTTGGCTTTGTCTTTCAGGTGGGAAGTACTATACTGTTTTATTGGCAGCCTGGAAAATTGTTCCATCATCTGTATGTTTTTTCTTAGGCTACAATTTCAATGTATAAGCGAATATTTGGATTGTTAAAACACCAGTACAGTCATCCAAGTTTTCCATATTTTTGGATAATTGAGACAAGTTATAAATAAATAAGTATCATTTTTTTAGTCAGAGTTTTTGGATTTCTTGTACTTTTACCAAGATTATAGAGATTTGTACCGTTTCTGGGATATCCAATTTTTTTCGAGGCATATATTTTTTTAAAACTCAAAATACACATATTCACATGAGTAGTTATTTTAAATTTCAATGATTCTTATTCAATGCTAAAATATTATTACCAATTTTGTTTTATTACAAGCTAATAAAAGATAATTATAATGAAATAAATACTTTATCTTGAGTTTACTTGCGTGTTTTTAAAAAAAACCTCGCTGGAGATGAACATGAAATCACTAACATGATATTGTTTCGTATATAATTAAGTATTAACAATATTGCACTCATAAATAAAAGACAATAGATAAGCATTTTTGTTAATAGCATTCTTCAAATGTACAACATTAGTCACTTAAACAAATAAACAATGGATGTAACTTACAGGTTCGAAATATTGAAATGATTTTCTAAGCATTCGAAAATAAATAAAATTCGGAAGGCTCCCATTTGGGACTCTAAGAGTTCCTCGAAATATATAAGAATCAAGCCCATCTCTTAGTCCACTCGAGCACGGCGAAATACGTTCAACAGCATTTAGAGAGGGCGTCTGGCAATATATTTCTGTTTTTTTTAGAAATGAAAAACAAAACAAAAAATTAAACTGATATAAATAGTTAAGAATCATGTGTTTATTTTTTTCCCTTAAATTAAATCATCAGTCTGCAAATTTAATGACACTAGGAAAATCAAATAAACCAAGCATTATTCATTGAGAACTCAGCAATATATATCCTGTCGAGGACAACAAATCATGTGGAAAAAAGCGCTCCAAATAGTTACTCAGATTCCCTAAACTAATTTTTTTTAAAAATCAAGTCATTATTACGATAAATAAACCGATTTTATCAAATTCCCAAGAAATTTTGTTAACGTTTTTATATTTAATGGCAATATGCTTTATGTTTATGAAATCCAAGCAAACCGTATAAGATAAAACATCTTACCATGACTAAAAAAGAGAAGTAAAAGACTAATGACTTTAATGAAGTATGTGTTGACGACATGAGCCTGAGTCTTCACCATTGTCACTGTTAAAGGGAAAAAAAGCGAAAGTTAATATTTTAAAACTACCCCGTGGTGATGACTCTGACATTTTCTTGTAGACAAGTCAGAAGCGTGTCACAAAAGTAATTAGCTTTTTAGGACGTGTAGCTAGGTAAAGATCAGTAAGTCTGGACAATATGAGTAAAGTAAACCTATTCAGGCGGCTGGATAGCGAAGTCAATAGTGCTCTCGCCTCACAAGCTAAGGGGCGGGGGATCGAGCCCACGCTAAAGCCACAATAAAAATGTTGAATGACTAACGCTTAAAAAGTACTCCGCTGACCTTGGAAGGGAGATGGGGCACCCACCAAGGTTTACCAAGCCCTTAGTAAGCTGTAATGGAAACATTAGGACCCCTACGACAATCGTTATGGGACTTTAAAAAAAAACATGTTCAAGAAAAAACAAGATAGAACGTGGTTCTTTCAATTCTTCAAATTTACAAAATCAGTAGATACATTTTGGTGATTCACATGTATCATTATTTAAATGGCTCAATAAGCTATTATAGCGTTAACTGATGTTCTTCAGAGTACGATGCGACAAAGGGTTGCCGAAATCTTACAATCACCGCTATAAAAAAAAACAACTTTGAAGTTTGAAGTACAATTCAAAAACTTGTCTTTAATTTCTTTTAATATTGAAAATTAATTTCACATCTCATTTTTTTAAAAATTAGGACAATAACATATAAATATATATAATAATCCATTGTAATTAACTCATATATCATGACAGGACCTTCACTAGATGATAAACATTCACAAATAGCATTAAAATTGGATTATCTTCTTTTAATAGCTTAGTATTTTTTAACAATAATTTAAATTGTAAGATATAAAATCTGCACTCGTTTTAATTTTTGTGTAAATGAATTTATGATTTCAATGACGGTAAAAATGGACATTATATAAATATTTAAAAAATGAATGCATTTTTGGTCATGCAGTTTTCAAAATATTTCACGAAGCATATTAATCCTTAAAACTTACTCTCAAAACAATTTAATTAAAGAATACATCGTTTTTCCTTCAATAAATTATGTACTTATAACTTTATGGGTTAGAATATAGCAATATGTCAAATGTTTTGCCAAACATATACATTAAACTAAACGTCTTTTTTGAATCCAACTTAAACATTTCATATGTGAGTTTATACTTGATGTGTCCGTCGTGTTGGACAAGGAATATTCTCATCATTTTAACCTTGTGCTGTGGAAGATTAGTTTGTCCTTTAATGACTTTAGATATGATCTTGTCATAAAGGTGCATCTACAAGTCAGACAAGAGATGATCTGGTTGCTATTTGGAGGGTTTCCAGCTTGATTGTTTCTGAAGTAATGGGGGTGAGACTGCAATCAGGCTTTTAAAAAAGTAAATGCATAAAATAAAAACAGGGTATTAGTAGGCCTGACAGGACGTAACACTACAGCGAACGTTTCGGCAAAGAGCCTTCATCAACGGACAAATAGTACACAAATGAAACGAATAAAACGAAATAATAGAAAAAAAAATACTTAGCTGCGGTGAAATCCAAGTAGTCCAGTAGAGATAAAGCAAGGAGAGAAAAGTAAGAGCTTAAATAGGAAAGGAAAGGGTGGGTGTGGCGAATCAATCAGCTTGTCAGTGCGAACACAACGTTGATCCCAAGTGGTGTAAGAGTCCCATATTCATGGATTAGTCTATTCTCCAGACTGATCCGGCCGGGTGTGCTTGTACAAGAAACCAAGGCGGTGACAGACATGTCATCGACGCCCATGTGGTCCCGTCCATTGAAGTGTCGGGAGACAGGACACTGTTTGTCTTGTTTAATGGCACGTACATGTTCCGCGATACGGCAAGAGAGTAACCTCCTTATATACGTAATAAAATGAAACTATTTAAATTCCGCTTTTTAAAATGGCAAATACTATAGCAACAAACTCCTACTTACTGTTGAGATTTTTGTCTTTAACTAGGACAGTGATTTTTTAAAAATTAAATCCAAAATAGTGCGGTATTTGTTAAAAAGTACGATGCCAGAAAAATCATGCAAAATATTGCAAAAACCACCAGCCAAGCAGTATCAGATAGCTCTGGAATTGGTTGCTCCTTGCCTCACATGAATTCCCCAATTTATTGTTTTTTAAAGTGCATAGAAGCGCTAAAGTTATGTCCACCATTTGAGCCATCTTACATCATTATGATACACCACATCTCTGTATTATCCCTGGATGTCAAGAAGAAACTACTGAAACTGGCGTTGAAACATGGTTTTTGAATTTGAGCGAATTGAGTTGATAGCTTTCATCACTGCCTTAATGACAAGATCACATCTATGATGTTTGACACAACTAACTTGTCGGGGAATGATACAGTGAAGTTTAAAATCTTTCCCAGCCTGTTCGCTAATTTGTTACAGACAAGCATTGTTAGTCCACTATGCTCACCAATCATGGTAGGAGGGGCACCATCAATAATAATTTCATATATATACTTCGCTGATAACTTAATGTCATTGACAGCAGAACAAACAGAAGCAAATAATTTTTTTCTTCTTATTTGGTCTTTAAAACTCTGAAGGTCAAGTGATTCTTCACTCACACAAATGTCATTATTAACTCCTCTGGTTTCAGATGCATCAATGCTTTCATCACAGGCTATTGAAGAAATGTCCATTTGTCTGCTTTTGCCTCTCTTTGCTTCTTAATGTCTGATGAAATTTCTTCAATTCTGCTATCAACAGGCAAACATTGGCAAACCCCTGCTTTTTCTCTGGACAGATATTTTCAACAATTGTCATCACTTAACAGCACATAAGATCATCGGGTTTTTAAAAGTCCATTTCGACTTTGTACCAAAAAAAATATAATAAAACGTCATCGATTTTCACCATCATTTGACGTACTTAAACAGTACAAAATGTTAACTTTTCATATAAATATAATGACTTTAAACAAAATAATAAGTTAGTAAATTATTTATTTAAGATGAGTCCATGGACCAGTTTAAATTGCAATTTTATATATATATTAAAACTGCGAAAAGTAACGATTAATTAATCTATTGATCGTTAAAAAATTAAATCAACTAAAATTAATTTGATCGATTAAAATTTGATTTAAATTTAATAAAATATTTCTAATATTTTTTATTCCAATTTATTAATAATTTATAATTATTGTTACTTACATACTCTTCCCTCGTATTCTTATCATTTATTATTTAAACATGCATAAGTAAAAAAAAATGTTTTTTCTTTCTCTTTTTTACATAGAAGAACGAATTTGCTGTGCTACGTCACAAAGTTTGGGAGCCATGGCATTACTGCGACTTAACCGATTTCGCGAAAATAAGAATTGCAAATTAATGTGATCTTTATATGCGTTATAAAATATTTTTATATTTTTAATGTGATCTTTATATGCGTTATAAAATATTTTTATTTGAAATTAATCTATTAATCAGTTCAATTTTCATCTATTAATTGAATTTTTTTAAAAAATTTAAAATCAGTAGCAGACATTAACTCAGTAAGCTTGTTTTTTGTCATTTCAGATCAAACCCAAATTATTTATATTCCTCATGTCAGCCAAGATTCAGTTCATTATATCACTTAAATCCAGTTACTGTTCTCTAGCTGCAATGTTAGGACAAAATAGCCGCATGTGGCTCGCAAGATGCAGTTGGACCACCGTTGTTCCCGATAATATTAATTGATTAAAAAAATATTGATAACACAAAAACTTTGTTTGAGAGTAAACTAGAAAATAATTAAAATAATGATGTAAAATTTAAGCAAATGTTTGTTTGTTTGTTGTTTTTTTTTAAATCTTAAATGTTTATCCATTACTAGCAGACCCGTCGTGTCTTACAACAATCTCAGTAAAATGGACATTAGGAAATTAGTGCCCTATACTATTTCAATATTCGCTTCCAAGTAGTTATATACCAAGTTTGGTTAAGATTCATCAATTTACCTAATTACATTAAGGTTAACCGGGCCCATCAGTTTAACATATGACGCCCGAAATTCTGTTCATTTCAATCAATTTCATAACAAGTTTCCAACTTTTTATTTATCAAGTTTGGTTAAGATCCATCAATTTACCTAATAGCTAACGCTTAAACTAATTGTTATATAGCTCATATAAGAAAATAATCATATTATGGGCCCCCGACTCCCAATGAGTGTTAAATTTTGCAAAATAGTTGCAAATGACCATCTCAGGAGCGTACTCAAAAGTCTCCAAACATTTCATGGCGATCGGATGAATGGTTTAGTCAGCTATAAAGACATACATACATACATACATATATACATACATACATATATACATACATACATACATACATACATACATATACACATACATAGTAACTTTCATTTTTATATAAAATAGATTTTAACACTGTAAAGCAAAGCTAAAATATCACGGGAAAGATACATATTTTTTTTTCATTAAAAGTTAACTAAAAAAAAAGTCTTTAAAAATAAGTAGCATAAACGTTACTTAAACTTGGAACTAATTAGTTTACAATTGCGTAAACAAAACAGAATATACGAAAAGGTTTGTAGATATAGTTCTACATAAAAAACTATTTAAACAAATGCTTTTCTTTTTAATAAACATCATGCAAAATATAAGTCCTTCTAAATATAAAAATACAACAATTTTTAAAATGCATTGAAAATATTGCTGTTTTTTTTTCTTCGTTTGGTTCACTGATAGGCTAATTGAGTTTATCCGAAGCCTTAGCACTTCTTATAAGCGATTTCTTCTGTATTGTTCAAATGATGAAAGTTTACTTGAACATACTTTACTCAAGACTAGGACTGCGGAAATAAACTATTAATTTCTCCATTAATAGTTTAAAAATGTTAACGATTAAATTATATGTTAACGATTAATCGACTTATCACTTTTAAATTATTGGAAGTAAACATTTTTTTTTAAAATAAGAAAAATAAATAATAGTGTTTGATAAATAATTAATTTCCTCACGATTACTTGAACATTTTGGTTTTAAACTATATACAGACGGAAATGTTCAAAATGTTGATAAAGTTTGCCTATGATGGCCTTAACACTTCGCTTAGTTATTAAACCAAATGAAAAGCGTATTAAGTGAATGACAGTAATGTAGTCTTAATCAGACAGAAAATGATGACAGCTCATCTGATGAACTACTGTGTTACAAAATGGAAACGAATGTTCCTGAATAGATTAACACTCTACAATTATGGAAACATAATGAACACCGATATCCGATAATGTAATTCCTTGCCATGACCGTTTCGTGCACATCAGTAACCTCAGTTAAATGTGAATAGTTATTCAGCTCGGCTGGTTTATATCGCCAATTAGACCCGCTACTCACTTGAACCAAATAATGTCAACACACTTTTATTTTTGCGAAGTTGGTTAAAAGATGGCATATAAATGAGACGTTCCAGTGTTATTTAAATTTTCAACAAGAACGTTTTAATATTGTTACTTAAGACATAATAATTTTTAATTTTTGGCTTTAATCGAAATTAACGATTAATTAATCGTTATTTTTTCAAAAGTTAACCATTAAATTTAAATTATTCGTTAACAGCCCTACTAAAAACAGATGATGTAGTTTTAACGTAACTTAATTCTTGAAGTTAGAAATACTAATCCCACGAGCAATTCATTAGACGCACTACAATGAATCGCTTTGAAAATAAAATTTAATGTTTATCAAAATTAATCATGCATTAAAAAAAGTTTCATTTTAGCAATATAGTTAGAAATATATTAATATGTTTAATTTCTTTATTATAATATTTTAGAATTAATCAAAATGTAACCATTTCTTTTTCTTCTTATCAAATGATGTTCTAACGGTTTTTTTTATTGACCTCTTATTACGATTAAAAAATAAACACAATACTTTTAATACATTTGATCTTTCTTGATATGAAGTTTATTATGTTGCCGTTATGTGGCTTGTAAATATACTGCATCATAAAGTAGGTAAAATTTGACAAAGTTAGTAATCTGCTAACTTCAGAATGAATAAATAAATAGACGAGTATTTGAAAAGCTTTATTAATTTTTTCAATGTAAATGACATCATTCGTTTACGACGAGCTGCAGTAGGTAACTAATGCAATACATTTAATACAAAATGCACAACAAATTTTCTGATCAAAACAATAAATTAAAATGTGTGGGCTAATGGACTAGTACACATAAAAGAACACAATTAATTCTATTACATATGCATTGCATATTACATGCTATATCACGAAAAAAGTAATAATTATGTAGAGATTTTAAAAAGAAACTAAGAGAAGAAAGAAGGCTCAGTAAATTTTAAAAAAATCAGGAAAGAAGAAGAAGGAAGTATAAAAAGAGACTATTAAAAAAATCTAAACGTGTTGACATTATTAGCTTTAAAATACGCGTTCATAAATGTTCACTGGTGTGTGTCATCATTGGTGACCAAACTTGGGGACGAGTTTAATTAACGGTTAACGTGACACATGGTGAAGTAATGGTACAGGATACAAGAGTGTGTTGAAAGAGTGATCTACACCCACTCGGATGTATAGCAGCACCTTCAAGCTTTCAACTCATTGTAGTTGCTTTTAAGTAGTACTTTAATAATTACACATTGAGCAGCACTGATTGAAAGGATACAAGTGGATCATGTTGTACACGAAGATCAGAGCCGAATCATTTGATACGAGCTGATCACGCGGTACAGATATAGCTTAATAACAAGCAGTAATGGATGGAGTTTCCTTTGGTGGGCTAAAATTTAAGATCACAAATGTAAAACAGCGAATTATTGAAACCAGAAAGAATGCTACTTTCACTCAATGTCGTACAGAAACAGTTTCGGGATACATGCTCCTAAGAACTGATTTTATTAAAGCGATAGTATACCATATCCTGCTATTCGTTTAAAAATGTATGTTGGAAACTAGTCTGGTTATATTTACGATTTAACATGTAGGTATAATCAAATGAAATAAAGAGAGAATAAAAATTTAAACAATGTATATACAGCTAATAACTAACTAAAACTTAAAATATTAAACTAAAATTTAGTATATAAATGTATATATTTTAAAAATATTAATAGAAAAATGATTATAATATATATATATATATATATATATATAATTATATATATATACATATATATATATATATATATATATATATGTATATAAATACATACAAACATATATATATAAATAAACTGAAAAGTTGATCGATGGTTAAATCAATGGTTAGAAAGCTGTATGTTATAGATGATGTGTTTAAAAATCCACTATAAAAGTGTCTGCAAGTTATCCCCAACTAACTAGTTATTTCATGTTTCATCACAAAACCGTTTACATCGTAGTTTATTTTACTTCATCATTTCAATTGTAAAATTAGGAATCAAGCGATATAATTTGTTCTAATTTAGCACAGGTGTGTAGAATACTGATTGTCAGTGTGTTTGCATGGTGTTGTTAATACTTTAAGCCTCGGATGTGCTAATCAGATATTTAAAATTTGTGATTTGTTACGTTGACCAAAATAAATTGCAATTGATCTACGATTTTTGTATTTCATTTAAATTAGAGTTTAATTTTTTTTTAAACTGTTACTTTGTGAAGTAAACTTAAATTTTAATAAAATGAAAGGCTGTTTACCAGTGTTTACCTTCCATTTTCTAAAGTATTAAGATATATTTTACATTTCATTTACATTGACAATTGTTTCATTACCCTGTCCTACCGTCACAGTCCTTGTAGTCAGCTTTCTTTGGCTCTTCAGTTATAGTAAAGGTAAGATTTACATTTTATAAGAGATTTCGTGATCTTAAGAAAATAATTAATAGAGTAATAAAATGTAAAGTAATAATTATATTGTTCTTTATTAGACTATGTTAGATGCGCTATATCTTAATAATATCATAGTTTGATATCAGCCAAATTAAAGACATGTCTTAGTTAAATTGGTTTGTTTAGTGGTATGTTGTTGTTGATGTTCGTCCGTCATAGTCAACGTTGGCCACTCTCATTATATTAGCCCAGTGCTAGGCCGCAATGTGTGTATTATGACTAGTAGCTTGATAAACAAAGGGGTCGTCACGCAACTGGGGGGGGTCCACACATTTGTGACGATGTGTGACGAGGGGGAGGGGGGAGTTTCAGAAATCTTACGTCACATCAAAACTGTCAGTTTTAAATAAAAGTTCTACTTCAATATTGATTTCTTACAATTCATTTTATGACTTGTTCTATGGCTTCGCGCATGATACGATGTTACAGTGTAGCCTTACACTAAATACATACTTAAATGACCAAAAAAAATTCGAAACATGCTCTTTTTTAAATAGCAAATACATTTTTTATGGGTGGTGGGGCGCAAAGCTTTTTTTATAGGGGGGGGGTCTACGTTTTTGTAACCACGTGTGATGAGGGGGGAAGGCCCCAAACATTGTGTCTTAACAAATGTAACATTGTGTTAATGGATTTATATTTCATGGAAATAGTGACTTACTTTAAAGAAATGTCATTCTTATATTTTACACCAACAAACAATCATAATCATTTTCCATAAACCAACCTACTGAAAGCGAACATTAAAAAAACCTAAATAATAGTATTCTATTATTTTATTGGAGATATGCGCCTGAGAGATTTGAATGTCAAACTGTCCAAAGATATGACACAGGCTGAAGTTTGATGTAGTGGACAATTCAGGATTTCAATGATATACGTAAACAGTCAACAATCCACTATCGTTAAATTCAATTATTCTTGATGTTATTTACACACTTCTATTCTGTTTATAACCAAATGTCTCTTTCTTAAACACTAAATAATAAAAAATGATAATATTTACATATAAACCTACAATATGTTCCAATATTTGTTTTAAAAGCATTGAGCTTTTTTTTTCTTAGTCCACCAATTTGCTCGATCAGAGGGGAATTAATATTTATATCAAACTTTTCAGACATGCGCTTTACTTGTCAAATTTGATTCCACGAATTTGTATATAAGTCTCAAAATTCAAGAAATTACGCTTTCTGTGATATTTTGTGTCATTAAGATTTACCTATTAGCTGTACAAAATGAATTACCAAGTTAGTCAGGTTTTATATAAACTTTCAGAAATAATTTTGCTAACCACAAAACTTAGCAATCACTCTACATTAAAAATGATTGATTTTTTCATCATAAATTGCAGAAATTAGGCAATATGATATCACATACACATTTTTAAATAACATTTTGCAACACTTGTGACTTTTTTTTTCTTCAATTATTATATTTTGTATAACATATCCAACGTTTTCCCCTCATGTCATTCCGTTTAACATTGAATAACTAGATTATTATTCCAATCTATATCTTAAAATTTTTATGTTTATACGTGGCTAAACAAAGTTTGTGCTTTACATCTTGTTATCTGCTGTGTCATGTCTTAACTCAATTTGAACTAAACTGTTGTTGAGATCCTGCCTCTAAGTTACTTTCGGTTATGATTCACTCTGCACTCTTGTCAAACGACTATTCAAACACTTTGCACTAAGTGGTGAAATCAAAGGGCGGGTGTTATTAATTGTTAGTAATTCACGAAGTAATTCATTAAAAAATCATGGTGTAATTTGACAAAAAACGATGACAATATTTTTACATTTATTGACAGCCTAAAATATCTGATAATTTGTCCTTAACTTGATGGAGATATTTAATTGTATAACATTTTTTGTAAACAAAGAGCAATGTGAACAACCCATTCATTATCACAAATATTAAAGACTAACTGTGAGTATAATTTCATCTCTTAGTTGAGTATTATGATTTAAGCCTCTAAAGGGGGATGACATTCAAGCACTTAACTTATTTGATGCCCCTGATGAGTTTCAGTTGAATTGAAGTAAAATTGTAATAGAGTTTACTCCAAGTATAGAATTAAGATTCATGATAATATTGATAAACAAAATTAATAATTCTTAGAAAGATGATTAAATGTTGAATTGGAATTTATGTAAGCGTTTATTGTAAGAAAAGTAGATTTTAAGGATATCATTGACTTGGAGTAGAGTTGATAATTATTTGATACAATTGTTTCGTATAAGTTGCAGTTTTTTGAATGAATTAGGGAATATTGTTTTACCTTGACCAATTCGGAGTGCTTACATCATTCTCACTATGCTATCTTATCTTATCTTGGCTGTTACAGACGCTTCTTATATGCAGAAGAATATTGCGTCCTACGGTTTGTGTTTAGTATTGCATTATTATTAGAGTTTTAAATGTTGAAAAAGTGCTATTTATTCTGGTTTCTTCAGGCAACCTATTCCACGCCCGGATGCCGGACAGTGTTATTAACTAAGTAAATGTTGAGATAGAGTTTTGGGTGGTGGGTAATTTAAAAAAAATCTGAATACATTAAACAAAACATACCATTTTTTTGTTAAATAGTTACATATTTTCTTCTTAAATACAGACACGCATGGCCAGTCTCTCTATCTGAGCACCGTTGAAAGAGGTTCTAATTGCTCAAGTGACCTAAGACAATTGTTTGACTTTTATATCTTTCGAGGGTTCCTTAACACCACATGTGGATATCTGTCAAATGTCATTGAATTTCAAATGCAGACACAACTTTCAACATATTTTTCCAGTGTAAGCAATGGTTTTTTCGTTTACCTGAATTGTATTGTTATTTTTGAAACCGCTATTATCATACTGTTCTCTACTGGCTTAAAAAAAACACTTTTATTTATTTTAACATTACATTAACATCAGAATTTTACTAAAAACTATTACACATTATCGCATGTATGTTGAGTTTATTACGTTACCAGCAAGCCAAAGAAAATATTTAAATTTTAATCCAATAACTATTATGCACACAAGCAATTCAAGTAACTGTGAACGTGACATGAATTTAAAACGTATGATTTCAACAATAAAAAAGACAACAAAGAAACAATAACTAACCTTATACGAACGTTGTACTTTAAAATTCATAATCACTGACGTAAAGTAATTGTATCGTATATTAATAAAACTCATATACTATACATGAACATGACTATATTTTTCAGTTCTGCACTGTAAGTTTAACATCTTGCAGAACGTCAAGCATTGAAAAATGCTACTGCGCTGAACGATATGGAGATATATATGAAGTAGTTGTGAACAGAACAGCTATGAATGACGACATTGAGGCATACGTGCGCATTCAGTGGATGAATAGTACAGGGACAAGTATTTTTAGCAACGCGCAGCAAGTACCCAGAGTTTTTGGTAAATACGACAAAAATCTGCTTATTATTAGGTACACACAACAATTTAGTTTTAAAATAATACGTTTATCTAAACGTATTCCATCAAAATAAACAACACTGGAAGTCTTTGATCAAATTAGCTCAATAGTGTTACACAACATGTTAGCTCTTTTATTTAATTATTGATGTGTGATTACTTTACACTAGAGTTGTTTTTAGTGTTATCTGCAACGTTATATTAGTATGATGTTTAAAGTTGAATTTAAGAAAATAACATTTTGAAATTAGTATTAAAAAAAAACAAAAAAAAACCCCATAAATTAATTTTGATTTCTTTCCTTGATTTAAATTATGGTTACATGAATTCCTTTTTCTTTTATTTTTCTATTTTAGAAAAAAATACCTTACACGTATGCTTCTTTCAAGTAATTATAAATATAATATTTTAAACACACATGTATTCACAATAAAACTATTCCTTTTATTTTTTTAGATATACATTTTGCGACAACAAATTTAACAATGAATCCCCCCTTTGTGTGTCCAGCAACGCTTACACAAGAAACAGTTATTGAATTACAATGTCAAAATTCACCAAGTCCCTGTGACGCCACCATTGCCATAGACAACAAATTTATGGTCAAAATTGAACACAACCAATCCTACACAGTGGCCAGAAATTATTCTAAAATACACAAGTTGGAATTTTCATTTTCTATTTGTAGACGTTAATTTTCTTCACTGGTTTGCGGAAACTTAACAGGTAAACACTTCTTTTTAAATATGTGTCTAGTAAACTACGAGTCTATGATTGCCAGTCAATATAACGTTTTGGTTTTATGTATAAAACATTAGAGCCGGGGCAGATATATTCTCAGCCGGTGACAAGACAAAAATGAAGTTAATTTTTTTATAGTTTCAACGTTATCACGTTTTATTTGATTGAGATTACAATAAATATTTTGAAATGTATTTATGTAGAGAGGTGTTTAAGCATCAAAGGTGAAAAAAAGATTGTATGGGTTTGTTCGGAGCCTGGCATGCCTACTGCCATTATTTAACCCACGACTGTTTGGTATCGAATTCGCGGGCAATATAACAGACACAATGACTCGCAAATCCAAAATTAAACATTTCCTTTTTGAGTTTTGACGCATATGCTAAGGTGAATTATCGAAGGTCGGGCATTGTGTTTCGTCGAAACGATCACGTGACGCATTTTTTGTTCCAATACGGCAGCGCGCTTACCCTGTCGAGAAGACCTATTTATTTACGTAGTAACGGTCTAAGGAATTAATTATGATTCTAGATTTATTTAAAGTTTTCGGATGATAAACATTAGTACAAGGTATATATAACAAATTTATACTATCATTTATACATATTAGATGGTGGATTATTCTAAGCAAAAACCAAATATATGCATATTCAGATTCTAACTCTAGTCGTAGCTATAACTATTACCATGCCGCGTATAAATCTAAGGCCAAGGCGTAATTCAAACTATGAATGTTCTGTACTTTTTTGTTCTTTTGCGCTGTACTAAATACTATTACTAGAGATTAGCATTGTTAAACACTGTTATACATGTTTAATGAATACACTAAGTATAAGTTAATTATTATTAGACTGAGGATCAAATAGTATGATATTGTTTACTAAGAAGATAAGGCTATAATACTAAAAATAAAACTATTATTCATAATAATATATTTTAAAATATTTTTAAAAAAATTAAAGTAATCTTAAGAATATCTTTTTTAAAACATTATTTTGGTAACAGTAATACGTTTCAGAAATGAAAATTGCTTTATTTATATAAAGTATAAATAATGAAGAACTTTCATTAATTACTACTAGATAAGACCCGCCATGTAGAATTCGCTGAGACGTGCTCATAGATAGTTTAAAGAACGGGGGCGAAGAACGGACACAAACAGCATCACACAGAAATTAGAACAACGCAAATGAACTCAAGACGGATTGTTGGTCTCGAGACATGCGCACTGCGGTTGAAGAACCATCCCCTGCAACAACCTCACTTGCCAACCATAAACTGTGTTTGCTAGACCCTAGTGAGGGACATTGGTTATACTTGCTTGATCGTGTGGTCTTGCTCTTGTCCTAATTTGTGGCAATATATATATATATATATATATATATATATATATATATATATATATATATATATATAGTGCGAATAAAAAATGAATGTATAAATAAATAAGTTTAAAAAATCCCTTTTGAATTTCGTTATACTAATAATAATTGATACATATTTCATTGAAGAATACATAATAGAATCCTGCCTATTTTCAGATCAATCGGTTTTAAAGTTGCAACTAGTCAACCAAAGTCAACAAGCACGATGATCAATCAACATCCTTCGAAGTCTCTCTGCCACTTCACTGCACACAAATATTCGTCATCATCTTAAAATGCAAGTCTATGAAGTCCCTCTCTCAGCATTGAAAAGAAAACTGTCACAACTTGGTGATGGCCGATTAAGAAAAATCAACCCAAGCAATACAGTCCACAACCGTTGTAGATAGCAGTGTTTACATTCTCTTGTTGCATGGCCGGGACATCGATGAAATTAGACTTACAGTGGCCCCCCAAGTCAACCTAGCGCACTGAAGGATTACGTGTTTGCAAATAAAACTTCCGTCTTGACTTTAACTTAGCTCTGTTTAATTTACTTACAGAAAGTGCTCACGGAAATGACTAGAGCTCTCTACCGATATTTGTCTCACTCTATATTGGCATAGCATACAACAGGTTAGCCAAACTCAGAAATACTGGTCATCGAGATGATGGCGATGAAATTACAATGTAAAAAGATGCTGAAAAAATTGACTTTTAGCATGTAGCTCAAGTAAAATTCTCAGACTATACGGACCATGATGATACATAACTGCAAGCTGTGAAGGCACTTTAAAACTTGATATAGGAATGATGATTGACAAGAAGAATGGTCTGTAGTTAGACTTATACATCCATGTAATGTCAAGATGTTGGCAGGACATTTCAACCAAGATCAGTGCTATGAAAATATTAGCATCAATGAGCATTATTAGTAATATCGTATACTAGTTTAAGTAACCATTCATTATGCTGTGAAATTATAATCTCTCATAAATATCTTCAGCAATGTACCCCTGTTGGAGACATCATGATGATGAGACTGGCTTTCCCACAGCAGAAACACAACTGAGTATGAAGACCACAAACCAAATATCATCTAGGGGCCATGGTAGCAGTTATAGATTATGCTTGGCAAGACAGAACAGCTGATGCTCACAAATCTTGTGTAAGATGATCATACAAACACGTATCTGCTCTGACTAAATCCATATTCTAATTGTTCACATTAAAAAAATTGCTTATATTCAGCTAATTATTGTTTGTTTTACAATTACAATACATATTTAAAATTTATTGTGACTTTAATAGTATGTATTTGTATGTATTGATTAATAAATAATATGAATAATGTTTCTTTTTTTAGGTAAGTGGGGGAGGGGAAATTAAGTTGTAGAAATGTATGCACAGATTAACTTACACTCATCACAATCTAAAATGCATTAACTATATTGCCAAATTATTATAAATGATAGTTTTCTTATCATTTAATAAAATATTTGAATTATATCTTGATTCCAATTTGGTTTTATTGTTATTTTCGTTTTTGTTTTAAATTGTATTTTTTTCAATACAGTGCGCGGTGCATCAGTTTTGTCTACAGAGATAAAGAGCTGAAATTCGGCAAATATGTAGCTAATAAATCATTTACTATGTTCGCATGAGAACTGTTAACTGTATCTCTTTGGATTATTTAAAAAGATATAATTATTTTAAATTATATATAATTATGACATTATTTTTCTGGACCTCAAATCCAAAGATGTAAGAACTTTTAAAATGTGTTTGGTTAATATGAAAAAGCTATCTTGGAAACATCAATAATAGCATAAAATATTCAGTACAAAGTTTCATCGTTCAATCTTTTATAGATTTTAAGTAATGACGATTCCTAAAAATGATTAAAAATTACGTAATCATAGATTACTTAACAAAATATATACATATTTTTTAGTTTTCATATGTTAAAACCCAAATGTACCAATAAAACATAAACATATCAAATAAATCTGGTAAGAACAAGTTTTTAACAGTTTACACATTTTTCATAAAATTGCGATAGAATATGTTTATATTAAATATAGCTTTTCCTATTGTAGTCTTCGGCTAACTTTACGGGCTGATTGGTGGAGAAAAAAAATATTATCACAATGTATATAAAATTGTTCTGGAAACTTTTCTATTAACAGTATAGTAGAGTATCACAATGAATGTATTAATTGAAGGCTATTAAAATTTCTCTGAATCATCGCATTTATTATTTGTTTTTATTTTAGAAATAATGTGTACACTCCTTTGTAAAAATTCATGAAATTTTCTATACATTAAACCTTGAAACACTATAGAGGATAGAAGAACCAA
The DNA here is from genome assembly GCA_944989445.1 of Ampullaceana balthica. NCBI lineage: Eukaryota > Metazoa > Mollusca > Gastropoda > Lymnaeidae > Ampullaceana > Ampullaceana balthica. The sequence goes on along the minus strand of CALYLW010000448.1, from coordinate 389,699 downwards.
GAGCAAAGTAGTAATCATGCATACAGCAAGTCATTCTAATTTAGAAATACAACACAAAGATAACTTAATACAACCCTCAGATAGACATAAGGATAAAAACACCTTTCTTATTCCGTATGCAAGAACAAACACATTCTTCCCGTCCGGAATTCGGGCGTGGGATGGGTTGCCTGAAGAATCCAGGAAAACCAACACTTTATCAACGTTTAAATCTCTAATAAAAATGCAGGACTAGACACAAACAATAGATAAGCGTAGGACGCAATTATCTTCTGTATAGAAGGAGCGTCTGTAAACAGATAAGATAAGATAAGACCTAATTAATCTTAGCTTTTAAGGCTTTGTAAATTTTATTTTTTTAAAAAATCAGTTTAATATTCCAAAAATGTCCCTGTTGCTCAATATTTGCACTGCACGTGGACTAAAATACAGTTTTAGTTATGGATTTCGATACATTCATTTAAATAGTTTATTAGTTAGATCAAACCCTTCAGCGGATACAAAATAAAGATGTCTGGACCAATGTTGAGCGGAAAAATTCATATAGTGTTTATCTAAGTGTAATTTAGAGCCTAAAATTAAAATATAAAATATGATACTAATACATCTGAAATGTTTGTTGACAGTAATCAAAGCAATTTAATATATAAATTTAGCTATTGGGTTTAGGTTTAGTTACCTATCATCCAAAATCATTATCATTGAAAAAATACACTCTTTTTACGACACCAATTTATTAAGAAGTGGTGAAATTAGAATATATTTTCATTGGATATGCAGTTGTCCGCAGTGTCGGTAAGTATGCCATTGTCCTACGTGTAAGTACGTATGTCATTATCCGACGTGTAGGTAAGTATGCCATTGTCCTACGTGTAGGTAAGTATGCCGTTGTCCTACGTGTCGGTAAGTATTCCATTGTCCTACGTGTCAGTAAGTATGCCATTGTCCTACGTGTCGGTAAGTATGCCATTGTCCTACGTGTCAGTAAGTATGCCGTTGTCCTACGTGTCAGTAAGTATGCCATTGTCCTACGTGTCGGTAAGTATTCCATTGTCCTACGTGTCGGTAAGTATGCCATTGTCCTACGTGTCAGTAAGTATGCCATTGTCCTACGTGTCAGTAAGTATGCCATTATCCTACGTGTCGGTAAGTTTGCCATGGTCCTACGTGTCGGTAAGTATGCCATTGTCATACGTGTCAGTAAGTATGCCATTGTCCTACGTGTCGGTAAGTATGCCATTGTCCTACGTGTCAGTAAGTATGCCATAATCCTACATGTCGGTAAGTATGCCATTATACTACGTGTCGGTAAGTATGCCGTTGTCCTACGTTTTAGTAAGTATGTCGTTGTCCTACGTGTTGGTAAGTATGTCGTTGTCCTACGTGTCAGTAAGTATGTCGTTGTTCTACATGTCGGTAAGTATGTCGTTGTCTTACGTGTTGGTATGTCGTTGTCCTACATGTCAGTAAGTATGTCGTTGTCCAACATGTCGGTAAGTATGCCGTTGTCCTACGCGTTGGTAAGTATGTCTTTGTCCTACGTGTCGGTTAGTATTCCGTTGTCCTACATGTCGGTAAGTATGTCTTTGTCCTACGTGTCGGTAAGTATGAGTTTGATCCTAAATGTCTCACTTGTGATAACACTTTGAGTAATTAGTTGTCAATGTAGCTGAGGTTTGTTCAAGGTTATCATCGGATATATGATTGACGGATGGATGACTTCACGACAGATAGTACATTGAAATTGCCGTCAATATTGTTAGAATGATATAGTTAAACGTTTTGTCGAACATTTTCTATTAATTTTCAAGTTGTAAAATGATTTGAATATTAATAGTTATGTTAATTTAATGTAAGGCAGCTTCAAAAATGTCTTGTTATAATAGGCTTCTTTTGAGGTCATCATATTTGTATCCTGTCATGCAACATAAATTGTGGCTTCTATGGCATCCGTCCATCCTCATGGGATGATGGCGTTTACTCCTGCTACTCTGCACCCCTTCCCTTTTCTCCTCACTCCTGGCTGTGAGGGATGCTTCCGCGACATGAATGCCCTCGCGCACATTTGCCCGCCAGTAGGTGCAATCCGCGGCCATGGTCTCCCACGTTTTATGGTCAATCTGCGCCAGAGTCATGTATTTTTTGCAGAAAATGGTGGCTTTTTAAAACAAATATGGTTACACGCTGCTGATTCATACAATTATTCAATAAGCTAAACTCTAAAAATCAAATAAAAGAAATATTGAAATGTTAAAACAATGCAGATACATTTTTAAAATTAATCCCGGTCTGAAATAGTAAGAAACAAAGAAGTTTTTAAAATTATTTAAATTACCTTTTTCATGGCTCTAGGAGAGTAACTAAAAGATCACTACTTTCATAACATCTTACTGTTCACTAAATCATTAATTAAACTTTAGTATCTTTACAGTGCATTATGTTTATATTTTTTTTAAAAAATGAAATCGGAAATATATTTAGGACAATTAACTAAAAATAGTTATGAATCGTTTTCCTCAGTTTATTAATTTTAAAAAAAATAATAAAAACCTAAGAATTTTATCATTCTTTAATGTAAAAGTATGTTAATTTTGTTAGTGTATTCCTAAAATACAATTTTCTATACAAAACAATTACCATGTCTACATAACGTTTCGAATGCAATTAAAATAAATATTATTTTATAGTTCTTTAATTCAACAAATATCATTCTAAAGCGCTTTTATTACTAAATTTTGAATTAATTAAGCTAGTAAATTATTAAAGAAGTGTCACAACCCTGTGCACATTTTTAAAAAGAATTATTAAAAAGTCTTTAGCTTCAAAAACTGGTGGGTAAAATTAATTTTATGTTGTTTTATTATTACTCGCAAAAAAGCTTAAAAGTAAGATCATTTTCTAAATGATAATCCCACACCCTCTGGACTTGCAATCGCGCTTAACGGTGGTGTGATACTCATGGCCATGACCCCAAAACACACACACAAACTATTTCGTTTACAAAAAATAATTATTAGGGGTCTACCGATATATCGGCTGGCCGATATATCGGCACCGATATCTGGATATCGGCAATATCTGTATCGGTAGCCTGTAAAGGTCCCGATATTGATGTCACCGATATTTCATAATAAGTGACATTTTGACCCAAAAAAACGGAAACAAAAAAACGATCATTTAGGTTTACAATATCTCGACAAATTAATATATCGACCCCGATACCAGTATTGAAATAGTCAAAAGAGTCCTAGTATTAATATGTGCAGCCACGATACAGTGTGCCATGTGCTTTGATATTGTTTAGGTATCGGCCGATTTTCGTATACTCAGAAATACTGTGTAAATAGTGCCGATGCCAAGTATACCGTAATTGCTCTAATAAATGGATAACATGTAAACATTATGTTCACGTAATTGCTCTAATAGCAAAGATGCACGCAGAATCGCAGATGTCTAAAACATTTCGTTTCGTATGGAATAACAAAATGTACCGTGTGAAGACGTATTGTCATTGGCAACCATTCAAGCTTCAGCCTCATTTTCACTATATTACTATTGTACTTTGTTCTCATTGTTTCATTCATAAAAGGTGGCCGTGTGCAAAAGCCATTAAACTATTGGTTAGAATTAATAATTATGAGTCAAGGTTGAAGTTTCAAAAGGAGTACCTAATATGCTTGTACATTTTTATAAAGGACGGTTCGTTTTGTTATGAGTCCTATGTAGGTCATGAACTGGAACTTGTAAACACATCGGAAACTTCGTTTCGGGAAAAAAAAATCGGTATTTCGGCAAAACTGGATATCGGTAGACCCCTTAATTATAAAATATAAATAATTACGAGTGATAAATTTAAGAATGGCGTCATCAAATATAACCGCTGTTATTTTTGTCCTAACAAATACTCATATCGGCACTCATATCGGAGAAAAAATATCGGTAATATCGGCAAAAATACTTATCTGTAGACCCCTAATATAAAATATAAATAATTAGGAGTGATGAATTTAAGAATGATCGATGTCATCAAATAAGACCGCTGGTTTTTGTCCTAACAAATATTCATATCGGAAAAATAAATATCGGTAATATCGGCGAAAATGCCTATCGGTAGTCCCCTAATATTAAAGATAAATAATTACGAGTGATAGATTTAAGAATGACGTCATCAAATATGACCGCTGGTTTTTGTCCTAACAAATACCCTATCGGCACTCATATCGGAAAAAAATATCGGTAATATCGGCAAAAATGCGTATCGGTAGTCCCCTAATATTAAAGATAAATAATTACGAGTGATAAATTTAAGAATGACGTCATCAAATATGACCGCTGGTTTTTGTCATAACAAATACTCATATCGGCACTCATATCGGCAAAAGAAATATCGGTAATATCGGTATCGGCAATATCGGCAAAAAGGCATATCGGTAGACCCCTAATAATTATTAGTTTTATAACCCCTTTATAAGATAATTCAAATAATTATTTTCTGTTCTAAAATCTATTCAAACTCTAAAAGCTCATGCGCCTAAGTAATCACATGCTCCTGGGCTATAAGCTAATTTACTTAAAATTATTTAAATTTATAATTCAAGTCCATGGAGGCTTCAATTAAATTAATTATTTATATCTGACTTTTTATTTAACAATCTGTTAGCTTATTTTTTATTCCTTTGAAGTATTAAGTGTATAAACTATTACTTGTATGAATTATTAATTATATGCATTCGTTTCTTGTTTTATATAAAGTTAACTGAACTATTGCTTTCTGTGTCAGAATAAATGTCTTAATTTTAAAATAATGCAACATTAAAAACGTATCAAACTTTTTAAAAGGTTTTATTCATGTAATTGTAATATAAAATACGACTATAGTGTTTACTATGGTTTTATGCAACTTATTTATTATATGTTTTAATAGTGTATACAACATGAATCATTTGAAAAATCAATAGTTAAAATTTTATAAAATTTTTGTAAGTGATATTAGAAATTAGAGTTATATTGAAGCAATTTTTTATTTTATTTAAGTAATATGAATGTTAGGTAAAATACTTTATAAATCAGGTGAATACAAACGTAAAAGTAAACAATTATTAGCTATGTCTAAGGGCTGTATGTTTTACTATACTTGTACTATAGTACACTGAGAAAACAACAATTTTATAGAAGTGTGCATTTCATTGTTACAATATATTTCAAAATAATTAAACGCATGTTTAAAAAAAAATTATATATTATAATTTCATTTTAAGCAAAAATCTTTCATTACAATTTACAAATCAATGAAAAATAAATGTTTCAAAGTACCATTTTTCTAACAGCACCCAAAATGTTAGATTAAATTATCTATGTTTAGCATTCTGATTGAATTAGAAAAATGTTAACTAACGAGGCTGTTCAAATGTTCATCTTGTTTATTTACTTGAGCTCTTCATGATTTAAACTAAAATAAAAAAAACGAATGTTTTATTTATACAAATAAATAATGGTATCTTAAAAACGCATGGCAAACATATGTTTGTTCCCTGCTTCTATTTTATATTCCAATGAGTCCATTTAAACGTTGTATTCAGCGTAACTTAAATTTCATTTCTCTACAACAACCTGGTTTAAAATATACATTTTTAGCCATCAGCTCAATTTATATATTTCAAATCATAATATTTGTTGTTAAAAGGTGAAATGTATGATACTTCCTTGCCCATTTTATAATGTTCAGAAAATTATTTTAAATAAAATCTTAATTGCGTAATTAAGAAAAAAAAATACTATAATTTTTCTGTAAACTTTGATATCCCTCTTTTGATATTTCGTAAAATATTTGCCACACATTATTTTATTTTTGGCTTACAAGGAACTATACAGACACTAATAATATGAGCGTAATAATACATACGGAGATACCAACATTGAATAAAGTCTCTAATAACCACTGATGTTTATACTTTTGAAGATAACTAAGTTTAGTTTATTTTTTTTATTTGTGTTAAGCAAGTCTCTTCATATAGACATGCATAACTGTTGTTTGAATCTACAAATAGTGTCAGTGTTTTAATCAAGTTTTACATTACTTAAAAAATGAATTGTTTAAATTTAACATTAATTCAACAGAAAATAAATAGAAACGTTGTTTGAAAAAGAAACATAATTGACTAAATTAATAAAAAAACAAGAGATACTTTTTTTTAAAAAATGTTGAGGTTGTAACAAATGTATAATGTCTATACATGGATTTAAGAAGTTAAAATTTAAGATTCTCTATAAAATAACGAAAATAATTGTATTAAAAATAGTTTATGACAACATTGTATGTGTGGTATCATTAGAAAATAAGTCACGATTTTCTTTTCAAAGTCGAAAAGCTGTATGATTATTTACAAATGACAAATGAATAGTTATATCCAATTACCACATATTGAATTTTTTTGTCCAAATTTGTAAACAAAAATGTAAGACCAGGTAAATAAATGGCTATTATTAAAGAAAAACTATACATACTATTTTTTTTCATGAAAATCCATGACATATAAAAGGAATTTTATCTTTCATTTGGTTACAATATCTGCCATAGCTAGCTTTTATTTAAATTAATTACTTTAAAGTGTCTTTAATTTTATATGATATTGATACCAAACTGAAAAAAATGGTGAGACTGTGTGAGACTGCAATCAGGGTTATAGATCAGTAGATGGATTCCCTGTTTGCATGTTATCCATCTACTTATGATACCGAAGTTTGTTTTAAATTCTCGAGCACTATAAAAGCTGGATCTTTTTCAATTTCGTACTTCCTTTGATAATGAAACATGTCAGGTAATTGTACTTCGTTGTCGTCAATCTCCGCATACGTGTGATCTTCAGTGTCATTCACTGTTAAGTACAAGGTGTAAAAGTGAAAAGAAGCGACATAAATTGTATGTAATTAATAGTAATACTTTGAATGATTAATGCATCCTAACATAGACATACAGACGTGAACAGTAACATAATTAAACTCATTCCGCCAGGCGTCTTTTTACGTATCATTTATTTAGGAGTCATAACAATAATATCTAGGAGCATGTACCGACAACATACTTATTGTTTAAAGAAAAGCCATAATTTGAAACAATATTAAACTATCGCACATTAAATAACAGCAAAACTTAGCAGTGAGTTTAAGAATTGTGACGTCATGTCCAAACACGCTACTTTAAATCAAAGTTTCACTTAAATATTCGATTTCTTACTATGTATTTTATGACGTTTTACGTGGGTTCACGCGTGTTACGATATTAGAATGCAGGCTTACACTAAACACATAGTAAAATTACAACAAAGAGATTTGAACGTTGCTCAATTTCAAACAGCAAATGCCGCTTTTAGGGGGGGGGAGTCCACAGATTTACGACGTCATATTAGAGGGGGGGAAGGGTCTAAGTTTTTGTGATGAAGTGTGACGAGGGGGAGGGGGGGGTAAAAATAGTCAAAAATCACTTGACATCATTTATGGACGGCTCCTGAGTTCATAAGGTAAAAACAGTAAATGATAATATGTTTCTGTTTTTTTTTAAATATGAAGTAACATCTTAACTAAGCATGGCTTTGCTTAAAAAATAAAAATAAAATACAATAAAAAAAGAACATGTAACTAGCTGTGACTTAGATTTAAATAACATGTAACTAGCTGTGACTTAGATTTAAATAACACGTAACTAGCTGTGACTTAGATTTAAATAACATGTAACTAACTGTGACATAGATTTAAATAACATGTAACTAACTGTGACATAGATTTAAATAACATGTAACTAACTGTGACAAAGATTTAAATAACATGTAACTAACTGTGACATAGATTTAAATAACATGTAACTAACTGTGACATAGATTTAAATAACATGTAACTAACTGTGACATAGATTTAAATAACATGTAACTAACTGTGACATAGATTTAAATAGCATGTAACTAACTGTGACATAGATTTAAATAGCATGTAACTAACTGTGACATAGATTTAAATAGCATGTAACTAACTGTGACGTAGATTTAAATAACATGTAACTAACTGTGACGTAGATTTAAATAACATGTAACTAACTGTGACATATATTTAAATAGCATGTAACTAACTGTGACATAGATTTAAATAACATGTAACTAACTGTGACATATATTTAAATAACATGTAACTAACTGTGACATAAATTTAAATAGCATGTAACTAACTGTGACATAGATTTAAATAGCATGTAACTAACTGTGACATAGATTTAAATAGCATGTAACTAACTGTGACATAGATTTAAATAACATGTAACTAACTGTGACATAGATTTAAATAGCATGTAACTAACCATTGCTTTGGTTTGATTTGGTTTTGTCATCTTCTCCAAATGCTTGGTTTGTTTTATTGCGTTCAATAAGTCCTCCAAGAATTCCACTGTCTAAAGACTTTGAATCTGCCGTAGTTTTTGTGATTCTACTTGAAATTGCACCAACTTCAATATTTGGTTCATAACGTATGACAGGCTTCTCATATGGATTAGTCTCAGGGGCTATAATCGCTAGAAACATCAAATAAACCCAAAACCTTGAGTATGCAGATAAAAGACACAATAACTTAGTGAACTAGTGAGAGGGATTCATGTATGTTCAAAGACATTTTTGAAAATCATTTTATTTATGACATTTTTAAGCAACCTGTAAAATCTGAAATTAACTTAGAAAAATTATTGCTAAATGTTTAATTTATGTGTTACGAGTTGTTGTTTTTTTAAATATCAAGAACAATTATGTTTAAATGTATATGACATCCGTTCGTCCTAACGGGACGATGGCTTTGGCTCCTGCCACTCTTCCCCATTCCCTTCTCTCCTAGCAAAATACCAGCAATATTAATAATTAGTTTGTGTAAATTGTATTTAATGCTTAAACAAAAGTCAATGCTTTTCAAAGGAAAAATTTGTTTGAAATTGTTATCTCTTACCTGGAACGTTTGAATATGGTTTGCTTTTGCTGGAATTATAACACGAATATATGTACTACAGACTATTGTTAGGAGTTTGCTACTATAATAATTGTTAAACTTCATAATATCAAGCAACATTACTTGACTATTTTTTTTAATTATTGTCTATGGTTAATATCGCCGAATTTCACCTTTAAATCATTCTGTTAAAATTATATTTTTAAAAATATATTGATTTACCTGAACATAACAATTGTGTATCTTTTATTTTCACATTGATAGTGAGTTAATTTGAAGATGTTTGTGTTTTCTAATAAAAATAGACATTAGCGAATTTAATGTATACTCAACTCACTACCTATTTGTCTCTTGTAACTTCTTTTTTATCTTATCTGAAAAAAATAAAAATATTAATTAAAACCTGTATAGAGCAAAAGCTTTTGAAGATAATTTTTTATTTGTTAAAACTAAAGCAAAAATATATTTCAAAATGTAAGTAAATTGATAACAGGAAAAATTTAAATCATTAAGAAACAAAAAATGATTAATAAAAATGTTGTTTTTTTTAAATTGTTCCCATTTGCTCTATAATATATGCTTTAATTGTAAGATTCACTTAATTTTTTAATTTTTATCAATTATTTTACGACTTGATATTTACACTGTGTCATAGATGTTTGAAAATCAGGCAACATTTAAAATGTGAATATGTTAAATAGAAATTAAATAACTGCTAGATATACTCTCATCTTAATTAACTACGTAAACATTACTTATTTATATAACGACATATTCCTTTAATATTACTTATTTATGCAATAGAACATTTTCTTAAAATATTTATCATTTACACAACATGAAATTCTTGCAAAAGAACATTACTCATTGATGGTACAGGATATTCTCCTTACAGAACAAAACTCATCTAAAAATCAGGACACTTTACTTTAAAAAAAAATATTTCTTATTGGTACAAAACAATATTCTCCTAAATGAAAATTACTTATTTATATAACATGATTCTTCTGTCAGAAAATTATTTATTATTCATCATAAAATTATTAAAAGTGACATTCTTTTGAAAGAATATTACGTATTAATACAACATGAAATTTTAAATAAAGAATATTACTCATTGATACAACAGGGATTTTTTCTTACACCATTATTACTCTTTAAACAACTGGACATTCTCCAAAAAGTAAATTAGTTGCGGTACGTCTTACTAGTATCAATTACTTATTAATACACCAGGACATTCTACTAAAACAACATTATGGTTTGAGTCAACAGCACATGTTCCTATTTGTTCATTGCTTATTGATACAACAGGACATTCTCTTAAAGAACAGTTTTCATGGATACAAAAGAACATTCTTGTTATAGATCACTAATCATTGATACCAGAGGACTTTCTCTCTAAAAGAACATAACTTACACAGATCAATAAATCAATTTCATTGCCTCCCTCACCCCAAGTTCAAACTATTTAGATGTATAAAAGTAAATAAAATAAAGCAAACCTTTCTTTTTAATGTCTTGCTAGTATTTTGAGAGAAATAACAAAATGAACCTCTCAGTGAAACTCTACATAAAACAAATACAACCATATCTGAATACAGCTTTGTTTATTAATTAGCAGCATGTTAGTACAATACTGTTATTGCATTAACTTAAAAGGGTTAAATATTTAAAAAAGTGACCAAAAAAACCACCAAAAAAACAACATAACATTTAATGAAATTTCATAAAATTCATGAAAATTATTTATATACGAATGTTTCAAAACTTAAAACACATACAAAATTAATAATAAACCAACAGTATGTGAATCACAGAGAAAAGTCTCTTTCACATATTTTCGTTAATAGTATGATTTACACAAACACTCAATTCGTTTTATATCAGCAAGTAAAACTCACACTAACAAATAAAGTACATGTACTTAATTTCTTAGAAACATACAGCTATGTTTTACTATTGAGACCCTTGAAAAAAAGCTACCGATGGATCGGATTAATGATCATCTCTCTGTAGACAGATAATCAAGAAGTCTTATACAGACTACACATCTTCGACAACTATCAAAGGTAAGAAATTTTAAAGGAATGGCTCAAGAAAAAGATGTTTGCTGATATAGCTGCCAAGAGCATGTCTTACAACATTGATCTGCCATCTAATCGCTGACTGACTAACTCACGTCATAGCCTAAGAAAGCTCTGTTTAATAATACGCTGAGTCATACATGTTAAGACCCGATGTCTCGCATACCTCGCGTTCATCGCACCTCCATTCCTGAAGATAGCAGACACATTACCCTCATAGAGGATCAATCGCAAAGCAAGTTCAGCGTAATCTGAGCCTTCCTTAGATTTGATCTATTCATTTCAATTTGTCATCTACAGTTACCCTGTCATTTACCATTACGTACCTTGGAGAGTCTGGCTATTAAAGGAATCTGGAAGTTTGTTCACCCTGAACTAGCTAGTTAGGTTTTTATTATAGTTTAGTAATAGAGTTAGTATCATTTTTGAAAAAAAATAACAAAATTGCAGTTGTAGTTAGATAGCAAATTTTAATTTTAAAATACTTTCTATTATTAGATATTTCGTGTTTATTTTAACTTTTAGCCAGTAAATGCATGGCTTGTATACAGTTAATTGTAAAAGTGCTGGATAGCAATCAATCAGGAGGACAAAGATTATTAGACAGTAGCACATACAGTCTTCATGCGATCGGTAACTTAGAGTTGACCCAAGACGACATGCGAAGACTTGCGACGTTATACCACAACTCCACAGACACGAGTGAGCAGGTGCGTAGCGTAATTCGCCAAAGACGGAGAGAGAAAGAGAGAGAGAGAGGAAATTTACTTGTCTGATGACATGTTACTGTGTGTGCTATGATGATACCTAGCAACCCAGTGAAAAGCGTAAAATAACTTACTTGATCGCCTTCTCAGAAGGAACACAGTAAGTGTAACTATCAATACAACCCCAACAATGGCTGCGAAAACTACACCGATGATCACCCCTGCATTGTTCTCTTCATCATCTGAAATTAAATATTTACTGTAAAATAAGGTAAGGGTATATGTTAAAATCAATAACATATTCTTCTTTTTATATTGCTCATTGACATGAAGTGTAATGAGGGAAAAGGCAAACGTATCTAAATCATTCTAATGGATTCTTTTGTTAAACAATTTTTAAAAAAAATTAACATAAAAATGGCATAACTAAGTGAAACATATATAAATTTAATAATTGCAAGAATCCCAGTGGTCAACTTATGAAATAATTAATTCATTTCATACCAGACAATTGGAGATTATGCCCTGCAAATCCCGAATGACATTTACTGTTATATATTTATTGTATCATGTCTAGTCAACAGAACCCCACGCTCTCCTCTACTGCTTAGAATGTTTAGGCGACATATATTGATACTATTGGTAGGATTCTGAAAACAATGTTCATTTTTTCCCTCACATTACCTTGATGCAATTTTCCACTTTGTTCCATGGGTAACCCACAGGGTTTTCAGGGTATAAATTTGACTCTTTTATTTACAACAAATAACATAAAACATAAACTAAAATATATTTTATTCAAAGTGTAAATTACAATTCCATGTAAAATAAGACATCAATTAATTTCAGAGTAATAAAAAAAGAAAAACAATAATTCATTTTTTTTCTTTAATTTATTTGCCTTTTAGATTACAAAATTTCAATCGATGATGCTACTCATTTTTAAAAAGGATTATATATTGGAATTAACAATGTATCCCTTTATTCGTGCAATGTTGTTGTTGGAAATTATTTTTCTTTACAGGACAAGCTGTAGTGGAATCAAGTGAACGTCTCTCGCATTTCTTTTCTTTTGACACATTTATAAGAAGCATAATCACTGATAGCAAAGCTTGATGACTGATGTGTCAATATTTTTGCTCTAGAAGAGCTAGAGATTGTCGATAGCCGTTGGTCATTGTAATATCAATAATACTCTTCTCGTAACATCTTCTGAAACGGTTGGCTAAAGATGTTTTTGTTTTTAGTCTACATCAGTATCATGTCTAGAATTGTTGCTATTCCCGAATTCACTTTAATCTGGATTTTAGGCTTAAAACTATCATATATCTCATTTCATGTGTAGTTTCTTTCAGATGGAAAGTGCAATCTGAAAAATAGAAAAATAGTTGTGTTAGCATTATAAAGCATACCCTAATTTAAATTTAATATAAGTTGAAGCCTTAAAAAAAAATATTTAAAAAATTAATAAATTTAATTTACTATTTTACGAGGATTATTTTTTTTTAAAAAAATGTAATTTTAAAGATTTTTTCTAATAATAATTCATGAAAATAATTCACTTCAAATGTTAACACTAAATTAACAGCCTAGCAAAAATGCTATTAAGACAAAATACAGTTATTTATATTCAACAAATAATGTTTTAACATCTGATTGGTAACCAGGGGTAACAACTGATAAATTAAATTTATGAAAGCCCAGTGAGTCATTAATGATCGTCACTGCATTGTACTGTTAATCCGAAATTAAATAATGAATTTACAAAAAGTTAAGACTTTGTTAAAGAAATAATTCAAACATTTTAAAATATTTTTCATACAAATAAAGTGTGATGAGTGATGACCAAAAAGATAAAAGTGTATAAATCATTTACATTGATTCTTAGTTTAAACTTAATCAATTTAAATAAATATTTTTTTAACTTACAATATTTACTAAACATATATAATTGAAACAAATTGTGTACATGTAATCACTGTGAAGTGACTGAAGTGGCCTTGTGAAAACATTTTTATTTCATGCTATACATGAAACTTCTGCCCTGCAATTCACTTGCAAAATTTACTGATATACTTATTGTATCTGTTTCTAGCACTCATGAGCCAAAACTCTTATCTTATCTTATCTTATCTTATCTTATCTGTTTCAGACGCTCCTTCTATAAAGAAGATTATTGCGGCCTACGCTTATCTATGGTTTGTGTTTAGTCCTGCATTCTTATTAGAGTTTTAAATGTTGATAAAGTGTTGGCTTTCCTGGTTTCTTCAGACAACCCATTCCACGCCCGAATTCTTACTTATTGCTTGGAAAATTATTTCCTTTGCAATACATGTTGACTTTGGGTATAGAAATTACTATCAATGATCTTATTTTTTCCATGGACCTAAACATACTTTTACTCTTTGTTTAATGGCAGACACCCATGGATATAATTTAATATATACAAAAATAGAAAAACATAAGAGAAAAAAAAAGAAAACGAAAAAAAAGAAAGAAATATAAAATTAAAATATTATTTTATTCAAATTATAAATTAAAATTTCATTTATTAAGATCTCAAGTGCTTTCTATGTTGAATGAAGTAAAGAATAACATTTAATTTTAATATAATCTATTTATTTTTAGGTTGCAGGATTTGCTAATGACTTTGATAGAATGATATTGACAGTAAACATCCATCTTTATTCCTGCTAAGGTTGTTGTGAAAAAATCTTTTATATGAATAAGAAGAAAAGCTTGAAATGTATCATTATATCATATATGTATATCTATTTTTCTTTCAGATGGAAACGGTATTGTGAATAAAATTTGAAAATGGAAAATCTACTTGCACTTTAGGCCTAGACTAAAAAGCCCTTTTATTACTATTACTGTTTTACAAAAACTATCTCATACAATAAAATTTTACAGATTATGAATAGAAATAAATTATGAAGAGAATCTTTAAACTGCAAATTAATAAATTAATAATATATCTATAATATTATAACACTATATAAATTTATGTATAGTGCAATGAATAAAGTTTCAGCTACGAAATAACCAGGGGCAATAACTAATAAAGTCAGTCTTGTAAGACCGATAGGTCACCTTTGACTCTGCTATTGTCTTAAGCAAAATATATAGACAATTATTTTTAATCGACATTTCTATGCATTAATATGTGTTTTGAAGAACATTTTTAAATTCAATCAAATGAATAAGCTGAATTAAAACTTACCTCATAATAGAGAGTGTTTGTTTTATAAATAATAGTTATACTTTATTTTGGTGAGACCTGTACTAGAATATGCATCATCCACCATAGACAAACTGCAACAGATTCCACATAACAGCTGCTAGATTAATTGCTGCAAAATATCAATAGTTGTCATGGTACCTAAATTGGTTAAATTATTTAAATCTGGAACATAGGATAGAAAAGCAAAGAGCATACTAATAATAATAATAAAGAAGGAAATCAATTCTACCTAAGAAATACAACATACAAAATTCGATTTTCTCTGTTATTATTGACTACTTAGAATGATTGCGAACCGGGTCACAGTACGCCAGCAGCCTTTAGTTATTACATGTGATTCTGTTACATTCCTGTTTGTTTGACAGCTCAGACTTGTAGTTATTGAAACCTTTAAAATTTAAAATAAAAGTAATTATACAATGTCGTTTTCATTATTAATTAATAGTCAATGTTAATTCTTTTTTTGTAAAAGTATTTTAATAGTTTATCCAAAACGTAAGTTAAATAAAACTCCAAACATACTTAACTATGTTTTCTAAAATGTTTAACTTATAAACAAACAAAAAAATTATCATTTGAGCAGTGTGTTAATTATCATAATGCAATTTGTGAATTACATGAGAGAGCAGATAATTTTTAATCTATTCTTGATATTTTAAAAACAAATGTAAATAACATTTTACAAAACAACGTAATTTCAATAATATTAACAAGAAATAAATTTAAAAATGATACAATTAAGTTATTTTAAAGTATTATCTCATGTAAAGAAAACAAAAATTTAATATTTTTTGGCGAGCTATAAAGTCATTTATTTGTTTTTTTTAATACCGGCATTTGTATATTTAACAATTTCATAAATTCAAAAAATTGATTTGTTTAATTGTTTAATAGTTTTTTTCCAAAAAAGTGTTTTAAAAAGTTACAAATTCAGATACTATGTAATTTTAACTTATGTTCCTTTAAG
This sequence comes from Ampullaceana balthica, assembly GCA_944989445.1. Lineage (NCBI taxonomy): Eukaryota > Metazoa > Mollusca > Gastropoda > Lymnaeidae > Ampullaceana > Ampullaceana balthica. The sequence continues at coordinate 373,718 of CALYLW010000448.1, read as the reverse complement.
CCAAAACTGGTAGCATTTTTTAGCTTAAGTAAAATTATGTCTAGCTTACTTCTCAATATTCTTTTAACATATATCAACGGAGTTATCTATTTGCATTATACCCATTTAAAAATCTATATCATATTTGGAGATTGTCTGTCCTTATATTGATTCACACAGCACTGAAAGTGAGAGATAGACTTTGACCTTATATTAGAATAGCGTAAATAAGTCCTTAACATCAAAATCCCTCCTTACGGAAAGAAGGCAACTTAGTTTTTCTTATAGTCTCCGGTAAGTGTACACATCAACAAAACTTAACTAAGATGTGTACCAACGAATGTGGATTAAAATATTTGACTCACATGATCTAAATATATTGTTGGGAAAGATCATATAGTTGTCCTTACATTGTAAAAAGAGATAATGTCTGCCATAGCTCTGAAAGCCGTATATTTTACTGTTTACAGCCACATAAATCGCATGGTGTTTTCCCCGTTACATTATTTAGAGCAATACGCTGTCCTAACTCACAGTCACAGCTTGGTGAGATCAATTACAGCGGAAAGAATATATTTTGAATTAGAATATTTCTTTTAAAAATGAGAAATCTTTTGTTGACTTTTTAAAAAAAAATTTGATATCATATTTTTTTAAATTTTAAATGACAGCAAAATGTTTCTGATATGCTAAGGGATTTCATAAATTCTAATAGTGAAAATAATCATTTCTGCTTTCACCTGTAACATCTTTAACTGTTCCATGATTCTCACAGGTTCTTATTATTTCCACTATTTTTTAAAATACATCTTTACTATAAAAGATCTTATCTTATATTATCTATACAGACGGTCCTTCTATGCAGAAGATAATTGCGTCCACAGACCATGACAGATGATCTGTTGGCAAGTGATGAAGCGTTCACAGGCCACGGCTATTTTGGTTACACGCATTACCCAGCAGCCTAACTAGTGTTAGGTACTCATTCGGAGCTGGGTGACTCAGGGACGCCCTAAGCCACGGGAAAAAAATCCTTGCCTTCACATGGATTCGAACCCGTGATACAATGTCAATGAATACTTTGTAACAAATTCGTGGACAATTTGATTTTAAACATCTTTAAGAACAAAGAAATTCAAATCATAAGTTTTTTTGTTTTTTTTTACTTTTTTATGTTCTTTTTTTTAAACATCGCTTCATTTGAATAACCTGTTGGGTATTAATACAATTTTATTACTACTATCATATTAGATGTAGAGACACAAATATCATTTCTTAAATGCATTCGTTTTGTTTGCATTACTTAACAATAATTGAATAACTCTGAACATATATATATTGTTCATATATATATTCATATATATTCGCATTCAAAATAAAGATGGGAAAAAAACTTACAATACAAATAGTTAATAATTAATTCTGTTTGGACTGTTTGCAGAAAATGCAATTTATAGAGCTTTTATCATATAAAAACGACAGTAAGCCTTCCCCCTCGCCTTAAGCTTTGCAAGATGTATAGTTCAAAACCCTTGTCGATTTCATTATGGATCATCTTGGATACATGTATTAATATTTGTCAAGATCAAATAAAAGCTAATAGAGAATAAAGTCTTTAAATTTTTCGAAAAAATATAGTTGAGGCCACCGGACCCGAAGAAATGGACATTAAGACTAAGTGACATATATTATTTTATTGAAGTCCTTTAAATTTGTATGCGCTAAGTTTGGTCAAGATAAATCTATTAACCCAGTAGCCATTTAAAAAAACAATTATTTATATAGATCATACATGAAATAAACTGAATTTTGAACCCCAGCCCCTAATAAATAGTATTTTTAAAAAAATTATGCCTCAAACCTGTATGGGACTGTAATCAACAACTTTACAAAGTTTCATAACGATCAAATGAATAAAATAGTATTTAAATAACCTAAATAAAGGGGAAAAAAACGTTAAGTGCCCCTTGTTCAATCGGTGCACGATGTTGTTTGAAACACCTGTTCATTTCAACATGCATATTGATGGATATTTGTATTTATAATTTTCAAGATCATGTGCGGAATACAATCTTAAATGTTTACGAAAAAAATATATATTTGTGGATCCCGGCCCCGAATTAATGTCCATTAAGAGGACAAAAGACTTAAATCATGTTATTATTGGTCATCAATTTCTTATTTATAAAGTTTGGTGAACAACTATTAATTTACCCAGTGGCCAAAGTTAAAACTAAATTTTATATACCTCATATAAAGAAAAAAGAACATTTTGTTCCCCAAGTGATTTGTAATTATTATTGTTATAGTCAGTTACCGTTGCGGGAGCATACACTTCTAATGTTTAAGGACAATAGACAGACTCAAAACATATATTCCTTCACACATACATCCCCCACACACACATATATATATGTATACGTATAAGAGCCGGTACACTTTTAAATACCACTTACATATAGACTCACCAAAAAAAATGACTAATTATATTTTGAAGGAATGGGTGTTCCCCATTTTGAAACTGTACCTTATAATCTAGTGTTATGTTGGGCAGGCCAAACATACATTTTGTCAAGACTGATATATAATTTACTGCATCGCATGAAATTGTAACTGCAATTTTATGTATTCTGATTAGTCGAAGTCCTACATGGAAATAATATAAATAATCTAATATATAAAGATGAAAGTTTGTGTGTTTGTTTGTTTGTGTGTTTGTTTGTTACCAATGGAAATCCACACCGTTGGACCCAGGATGCTGAAATTTTGCATGGGGCTCTCATTCGACCCTAGACAGGTCGTAGGCTATGTTTCAACCCCAGGTGACCACCCCTAGGGTAAGGGGGCCCATAATCAGAAAATGTAGAGCCAAATTAAGACAAAATAAATTCTCATTTCGATATTGAACAGCTTCATGCGGGCATTCAAAACGAGTTCATTTTGGTGCGTTATTTTTTACAATACTTTATTTTTAGCTGTGCGCTTTCAAAAATCTTTTATTGTCAAATTACGGTGCGCACCTTTTCGTGCACGCATCTAAAAGTGAGCAGTGTAATTTTATTATAATAACATTCATATTTGTTTTGGCCTTGCGGTACAAAACAGTGGCCTTTTATACAAATACTTTCTTGATAGTATAGATCTGTTAACACTATTTCATTACATTTGTCACACGATGTATGGTATTTATTTTTAAATTAAGAGTTTTATTATGTTGTTTCTAATGACTCAAATTTTAATTTAAACAAATACTAATTATGTGAGGGTATTTTATGTGGAAAGAAATTGCCCAAGTCAAAAAAGCTTAATCGTAATTTAGAGGAACTATACGTTTGTTTTTCTTAAAATTTGTTGCGTGTTCTATATTAATTTTTCTTGCTTATTTTACTTGCTCAATCCCTTAAATTTAATTATTAAAGTTAATCATCAATGATTATTACATGCATATAAAAGCCTACGGCCAAATGCTTTGTTTTTTTTATTACATAAGCTTTATAAATTTACAATTTAAACCTTTCTACCGGACTTATAAACATAAGCATATTAAACTCAATACAAGTGAACCTATAAGCAATTAATTAAGTTGGGTAGCGAATTGAATATGCCATGGTCATTACGCTGTTGCGGAATAACAAAAGCCATTTTAAAAATAGATGTTTAGTCAAACATAGCATCTTTTTTTCCTATTTCGTAAATAATTTATTTATTTTTCAGAAACTAAATCTGGTGTTTGAAATATAATTTACAAACTATGACGTCCCATCGGGAAACATGGTCAAAAATATACTTGAATTCTTTTTTAAAATTATACCTATTACATAAAAGCCGTAAATTTAAATCGTATAACATAGAGACAAATATAAAAAAGCATTATATATCATTACCATATTAAAACACTAATTAAAAAAGACTATAAACAAGTATAAAATTTATTTTTGGAGCAGTACTGCATTATAAGACTTCATTTTAAGCATACGCCTTTACATTAACTTTATTTGACTAAAAATTGACTATAATTTTTTCACTTTTGTCCCTTTCTACAAAACGGTCCATTTAGCGATGGATTCCAAAATCTTATATGTTGCTGTTTCACCAGGGGATTCAATTCTTTTTTGATTCCCGTTTTCAGATAAGACATTATATTTTGTAAAAAAAAATTCCTGTTTTTGTTGCTGGAAATTAGATAAAGGGTGATTTTTACTCATTACTTTTAGTTCAGAGTTGAGTCGTGCTTAATTGTTTTTAGTATGATTCGTAAATTTTACAGACTTTTAGTCAAATGGGAAGTTGGACCATTAGTGAGAGGGGGCTTAGGCTTTTATTAGTATAGAAAAGGGGAGGGCACTAAATGAAGTTAATCAAGAGAAATACAAAAAAATAAGAAGAAAGTAAATCGTTGCATACACATACATACTTAACAAATAACTATTTGAATATTTTCAACAACATAATAAAACTTGCTCATTACTATAAACTTACTTATTAAAGTTAAGAATCAATGATCTTGACATGCATATAAAGGCCTAGGACCTATGTTGTCATTTCATGTTTACATAATTTTATGTTTACATAAGCTAAACAAATTAACTATTTAAACTTTAGCTAACGAACTTATTAAGAAAGTCATTAAACTTAACACAAGTGAACCTAAAGATCACTAATTCCGTGTAGTTAGAAGCATAAAACTCTGGGTGGTTGTTAAGTACACTTCCGTGGTGGTAACGAGCAAAAAAAATATTTAAATATCAATTTTCATATAGCCCATATAATGAAAAAAACGTCTTTGTGCCCCCGGCCCCCATGACTGAATTGCAACTTTTTTACGCAAATGATCGTCGTGAGAGGCTACTCAACAACTTCCCAAAGTTTCATGCTTCTACCTACACGCGAAGTTGGAGAATTCAATTAGTGATGAGTCAGTTTTTTATATAAGAAAAAAACTACATAGCCTATGACCTGTCCCGGGTCAAATGAGGGTCCCATGCAAAATTTCAGCACCTAGGTCCAACGGTGTGGCATTCTATGAGTAACAAAACAAACAAAAGAAACAAACAAACAAACTTTCATCTTTATATATTAGATGGGGTTTTCCCGCTTTGGGAATGTCAATGTTTGACTGTTGCACAGTGCGCACTATTTTGACACATGCTTGGTGTGACGTAGTTTGGTGTGGGATGACGTCAATAGAGAGATATGCTAGAGGGACGATTTTGTAGCGGAGAGCACGCACAGTGTTGTTATTATTTTGCCTTGAAGGATTTCTTTGTTCAATTAAAATATTGATTCTTCTGATGGTGTTTTTACTTATTGAGTTGAAGCCTTGTGAGTCATAAAAATCATTAGAACTTGACATTCTTAAGAAGAACAAATGAAATTAATCTCTTTAGAATGTGTTTTTTAAGATTTTACTATAACTAACCCTACCTAACCAAACTTGAAGTAGTAAACAAGTTTATATATTAGCTTATCTAATACCTTTCAGCCATTTAGTGGTGCTAATAGAATAAATTAAATTCATCTGTTCATTGATGTTAAGAAGGATGAATTAAATACATATATTTATTGATCTTGTGAAGGTTAAATTAAATAAATCTCTTCTGAATATTTTTTTTTGGATCTTATAATCAATACAAAATATCACTAAACAAATTATATATCCAAAACTTAAATTAACACTTCACCTGTTTTACAAATGTCTAAACACAATTGATGTGTCCGAATTAAACAAATAGTCATGGGGTAGCAAAATTTAAACTAATTTAATAATTTACTTATAAGTTACTTATTTATCTAAGTTACTTATAAGTTTATTGATGCTAAAAGGGGGGGGGGAACCTTCAGTATGGTATTTAAGAAGAAAGTTTTAACAAAGGGAAATACTTAAAAGCAGTTGTACACTAAAACAATATATAAGCTATTATGTTCCAATCTTTCTTCAGAGAAATCATGCCCCCAAAAAGAAAAACTCAATTAGGTCGTGTTTCTAAAACGGCAAAGAAGCAAGCCTTACATAGAGAAAATGAAACGAATGAACAAACACAGGCAAGACTTGCTGTTGAGAGAGAAAGAGTTTCAATCAGAAGAGCTAATGAAACCAGTGAACAAACACAGGCAAGACTTGATGATGAGAGAGAAAGAGGTTCCATAAGAAGAGCTAATGAAACCAGTGAACAAACACAGACAAGACTTGATGATAAGAGAGAAAGAGTTTCAATCAGAAGAGCTAATGAAACCAGTGAACAAACACAGGCAAGACTTGATGATGAGAGAGAAGGAGTTTCAATCAGAAGAGCTAATGAAACCAGTGAACAAACACAGGCAAGACTTGATGATGAGAGAGAAAGAGTTTCAATCAGAAGAGCTAATGAAACCAGTGAACAAACACAGGCAAGACTTGATGATGAGAGAGAAAGAGTTTCAATCAGAAGAGCTAATGAAACCAATAAACAAACACAGGCAAGACTTGATGAAAAAAGAGTCAGATCTTCAATGAGAAGAGCAAATGAAACAAAAAAACAAACCCAAATAAGACTTGCAGACCAGAGAAATGGAAATTTAAACAGAAGAAGAAATGAAATGCAGCAAGACCTAAAAGGTGCTGCTCATCAATATGACCCAGATATTCCATACCATCAACATGAAAAGGTCAACATTGGTGAGATGAACTTGATCTGCAAGCATTGCAGTGCATTTAAATGGAAAGATGAGCACCCTGGAATGTGCTGTTCAAATGGCAAAGTTAAACTAGAGACTCTGCAACATCCACCTGAGCCACTTGATCATTTGCTTCAAGGTGTATCTCAAACGTCTAAACGCTTCCTAGCCAACATCAGAAAATACAACTCATGCTTTCAAATGACATCTTTTGGTGCCAGCAAAGAAATTCGTGAACAAGGATTCATGCCAACATTTAAAGTTCAAGGCCAAATTTATCACAGGGCTGGATCTCTGCTGCCAGCTGAAGGCGAACCACAGTTTCTGCAGATCTATTTCATGGGAGACCAAGCTAGAGAAGTCCAACAAAGATGTGCAAACTTTCCAGACTTGCAACAAAATGTTGTTTTGGAGTTGCAAGAACTCCTACATGCAAACAATGCCTACCTTCAAATTTTCAAGACAGCTCTAGAAAGAATGCCAACTGATGAATACAAAGTTGTGATACGAGCTGACAAAGCACCAAGACATGAACACCAAAGGCGGTTCAATGTACCAACATTTGATGAAGTGGCCATTGTCATGGTAGGAAATGAATTTGACAGACGTGACATTGTCCTTCAAAAGCGAAACAACCTTCTCCAAAGAGTTGCAGAAACTCATCGCTCTTATGATGCTCTGCAATATCCCCTAATGTTTTGGCAAGGTGAAGATGGGTACTCCTTTGGCATTCCTCAGACAAACCCAGACACGGGAAACAATGTTTTGGGTAAAAAGGTTACAGCAATGGACTTTTATGCATATCGAATCATGATTCGCAGTGGTGAAGATAACCATCTCTTGAAATTTAGACAGCTGTTCCATCAATTCATCGTAGATATGTACGCGAAAATTGAAAGTGAACGCTTGCTCTACATCCGTCTAAATCAAAAGAAGCTGAGAGTTGAAGACTACATTCACCTCAGAGATGCCATTGCAAATGATGCCAATCCAAATGATCTGGGGAAAATGGTTATCTTGCCAGCAACATTTACAGGAAGTCCAAGACACATGCATGAGTACACTCAAGATGCTATGACTTATGTCAGAAATTATGGAAGGCCAGATTTGTTTATCACCTTTACATGCAATCCACTATGGCAAGAAATTCAGGCTCATCTTTTACCTGGCCAATCAGCAGTGGATCGACATGATTTGGTTGCTAGAGTCTTCAAACGAAAACTATCAAAATTAATGGGAGTCATTACAAAAAGTCATGTCTATGGTGAAACGAGATGCTGGATGTACTCAATTGAATGGCAGAAGAGAGGCTTACCCCATGCACACATCCTAATCTGGCTGATGAAAAAATTACGACCTAATCAAATTGACAATGTAATCTCAGCAGAAATACCAAACTCTACACAAGATAATTTTTTGTTTGAAATTGTTGTGAAAAATATGCTGCATGGACCCTGTGGAAACTTGAACAGAAACTCTGCTTGCATGGTTGATGGGAAATGCTCAAAAAAATATCCAAGGAATTTGATACAAGAAACTAAAACTGGTGAAGATGGCTATCCTGTGTACAGACGCCGTAAACCAGGAGATGGTGGTTTTACTGCAAAAATCAAAATGAAGGTTGGTTCAACATATCAAGAAATAGAAATGGACAACAGATGGGTGGTTCCCTACACTCCAATTTTGACAAAAATGTTTCAAGCTCACATAAATGTCGAATCTTGCCAATCTGTCAAGGCCATCAAATACATCTGCAAGTACGTCAATAAAGGAAGTGACCAGGCCGTTTTTGGTCTTGAAGGAAACCAAGAGAATCCAGATGAGGTGCAAAAATTTCTAATGGGTCGTTACATCAGCAGTAATGAAGCAGTCTGGAGAATTTTGAATTTCCAAATTCATGAACGGTATCCAACAGTTGTTCACTTGAGTGTTCATCTTGAAAATGGGCAAAGAGTATACTTCAACCAAGAAAATATATATCATCAAATTCTGGAGCCACCAAGAACAACTTTGACAGCTTTTTTTCAACTGTGCCAACAAGACGACTTTGCAAAAACCATTCTCTATTGTGTTGTTCCAAGGTACTATACTTGGAATGCTTCTCAAAAAATTATTTAAACGCCGAAAACAAGGAGCAGATGTTGAATATCATCCAGGGATAAAATCTCCAGATGCATTGGGAAGTGTGTACACCGTTCACCCATCTAATGCAGAATGCTTCGTTTTTGAGGATGCTACTTCATGTTGTTAGAGGACCAACATCCTACACTGACTTAAAAACTGTTGATGGTCATGTGTGTGCTACATTTAGGGAAGCTTGCCAAATGCAAGGGCTACTAGAAAACGATCACCATTGGGTCTTGACCATGGAGGAGGCATGTACATCTCAATCACCTACCCGTTTGAGACATCTGTTTTCAATTTTGCTGACAACATGCTCTGTTTCTAATCCACTTGCTCTCTGGGATACATTTAAAACATATTTGAGTGAGGACATTATGTTGCAAACCAAGAGAGAGAATCAAACACTGCTAATTGAGTTCTCTAATGAGATTTACAAAAGGTGTCTTATGTTGTTGGAGGATTTGTGTGTATCAATGTCAGGAAGGAACCTTGACCAGTTTGGGTTACCAACGCCTCAAAGAAATGAAAACAATCTTCAGAATAGTGAAATTCTACGAGAACAAAATTATAACACAAATGAATTGATGACCTATGTCTCAGAAAATCAACCACGTTTAGTTGAGGATCAAAGAGCTGCCTACATTCACATCTTAGAACTGGTTACCTCAAAAAAAGGTGGAATCATATTCCTTGATGCTCCAGGAGGTACAGGTAAAACATTTGTGATCAATTTGCTCTTGGCTACAATCAGACGAGATAAAGGTATTGCTCTAGCCGTTGCTTCTTCTGGCATAGCATCAACATTGCTTGCCGGGGGTAGAACAGCTCATTCTGCCTTCAAGTTACCTTTGAACATGAACCATTCTGAGAATGTAACCTGCAACATATCAAAAGGATCAGGAAAGGCCAAGGTACTAGAACAGTGTTCTCTCATTGTCTGGGATGAGTGTACAATGTCACACAAGCGAGCTCTTGAAGCCTTGAACAACACTCTTCAGGATTTAAAAGGAAACACAAAACTAATGGGAGGAACAGTTGTGGTGTTAGCTGGAGATTTTAGACAAACTTTGCCTGTCATTCCAAGGTCAACACCAAGCGATGAGTTGAATGCCTTCCTCAAAGCTTCAACTCTGTGGAAACAGGTCAAGAAAATGACTTTGACCACCAACATGAGAGTCCATTTACATGGAGATAATGCAGCAGGCTACTTCTCACATCAATTGCTTCAACTTGGCGATGGAAAGTGGCAGGTAGACCCAGCATCAGGAACAGTTTCTTTCCCATCAAATTTTTGCACTGTAGCAAAGTCACTTGAAGAGTTGAAACTTGCCGTTTTTCCAAACATCCAAGACCAGTTTAAAAATCCTGAGTGGTTGTGCGAAAGGGCCATTCTTGCTCCAAAGAATTCAAGTGTCAACAGCATCAATTCTCAAATTCAAAATTTTCTACCAGGCATTTCAAAAAACTACAAATCTATTGATACGGTTACAGATCCGGCCCAAGCTGTTTACTATCCAACAGAATTTTTGAATTAATTAGATCCTCCTGGCATGCCATCACATAACTTGGAACTTAAAATCGGAGCTCCTATCATACTTCTGAGAAATTTGGATCCCCCTAAACTATGCAATGGAACACGATTGAGCATCAAGCATCTCTTACCTCATGTAATAGAAGCCACAATTTTGACAGGCTGCGCCAAAGGAGAAGATGTCTTCATCCCAAGAATTCCACTCATACCAACAGATATGCCTTTTGATTTCAAGCGCCTCCAGTTTCCAATCAGGCTTGCATTTGCCATGTCTATCAACAAGGCACAGGGACAGTCTTTAAAAGTGGCAGGCATTGTACTTGAGGAAGCATGCTTTGCCCACGGACAGCTATATGTGGCATGTTCTAGAGTTGGGTCACCAACAAATCTTTTCATTTTTGCACCAGACGGAAAAACCAAAAATATAGTCTATCGACAAGCCTTAATATAAGCAATATATAAATTACATGTACTTATTTTTAATTACATTTCAATTTATTTTTTAAATTGTTTTTCAATGCATGAATTGAAATATTTTTTTTAAAAATCTGTTGACTATTATTTTAATCGTGCGACGCCGGGTAACCCGGCTAGTATTATATATAAATAAATAACAAAATGCATAATTTGAAGTGAAATCCATCTATCAAAATATGTCAGGGGGTAAATTGATCTCTGAATTTACTGAAAAATAAATGAGATTGACTTAAAATGCCAATTCCGAAAAGAGAAGAACTGTAAAATAGTAGTTTAAAAAATACGTTAAAATTCAAAGCTTTGAACAGTTATCATTGTGAATACTTTGCATAAACTTCTCTAACCAGCGAGTTTAATGTAAGATCAAATTCTGAACATAAAACAACCTGTAAAAAAAGTGTTTGACTATTAATCCATGATATACGAGACGTAACTAAAAGAAAGTTAATTATAATACGATTCGCACGACAATACAAAAATCTCAAATTTTAGTTATTCCTTAAATATATAAAGGCTTTATAGTAAAAAAAAACTACTACAGTCTGCCCGCTGAATTTCAGCTCGATTTGATCACCGGAAAGGGGTTATGAAAACGTGTTTAATATAATAGTGCGCACCGCGAAACAGAGTAGCTATTACTCGCATTAACATTTACAGATGGGGAGTATATTTTTAAAAAGTATCGTCAATAATAAGCACCGCACCTCAAGACAGGACAGTATTGAAAAGGTTGTTCAAGATAATAAGCACCGCGACACTAGCACAAGAATGTACATGCAAAATAGAGATAAATAGAGATAATCTAAAAATTCATTAATTTTAATACAGTAAATTTGATCGATTTGAAATTTTATTAGATCATTTTGATTGTCAGCACGAGTCTGCCTACAACATTTCAGCGTGATTATTATACGAGGAAAAGGTTTAAAAATTGATCCAAAGTTTTATCGACAAGCAAACAATCAAGCAGACGCGACGAGCTAATATAAACTATTTAAAAATAAAGCATTTGTCTTTAATTAACTGATCAAAATATTAATGAAATACATTCCTTAAATCACCATTCACCTAATGGTTAAAAAATAAAAACAAATAAATATACTTTTTTTTTATGCAAGAAATCTATAGTTATAACTGGCGATGTTAATTTTATTTTTTCGGCAAACCGTTTCTCGGTTATGTAAGTCTGATTTTAAACCAATTATCGTTTTACCGCTGACTTAAAAGAAATTAGAGGTGTACCGGATTTCGGCTCCGGTAATTTTTACGAATCCGGCTCCGGTTTCGGCTCCGGCTGGATTTCACTTTATAAATCCTTCAGAATTCGGCTCTAGCCGGATTTCAAAAATTTGAATCTGGTACATCCCCAATAACAATGTATTCTTATAAGGCGAATATTACATGGAATATCGGAAATGGCTGGACAGTTTTCGTTGAATTAAGAAAATATCGTCCAACCCAGAGCTGTTTCTGGCGATGGCAAAGATGGTGTGGAAACTGTGGAATTATCGAAATGATGTTACGTGCAATACGTAGTGTGGGGAATTGCGTTTTATTTCTAGCTTACATCATGATTTCAAAAATAGGGACTGCATTTATTACGTATATTTTTATCGATTTCGGACATCAATGAACTAAATGACGTCACGCTTTTCGCAAAAACAATAAATATATTAATTTACAAACACACTTCACGGACTGCTCAAAACTTATAAATAAACACACATTGGCGGCCATATTGGATGAACATGTCAGGAAATGCGGGAATAAATGTTGTTCGACCATATTTTGAAGTTTTCATTCGGGAAATGATTTTTTTTTAAAAATGTTTTAAATATATTAAATTCGATAATCGGTTTGGGAAATTTGAAACCGATTATCGCTTTCATAACCTATGATCTTATTTTCGATTATCGTTTAACAGCCCTTGTTATATCTGACAAATGAAGCTACTTTAAAAATAATAAAACTTTGATTCGAATTTTATTTGTGCTTTGTATTCATGGAAGAATAGCCTTATTTTAAATACTTATAGCTTTTCTTAACGAGAAAAATCGTAATAAAGAAATGTAGCCTTTGCCTTTCAAACTCTAATAAGAATACATGACTAGGCAGATGAGATAGGATAAGATAGAATTAAATACATTAGGACACGTTGAACTTTATTTTTTGACACAACGACCATTTGGCGTTTTGCTGCATTATTTACAAGCTTTAGAATCTTGCCAATAACATATGCGCTACATAATAACACACTTATTGAACCTCTTTGGTAATTATGTGTATTTACAATAATGTGCATTGCATTTATATTTCACAATGCATGTGTGCTTATGTTGCTCTAGAGAATAAATTTAACCAGTTATATATGAAGCTGAATTTAAAAGTAAACTCCTGTCAAAATGTTAAAAACATTAAAATAACTAAATATGGCAGATACAATTACTTACCAACAAAAGAAAAGTGTTAATATTACTGCACTAAGTTTAAAAAAATTAATTCTTAAATTGTCAAAAAATAAAATTGTTACAATAACTATTATGTGAGGTTTGTTAGGTTGCCAAAATTTTAAACTTAATTACACATTTAACATTCTTTTAAAATGTTTTATGTTCTGGAATATCAAATTGCAAACACAATTTTCTTACATTTGTACAATTTTATTTTACAAAACACTATCTTAAGTTTATTTAAAATCCTTTTATGTTATCTTAAATGATACCAAACAAACTATTAACAAAACTATGTATACATTTAAAATAAAAGCGTTTTCCTTTAGCCAGACTGACAAAATATATACTATATTTAATTCGACTAGAGAAATAGACTGTTTTTCTTAATGCTTACATTTTGTATTTAGAGGTAGTTAACATATTTAGGAATTTAAATTATGTTCATTTCTAATTAACACATTATTAATAACTAAATTTTTTAACTTAAAAAATCAATATCTTTCAATTTATTTCAACTTAATAATAAACTATATTAAATTGTATGCGTCTTACTCCCAGTTAATATTTGAGTGTATACTTACCAACACATTCACTAGCGTGTATAGAGCGTGTTATATGTATTGAGCGTTACCTAAACTATGACCTACGCAAAATTTTATTAGTTTACGATTCAACGACACCTGTTTTTATATCCTAACAAAATCACATGTCTTGTGCGAGTGTACTTCCTGGTTAATGTTGTAAATTTAATCAACAAACAAATGTTATCTATAAATATAGTTCGGTATAGAGGATGAGAAATTTGTTTAATACCCATGCTTTACTATAGTCATATTTACATAAATATATTATGTACATGTTGCAAACACATTGTGCAATTTTATATAAATTGTATTATTATTACTATGTTTCTTTAAAAGCAAAATGTTATAAATTATTTATATTTGAATTATCTTGAACTTTAAAAAAAGAAGTTAAGTTTCATGTGTACAATATATTAAAAAAAATATTGAAGTGTTGCAGGCACTCAATCAATTATAAAAATTAGTCATATATAAAAGTAAGTTTAACAAATCTTTGGGTCATTTCCTTTCGACAAAAAAAGAGTAGAAGTTAAATTTGACACCAAATTTTTTTCAGCTTCTTATATCTGATTTCTTGCAAGACAGACCGTGCTGTTTTTAAATACTATGAAAAACGTTTGACACAGATACAAGCAATTCACTTTTAAACAGTATTGTACGATTTTATAATTTAATTTACATTATTACAGCATAGCAACACTTAAATATAGACTTAACTAAAACAATATTCAATATAACCAACTCCCAGCTAATAAAATATGATATGTAAATAAATGCATTTTTAATTGTCTTAATGTAACATTTATAAATTACAATTTTCTTTAATCGCCCTCAGGATGGGTCATCTATTGACAAAATAATGACATTGTTCATGTGTATACTGCGAAAATGCAGTCTCTGTTGTGTTTGCAGTTTTGTAATTTACATGTATTTATTATAATATTTAATGGTTATATGCCTATGTAAAAATAACAACACAAAGCCAACATTTTTCAGACACAACAATCTTAGGTAATTTTACACCTAATGGCCATCACAACTCTTACTGTTACCATAGCAACCGTTGTTGCTTATTACCATGCAATCATGTACGATTATTTCCTGAACTTCACCTTTAAACATCAATATAGAAAATAAATACTTAAGTCTCTTCACTGTAAGTTTGGCCGGCTTAGACAACCTGGTATCGTCACACATAACTTGACATATTCTTTATGTAAGAAAGTATCGACCCATTCCTTACTAGTTGCATGACAATGTTTAAAGCAATATCACACCTGACCTCGTAGTTGCTGTATCACGACCATACTTGTGTTCCCGCCAGTTCAATCTTAAGTTAACAACAACCAAAATGAGTCATTGACAAACACTGGATTGATAGACGTCTCATTTGTAAACTTGATGTAATAAACCATGTGGGTCCCAGTATTATCAGTTTGTAATTATTTCAGTTGTAAGCCATGTTTTCCCTGTCATGATATTAATTATCAACCTGCCTTATCTCAGTTGCCAGGATTTGCATGCATTTGTATAACGCAATTTAGTCATCCTTATTATCCCAGTAAAAAAGGCTTCAAGCTGCTCTGTGTGTTTTTAGGTACAATCATTTTATATGAATGTGATTTGATAATGTAAAGTAAAAATTATTTTATAAAAATGAAAATGAAGTCTCTGTTGCAATAATTTCATAAATTAATATTCAAACGACTTGAAATACTTCTTATCACAATGTATTATAAGTTTCATGTTTTTAAAACTAACAACACGCACATGTATTTTCTGTCTTTAAATTGTTGAACGTTAATTAAATAAATACATTGCAAAATCACTTCAAAATAATTTTTGTTAAACTTATTTAGCATGTTAATATCATTAAAGTAAATTTAAACACACTATTTCATGTTAATTTTCAATTAATGGTGTGAAGTTAAAAAAAATATATCGATGGTGAGAAAGGGGGATGAGTGGTGAAATAATGTTGTTTTCCATGTGGACTACTTTCAATTGTCTGTCGTCAGAACTTTTGTGTTATTTGATCAAATTTTATATCTCACATTAAATCCAACAATCGATCACAATAAATATCAATAAAACTTCTGATTCCCCCTGTGTGACTACTTAGTTTGTGACTAAAAAAATATGTTATGCTTTTTCATGCGAGATTCTACATTCCTCACTTGTGCTGGGCCTCATTTTTTTGTTCATTTTATTTTTTTTTGCCATTGTCCTGTTGGTTCTTTTCAATTTTTAAAAAATGGTTCCTTTCTTTATTCTTGAACTCTATGATTGAAAATTAACTTTATAGGTTTGGTTTAGTTAGTGTGTTTTTTGTTATTTATTTGTAGGGTAGGGGTGAAATTGAAATATTAATTTAATTATGTTCTCTACTTTTAGGCGGATGAAATGTAACGTACATGTGTAATGTTCATCTTGTTAAGACGAGGATATTTCTTGTTGTTCATTTTCTAGTCAACCTCTTTATATTTTCCAAAGAACCAGGCTTTCCAACATATGAACGAATAATCAAATTTAACAAACTGCAAAATTCGAAATGATACTATTTTTTACCATTTAATTTTTAATTCACTTATATAGCATTAATAAGATGTATTATTTTCTAACAAAATACATATTATATTTAATCACTGCTTAAAATTTCAAAGGTTTTTCGGATCAATTAACATTTACAGGTTGTAATAAAATATATTGCTTCCAAACAAAATCCTGAGGCAGTTAGGAAATGAAAATACAACGTCATTTTAGTATATAGGAAATTTCCAATTAACAAGAAAATGTATGTGAAGACGAATTTTAAAAAAAAATGTGAATCAAAAATATAGAAACACAAACATTTTTTATAAATTAGATCTATTATATGTTTTCCATCGAAAAATGTTTTTAAAAAATTGATATATACTGAAATTTAACACACACACACACACAGAAAATACTTTTTTTTTAAACTTACAAAAAAATAAATTAAATAATATTACCGAAAATATAAAAATGTAAATTTAATAAATTGAAGTTAAGCCGTCTAAGTAAATCATCAAATTTCTTCTTTTTTAGGTCATGTATTTACGTGTAAAATAGTTATGCATATAAGTCTGCATTTATATAGTACCATATCTCCTTTTTTATTGATACATTTTTTTTTACAAAAGCCTTCATTTTCATAAATTCATTTACAACCCATGACACTAACAAAAATAAACTGATGTTTTTTGTAACCTTTTAGATTTCATACAAAACTTTTCAATTTGTATACGCAAGTTTAATACTTATTTATCTTATCTTTTTATCTTATCTGTTTCAGGCCCTCCTTCTATACAGAAGATTAATGCGTCCTACGCTTATCTATGGTTTGTGTTCAGTCCTGCATTCTTATTAAGTTTTAAATGTTGATAAAGTGTTGGCTTTCCTGGTTTCTTCAGGCAACCCCATTCCACGCCCGAATTCTGGACGGGAAGAACGAAAAATTTTATGAGTTTGTTCTTGCATACGGAATAAGAAAGGTGTTTTTATCCGTATTGTCACTGTTACTTGTTATACTTATTTAATATGTAACTCTCTTGTAGGCAATACATTATCTTGTACACAATAATCCACTGAAGAACTTGTTTCAATAAAACAATTTTGATATGTATACTATTTACATATCATAATTTTAGGTTATATAACGTGGAATTCTCAAACACACACATCACGTCCTTCCCTTACGGAAGTTATCTGACAACTGATCGCCCAACCTTCTAAGCCAAGGGGAAGGCTTCTCTCTTCCCGCACTTATTACTCACATGACCTCTCCGTCAGAATATCACGCATTATATACATGGTACACCCGTGACATTCACATGTGACATTCATGTCTATCTGAGTGTTGTATTAAGTTATCTTTGTGTTGTATTTCTAAATTAGAGTTAATTGCTTTATGTATGATTACTACTTTACTCTTGGTTCTTCTATCCTCTAGTGTTTCAAGGTTTAATGATTTAACTAATGGTGTTATTCTAGTCATTTTTGAATATTCTCCAGTAATGAATCTGACAGCTCTTTTTTGGATTCGTTCTAGTTTATTAATGTTTTCTTTGGTGGATGGGTCCCATACAGAAGATGCATATTCTAGTACAAGTCTCACGAAATTGAGATAGCATTTTAGTTTTATATCTTTGTTACATTTCTAAAGGTTTCTTTTTATAAAGCCTAAGGTTTTGTTTGATTTTTTAACAACTTCATTGACATGGGGACTCCATGACAATTTTCTCATTTATTGTGACTCCTAAGTATTTTGCATCTTTAGTTTGGGTTAGTTCCTTTCCATGAAAGAAATATTTTGAATTTATATGTTTCTTTTTCTTTGTTGCCCTTAACAGTTGACACTTTTATGGGTGGAAACTCATACTCCAGTTAGTTACCCATTTTATCAATTCATCTATGTCTTTTTGTAAAATTTGTGCTGCCTTGTTCTGATTTAATTGTTCTATAGATTATACACTCATCAGCAAAAACCTAACTTTTGTTCCTGTTGAGATGTTGTAGGGTAAATCATTTATATATATTAAAAAGAGTAAGGGACCTAGCACAGTTCCTTGTGGAAATCCTGAATTGACCTTTATTGGTGCAGATTTAGATCCATTAATTAATACAGTTTGCTCGCTGCCCAAAAGGAAGTCTTGGATCCAGTGATGTAAGGAACCTGAGATTACAAAGTAGTAAAGTTTAATAAACTCTAATAAAATTGTATTAACAATATTACATTGCCATGTCATTCCTAATATATTCTTACAGACGGATATGTTTTCTTATATCTTCTTATATTTCTGTTACATTCTATTTTTATTTTTAGATAAAAAACATATTGACATTTATATAAACCTTGTGCATTTTGTATGTCCTCCAATGATATAATCTTTTTTTAGATAACATTTTTTATTTCAAATATTTTTAATATATACAATTTTATTATAAACTCGAAAATTATCATATGACAATTCGATAAGTTTATGAACAACTTTTTGAATTAATTGATTATACTTCAAATTACAAAAACAAATACATAAATAAAAAGAAGACTCACTTAATATCAGTAAACATTAAAACTAGTACATACATTTTGAAGCTTAAAAATCAATATCTAGTAGATGCATTTTACAATATTATCCATCTTTATGATAACCTTTATATATTATAGTAATTTTATAGTTTCAAATTTATCCAATTAAAAATAAGTTTAACAATTTGACAAATTTGTACCTTGTATTTACAAAAGTTTCATAAATTAATTTATATTTACTTATTTTTAAATGTAAATACAGCTCATTCTTTGCCAAATAACATTAAATAAAACACATTTAAATATTTAATGACATTAGTCGTAATAAAAATTATCTTAATCTGATTATTTATAAAAAAATGACTTTTTAAAGTTTTCTTTTAGACATGGATCTGATTTTTTGTTCGATTAATCGGGAAAAATAAATCGATTGTTCGATTTATTTTTTTTATTAATTATAATTTAAATAACGCATATATATATATCCCGTTAAGTGGCGATTCATTATTTCTGATATCGGTTAAGTCGCGGTTATTACACGGCTCCCAATGTTTGTGACGTAGCACAGCAAATTCGTTTTGCATTGCAATAAATAAGGAAGAAAAACTTTTTCTTTTCGTATGCACACATGAAAAGTAGGTAAGTAAAAAAGAAATATTAATAAATACGAAAAAAAAATGTTATCTTAAATTTAAATCCAATTTTAATCGATTAATTTAAGTTTAAAATTAAAATTTTAAACGAGCAATGGATTATTTAATCGTTCATTTTCACAGCCCTAGTTATTTGTTAAACAAAAAGTAGGGGGTAAGTACAAAACTGTAAAATATTACTTTAAAAAAACCTTTATATAATATACTATAAAAAAGTATGTAATAGATTTTCAAAAAAATAATATTAATTATGTATACCAAAACCATTTTATAGAACTTACTTCTAGAGTTTTCGTGTATCAATTAGATAATTTTAATATAATTATATTGCTTTTTAATGTTAATTGTTAATTTTATTTCTTTATACAAGTTTCAAACATATTACATAAACGGTAGTGTTTAGTTTCCATGTATCCTTCCACGCAGAATGATGGGTATCAATGAAGATATGATTCACGGTGAGTGTCTAAACAGGAAGTTTTATCATCATGTTTCTCTTGGCTGACATGGCCGTCATCATCTAATGTCAAAAGTAAATAACATGCTTCCATGTCATCTCTGCTATGTGAAACTTCATTATCACATTATATTTCTATGTTTATTTTTAACGAAATTGAATAAATTTAGGTTTAAAAATGCGTATCATCATTCGCTCGTTTAAAATGCATCTAACAGGAAAAAAACGTATAGTTATTTGCCAACATTTCAAATAAAAATTATCTGAAATATTGGGGTATAATCAGAGCGTGTCACTAGGCAGGGCGGAGGTTGCGGGTCGCACCTGGGTGACACCATCACAAGGTGATACACAAATGTGTAAAATTATGTATGGTCAAGGTATTTAGAATTAGCAGAATCGGATGAGTTATGCTGGGTAAGTCGTGTGTAAGGGGTAGTGACACCGTGAGCTACCACACTGAATGATTCCAACCCCTAGTGACAGCCTTTGAATATATTAAAAAATATTGTTTAATATTAAATCATTTGAAAAAAACAGGAAATAAAGTATCTCATTTAAAATTGAAAATTTACAGATTTGCTTATATTAATATATATATATATATATATATATATATATATATATATATATATATTTCCCATTATAACAAAATAATTATACCAACCTTACCAGTGTTTTATTTGCCTAACTGTATGTCATAAAAGCATAGCTGTTTCAAACTACTTCCTTTAATATTGTGTGCTATTGTAAGTCCTTGGCATATATGACTTTCAAATCTGCATGCAGTAATATACACATTACTTGCTGCTGTCATTATGAAAGTAAAATATATGTTTATATACAGTAATGTTTGGCGTTTTATGATTACAGGAAAAAAATGGATGACAATTATTATATTGTAAAATGAAATAAAGAAAGCGTTTAAAATTTCTATTAGCTTTATGGCATTACAATGTTTAAAAAAATGAAATAATTGCACTGACAAATAAAATCACAAATTAAAAAATTACATGACAGAAAAGAAATGAAAGAAATTAATTAACATTAATTTAAATACTTTAATTACTTTATAGTTAATTTATATAAAATAAATAATTTTTTATTATGATAATAATTAATGGTACTTGATTTCTGCAACACTGAATTGTCCGTCTACAATAAATTCCCCGACATCCATAACAGCAGTGTTAACTTAATATTCATATAAAATAATTATCAGAAATCTGTATGTAGACTGGATTGATATCATCATCTGGAGATGCTTTGTGTTATTTGTGATTTAGATAACGTTAGCTAGTGAATAATTTGTAAACAAAAAATTATTTCATTGTCAAGGACAATATGAAGGATTAATTAGCTCCGAAAAATTATATTTATAAAAAAAGTGATTTAGAACACATTCACATAGCTGCAATCATGTTGTGGGGGGGGGTGAGAAGTATGTTTTTCTTTTCTTTAACAAAACATTATTCTTTTTTTTAATTGTTAGTACTTCACTTACTGATTGATCTTACTCTTAAATAGTTTACAATTCAATAAGATTAAATTTACGTACCCGTTCTTGCAGTTGAATCATTTCCATCATTGATTATAATATAAAATAGGTATTTATTTCCCAAACGTTGAGCCGAGGGCGTCCCTGAGTTACCCAGCTCCGAATGGGTACCTAACACTACATGTAGTTAGGCGGCAGGGTAATGCGTGGAACCCACAAAGCCGTGGCCTGTGAACGCTGCATCACTTGCCAACAGATCATCTGTTATGGTCTGTGGATGCAACTATCTTCTGCATAGAAAGAACGTCTGTATATATAAGATAAGATAAGATCAGATAATTTACAGAGTTAAATAATTATAAGCATACTGTAAAGAATTTTCAAAATGTTTTTGGTATGTTACACCACAACTAAAATACATTTATTTTAGATGTACCCATGCGTTAATGTAACATATATTTAGTTTTTGTATTGGTCAAGTGTTTCTCAGTCGTAAAAAAACATTTAAAAAATAAATAAATAGAAAGTTACAGGTAATATGATCAGTAACTTTGTGTTTAGTTAAATTTACCGGGGCACGGGGTGTTCGAGTGGCATGAACGATGTACCTGTGGTTACGGGTTCGAATCCATGTGAAGGCATTTATTTTTTCAAGGCAAAGCAAGAAATAAAGGCGGCTGGATAATGCGTGGAACCCTTACACTTACAGCAGTTGCCTGTGAATGCTGCGTAACTTGCCAACACACCAGCATGGTCTGTGGACACAATAATCGTCTGCATAGAAGGAGCGTCTTTATAAATAAGACAAGATTGACGACTCTTAAAAACAAAATGTTTGACTTTCCCTACTAAACTAATTTTCCATTTAAGTTTCCCATTATGTGTTTTGCAATTCTTTATTTTTATTTATAAACATGTTATTGCTTGGTCTGCATATATACCTTTAAATGTATGATTTATGTACAAACCGGATATTAAGACGTTACTAATGATTCATATAGTATCCTAATGAAACATAATATAGCAGCTCCAAAATTCGTCTTTTGAAAATATGTTAGTCTTTGACAAAAAAGTATGAAATTAAAGTATACTTATATGCATATTTAACACTTTTTAATCTTACTTAATAATTCTTTAAATCAGATGTTTACCTTTTGATGATGGAAGATTTTGTTCAAAATAAGTTTTAGTCGGCCACAAAGTAACAAAGCTGGCGCAAAAATAGTAGTCAAAAAAAATTATATCAAGAAGCGTTACATTAAATCAGTATACACATTACTTTTACTTTACAACACTACTTTGTTGTAAAAAAGTGGAAGCTTATAATCACAGACCTACAATTTCGCTATAAATTTAAAAACAATCATTCTCACAAAATTGACATTCGTACCGATGCACAATCAGTCTAGCACTTATCAACTGATCCATCATACTGTTTTTTGCAAACCCTGATTTTAATGTAGCTCCCATTAGCTGTGAATTATTCCAAAAGGTAATTAAATGAAATAGTTTAATTTATAAAATAAAACGTTTGGCCATGTTGGAATACATAAAAATGGGAGTGAAACAACTTCTAATTTCAATACTCATAAATAATTTTATTAAAATAATGCCCATTGAAGTTAAAATTGTTAAAATAAATAATATATATGATTATTGACAACTAAACTGAAAATACTTATCTATCAAACATTAACCTCTTTCATTATTAAAAAATATATTTTAACTAGTGTACTAAATATTTTTAGGCCTCTATATGCTTACTATATCGCTTGGAAAGATGAGCACAATCCACAACTCAAGCTATCGACTTTTACTAAAATTTCCAAGTGTATTCTATTCACAAATAAAACTAACCGTGAAAAATGCAGGACAACATTGTGCTTTGTTCTGTTCAAACAACAGTCTATATTAATTGTTTTGTGTAAATCGTAAAAGTTATCTCCTCTTCGCTCCTCTTCGTGGTAGATAAACATAACATCTCATAATGACGGTTGTCATCAGTAACAATTTGTAATATCACTCACACAATTTCTTTTCTTTTAAAGCCTATTATCGTTTAAGAGATTGTAGGTATATTAATGAAACGTAATTGTTGAGGGTTATTAAATGTCTGTCTTAGAATAATTTGTTTTCGTGTCATGGATGGTCAGCGTTGTCTTGTTACCGCATGAAAGCGTAAAATTGAAAAAAAATGAACACTATCTAAAACCATAACGGTCCTCATTTTTTACATCTCTTCTGCCGCGTTACAGAGAAATGTAGAAAGAAAATGTATGTCTTAGATGTTATTGCCTTTTGCGGAATGCTTATTAGCTAGGAGCTCGTTAATTTCAATATTCGCTTTTAAGTGGAATGATCATTAAAACAATTCCAAATTAACTGAGATCAAACGAGTAAAACAAGTTGAAGTCTTAAACACCAGTCTCTTAAGAATTTGCTAACCATTACAAGGAAATTATAGAAAACTTTGAAGTGTTCGGAGAGGGGACAGAAATCCACTAAAATCAAATGTTAAACAGCAGGTTTACTTACATTGTTCTCTTAATATTTTGTTTTTAAATTATTGCAATTTATGAACTTAATGCTAATCAAAGTGACTAATGCTTAGGTCCATGTACAACAATTTTACTCCACTGTGTTGAAAAATCGAAAGCAGTTGTTCATAATTGCGAAAAAAAAATTGACATTTTTTTAAATTGTCAAAGTGGACTAGCAACCCATATATTTGGGTGTAGAAATACATTAAAACGTGCAAATGCACTATTTTGTACACGGCCTTAAAGCTTTACGATATCGTGCACAAAATGGGACTCTGGAGCGGTTGCCCTCAGTTTCATGGCACTATCTCTCAGTATATGAGTGTATTTGCCTTTTGTAATCACTAGACAGTAGTGGACAACCTAAGGGTCTCACCCTGTCGGAAGGTTTCCTCAGAGCAGATGTCGGAGGAGTTTTCAGCGGTTCTGCTTTGCTATTCCATATGGACACGCCAGGTTTTGAACTGTACCTTTCATTTTAAGCAGGTGACGCAGACGAAATGGTCGATACGGCCTCGCAACGAGTATGTTGGGTTTTCTCAAGTATGCTTTGTCTAAGATCCACACGGCGACAGTAATCATACATGAAATTACTGGCACGTAACCGTTGGGACTTTGGCATTGTTACCCAGAAAGTCTTAGTATCTGCTCCATGAACGTACTCATGTTCTGATACACGCAGTGGCCAGTTCTTATCAGAACCCGCAAAGCAGCGGAACACATTTAAACCAGTTGTAAGTTAATTTATTTAGTAATACAGCCAGTAAATAATGATAACATTATTTTAAAATCTAAAGAAAAATATTTGACTTGTTTTTTTTCTTCAGAAGTTAAGAATTCATCTAAAATCAAGTTTTATATAGAAACACATACTAATGGGCCTGAAGTTAAAAACACAAATAAAAAAACATGTATACAAAAATTGTATTTACCTGGAATACCTGTCGTAACTTGGCAAGCCTGTGATGTTGAGCCTTCGCAAAAATATAAAGAAATGTAAAGTTATTTTTTGAAGAAAAGGTTAAGTGGTATACTTTGTGTATGCAGCAATGTGTTCAATTTTAGCAATGATGATGTTGTTTCTGGTAATTGTTACGCCACAAGGACTTGGACAGTGTTCACATTGCATTGTTAAAATTGATCCTTGTGTAGGTTTAGGTGGAGACGTCGTGGGATTAACATTGATTGTTAAACGTGTTATCACATTCATGACGTCGAGTTGAATGAAAGGAATTGTTCAAGTTTCATTATAATAATAGTACATGTCAAAAAGTGTCTATAGAAACAAAAATGCAATCTTTATAAAATAAACTTATGTGCGAATTACACATCTTTGAATTATAATTTATATTGAACTTGGAAAACAAATTTGATGCCTTTATTTTTAATAATTTCAAAATGATGTATCGTTTTCTTTAATTTAAACTTCAACATCATGATTATTAAAATTCAAATACGATACTAATAAATAGAACAAAATAAAATAAAATATTTAGACCTAAAGGCATATACATTTTAACTCATTGCTACATTTAACTCTACTAGATAAAAACAGATAAAAATAAATTACCTTAATCATAATTGTACCATGTAGTGTAACAAACTAACAAACTCACGTCATCTGGAAGTAATATTTCCAAAGGCATTTGGTTTATTCTGATGGAATGAGGAAACTCAAATAATATGTAGGAATTAATTAATAATTTACCATAAATGGTGGGTACTGATTGCTCGTTGCTGACAAAAGTTAACCCTGTACTATCGGTCCACTCAAATCGAACTAAGGCGTCACTGTCAATAGTAATTGCTGATCTGTTTGCAACTATTTCATATACGTTTCTGTTCTGTACAGCACAGTAGCATGATCGTGTATTTGAAACGTACACACAATGTTACAAATAATGTGTACATCTGAAAACAAAATTTATTTTATTTTATAGATTCTATTTTTTATTTTCTTACGAGCAAAGTAACTGTAATAGTCTAAATGTTAATCAGCAATTCAAGACACATGCCCATGGTCTGTGAAACAACTGATTTTTCATTGCAAACGAGTTACATATATTGCCACTCTCATTTCACCTCACCACAAAAGCACGTGTTCACATCAATAGACCATTTACGCAGTATCCAAACTGGTAAAGTTGCATGCTCAAACAATATCACCACAACAAACACGTCTCTTACAGTCACCGTGTATCTTCTTGTTGTTGTTTTTGTTTGTTCGTTTGTTGTTTTTTTAAAATATTTTTTATAAAGGCTACATCAAGCTTAGAAATATAATGTTTTACATCTGTGGAGGCTAATATCAACGAGTATTATAATTAGTTCTATACTTAGTGTATAAAGTATATATAACAATTTATTTTACTTAATTTCCCGATACATATTTTCTTGATATCGACAAATAATAACGAGGTTACACACATGAGCTTCGGGTGAATTCTTATACTTGATGTTGTTAATAAAACCAAAACAAACAAGGACACAAGACATAGGAAAAATGTTTTTTCTATATATTTTGTCCTTGTTTGTTTTTCTTTTCTTTTTATTTTACATAAACATTTTACGATATAATATGTTTTAAGCATTTTAATATTACTTATTTAAGTACGTATTTTATGATATTGTACTGATGAAGTCATTAGCCAAAACGTCTACTGTCGTGTTAGTTTAAAAATAAAGCTCAAATTTATTGTTTATATTGCACAATTTGTTTGTGTACTTTGTATTAAATTTTATAAAGGGTTATTTAATTCTTGATATGTCTAGCTTATCCCAACACAAAATGCTGGCTTGGTGGAGATTGTCTCCGATTTTGTAGTTAATTGGATATGTCGTAGGAGGATCAATGGATAATTGTATGAAACTTTAAACGATGTGAAATTGTGGTAAAATGTAGTATTATAAACAAAAGGGTGGGCTAGGTATGTTTTATAAACATTTTAAAATAAAACTTTTATTTAATTAAATTGTATATTATTTTTGTCGGTACTTATTTATGCAAAAATGATGGTGAAAAAATGTATTTTTAATCCTAGATATTCACTGCTTTATTGGTTGCTGTTTAGCCTTCTCATCCAGGAGGGGCATCCACCGATCATCGACAGCGTCTGTCAAATCAGCAGAGGGCATAAACCACCTACGAGAGACCTCCAGGCATCTGCATCCTGAGCCAATTTCTCCAGGATCTTCCATTCATAGCCGATTCTCTTGATATCTGCCTCCAATTCTCGGCGCCAAGTGTTTGTTGGTTTTCTCTGGGGTTTTTATTTATGGCATGCATTGTTGTATTGGAGGCAGGTTTTCTTAGTGTATGACCAATCCACCTCAGCTGCTTCTGGAAAATCTCTACCTAAATTGGCTTCTGCTTGGTCCGTGGCTACAGTTCCTGGTTACTAATTTCGTCCGGCCTTTGAATTATGAGAATCTTTCTTAGATAATTGTTGATAAAGGACTGGATTCTTGTGATGTTTACAACAGTCGTTCTCTGCGTCTCGACTTCATATAGCAGCACTGGCTTCACCATGGTGTTACAGATTTTAATTTTTTTTAACTTACTGCTTAAGTTGTTGGAGACCCAAACATTCTTTAGTTGCTCTAAGGCTGCTTTTGCCTTTCCGATCCCTATTTCGACATCAGCACCCATTCCACCTAGCTTATCTACCAAGGTAAACAAAAATGCCTCCTCTAGTGCTTCTCTTTCAAGCGTGATGGCTGATGTACTGGTGGAATTATCCTTGAGGAATTCACTCGTTCCGTTGTGTATATTTAGACCCATGCTAGCAGAAGTGGCTGCAACAGTATCTGCTGCATCTGCTTTTGGGAATGGGAAAGAAGGGCAAGCTCATCAGCAGAGTCAAGATCATCAAGTTGATCCCACAAGATCCATCGGATGCCATTTCGTTTTTGCCTTATACATGTTTCCAACACAAAGTCTATGGCTAACAAGACCAGAAAGGGTGACAGCAAAGAACCTTGTCTCACGCCAGTCTTTACCTGGAAAGCATCTTTCACCTGCTGAAAATGGACAACTCGTCAGCTCATCCCAACATACGTGTTTCTGATTATATCAGTAATCTTCAGTGTCACACCATAGTGTCGTAGCAGTCTCCGAAAGGTTTGTCTGTCCACACTGTCGAAGGCCTTTTCATAGCCAACAAAGTTGACATAGAGAGGCGAGTATCACTTTAGTGATTGCTCCAGAATGATGCGCATTGTTGGTATCTTATCCGTGCAGGATCTGTTGGTCACGCCGCATAGGGTATATATCTATTTTTATTCTTTTCAGTAGTTAGAATAGGAGCTTAAATCACCTATCTCTTGGAACTTGATAAGGTATTCCTCTTTCCAATCGAAAGGAACTCGCTCCTCTTTCCATATCTTTATAAACATAGGGTGTAGCATTTCCAGACTGGTTTCAAAGTCCGCCTTCAGTGCCTCTGCTGGGATGCCGTCAGGTCCTGCAGCCCTTTCATTTCTGAGTTGTTTTATGGCCCTGCTAATCACTTCTTTGGTCGGAATATTGCAGTCAATTAGCAGGTCATTGTCAGCTGGTTGAATATCAGGTGGATTCATTATTTCTTGATTGTTTAAAATCTCTTCAAAGTGCTCTTTCAATCTCCATCTCTATTGCTCTTCATTTGGTATGGTGTTGCCCTTTTTATCCCTCACCGGTCTTTCTGCCTTGTTAAATTTATCATACAGCGTCGTTATGTTAGCAAAAAAAAATCCCTTATGTTACCCTGGTGAGATGGATATGTTTCTACTTTAGCAAGTTTGTCAAGAAAATGATTTGTGTCCTTCTTGATGCTTTTCTTTACTTTCTTATTTGCATGGAATATTCTTTCTGGGACTTGGTTTTCTGCGCTCGTGTACGGCTGTTATTCATTTCTGCTTTCTTTCTTTACATTTCTTATGTTGTCCTCAGTGTATCTGCAGTTATCCATCCTGTGACAAAGTTTCCTGTTCCCTATCACTTCTTGGCATGTCGATTTAACTGTTTATTTCATGCTTTCTAATTTCCTTCAGTGTTCTCTTCTTCCCGTTATTTGATTATGACTTAGAACTTATTGTATGGTGCGATCTAGAATTCTTCCTTTTTTGCATTATCTTTCAGGAGGGATGTATTATACTGCCTTATTGGCAGCCTGGAATAATATTCCATCGTCTCCATTTTTTTTCTTAGGCTACAGATACAATGTATAAGCGCATATTTTGGATTATCAAAACATCCATACAGTCATCTAAGTTTTGCATATTTTGGGGATATTTGAGACAAAAATAATCATTTTATTTATTTAGAGTTTTTTTGGATTTCTTGTACGGTTACCGAGATTATTGAGATTTGTACCGTTTTCGTTATATCAATTTTTTTAGTGGCATGTTTGTTTAAAAACTCAAAATAAACATGATCACATGAGTAGTTATTTTAAATGTTAATGATTATTATTTAATGGTTAAATAAAGATTACCAATTATTTTTCAAATGCAAGCTGTAAACGATAATTATTATGAAATAAATATCTCATCTTTAGTTTACTTGCGTATTTTTGAATACAAATCGCTGAAGATGTACAAGCGTTATAAACATGAAATTGTTTCATATATTATTAAGTATTAAAAATATTGTACTCATAAATAAATACAATTGATAAGCATTTTTGTTAATAGCTTGCTGCACATTTACAATATTAGTCACTTAAACAAATAAACAATTCATGTAACTTACAAGTTCGAACTTTTGAAGTGATTTACTAAACTTTCGAAAATGAATTAAATTCGGAATGCTTCCATTTGAGACATTAACAGTTCCTCGAAATATATAAGAATCAAGTCCGTCTCTTAGTCCACTCGAGCACGGCGAAATACGTTCAACAGCATTTAGATAGAGCATCTGGCAATATATTTCTGTTTTTTTTTAGAAATGAAAAACAAAAACATAGTTAAACTGATACAAATAGTTTAGGATCGTTTGTTTGTTTTTTGCCTTTAAATTAAATCATCAGACTGCTAATGTAATGAAAAAAGGAAAGGCACATAAATCAAGCTCTATTGATTGAGAATTCAGCACTATATATCCTGTCGAAGAAAGCAAATTATGTGGAAAATAGCGCTCCAAAAAGTTACTTAGATCCCGTAAATTTATGTTTTAAAAAAGTCACTCTCACGATAAATAAACCGATTTTATCAAATTCCCAAGATCAGTTTTAAAAGATTTTACATTTAATTGCAATATGCTTCATGTGTATGAAGTCCAAACAATCCGTAAAAGATAAAATATCTTACCATGGCTAAAAAAGAGAAGTAAAAGACTGATGACTTTAATGAAGTATGTGTTGACGACAGGAGCCTGTGACGTCACCATTGTCACTGTAAAAAGGGAAAAAAGCGAAAGTTAATACTGTTAATTTACTCTGTGGTGATGACTGACATTTTCGTTTGCACAAGTAAGATGCTTGTCACAATAGTCATTAGCCTTTTAGGGCGTGTAGCAGGTAAAGATCAGTAAGTCTAGAGAATAGGACGTGTAGCAGGTAAAGATCAGTAAGTCTAGAGAATAGGACGTGTAGCAGGTAAAGATCAGTAAGTCTAGAGAATATGAGTAAAGTAAACCCAATCAGGCGGCTGGATAGCGAAGTCAATTGTGCGCTCGCCTCACAAGCTGAGGGGCGTGGTATCAAAGCAACAATAAAAAGACGAATGACTAACGCTTAGAAAGTCCTCCGCTGACCTGAAAGGGAGATGGGGTTCCCATCAAGGTCTAACACGCCCCTAGAAAATAATATTGCAAACATTAGGACCCCTACGACCATCGATTATAGTACTTAGAAAAAAAAATTCAAGAAAAAAAGACATAATCTACACGTGTTTCTTTCCATATTTCAAATGTACAAAATCGATAGATACATTTTGATGACTAAGTTGTATTATTAGTTAAATGACTCAAGAATCTATTACATCTTTAGAAGTTAACTATTGATCTGCACGACACGATGCGACAAAAGGTTGCCGAAATCTTACAGTCACAGAGCCTCCAGAGCTCTAGCCGCCAACTAAAACTAAACAACAAAATAAAAGAAACCCGTAAAAACAAAGTTTTAGACAATAAAGCCTTATATATGAGACATAACTAGCTACTGATTATGTTCAAACTCGACAAACATTTACAGACTGAATCTGTCTTAACTTCCCTTTACTTCATAACCGGGGGGGGGGAGGAGAGGGGAAAGGTCTGGTCACCGATCGCTGGACCGAGCTCAGCGTGACACGTAAATTGTAAACAAAAGACGATAGTACATCGACGGATGGCGTCAACGCATGACTGAACTGTCTCATGAAAAAAAACAAAAAAAACGTGAAATTGAATTACATACATTGTATTGGGATAAACTAAAAATGCATTATTTTAATTATGGTACGTTTGATCGATCTGAAATTTTGATACGACGCGTTGTTAGGTGACAAAAGTCTATTTACCAAATTTGAGCTCGATGGCTTTACGAAAAGTGGGTCATTTTTTACTTTTGTTTTTCCGCCCGACCGACGTACGAAGAGTTGACGACAGACAGAGAGATAGAGAGAGAGAGAGAATTTCGAAGTTAATATAAGGGATTTAAAAAGAACTACCCTTGAAGTATAAATGAAAAACGTGTCCTTAATTTTTTTTTATATTAACAAAATACGTTCACGTTTCATTTTGAATAATAGGGAAATAAAATATAACCTTGTATTATATGTCATTGTAATTAAATCAAATATCAAGACAGGACCTTCAGTAGTCTCAAGATGGTCAACATTCAAAAATAGCATTAAAATCTGATTATCTTCTTTGAAAGCTTAGTATCAAATTTAAATGTAATCCTGATTATTTGTATGCAAACCACTCTTGTTTCTAAACAAAAAAAGAGTATACTATATAAATAAGTCTTATAAAAATTAAGATTTTTAAAAAAAATGAACTAAAATGTAAGATCTAAAATCTGCAATTGTTTTAATTTTTGTGTAAAGGAATTTATTATTTCAATTACGGTAAAAATAGACATTATATAAATATTTTAAAAAAAGGAATGAATTTTTGAGCATGTAGTTTTCAAAATATTTCACGAAAAATATTAATACTTAAAACATCAATTGTATTAAAGAATCCATAGCTTTGTCTTCAATACATTAAGTGCATGTAAACTTTCTGGGCTAGATTGTAGCAATATGTCAAATGTATATATATAAACATTTAATTCACCAAAGCGGGTATAGGCAAATGAGCATGACGAATTAATCAGTTTATGGTTGTCAAGCAGACATCTTTTTGAGACCAACAATGGTTCTTGAGTTCACTTGAGATGTTCATTCACAGATTAACGTGTGATTCGTAGTGTAGTGGTGATCACGTCCACCTTACACGCTGACTATCCTGAGTGCAAGCCCCATGCGAACACATTACTTTTCAATTTTTTTAAAATGTGTGTTTGTGCCTGTTCTTTTCCCCCTCTTTAGCGAACATTGCTGACCCTCGCTAGAGTCAGCCAATCACAGTTTATGGTTTCCAAGCTATGGTGGTGAAGAGTAGTTCGTCGGTGTTCCCACCCACCCCAACAGACGTTCATTCGCGTTGTTTTGACTTCTTCATGCTGCAATTTGTGTCCGTTCTTTCCACCTCTTCTTAGCACTATCCATGAGCAAGTCCGCGTCTGCGCGGTGTATCTAGTTTAACACTAAAAATGTATTGCCAATTTATAATCTTACTAGCAAAACGCCCGCGCTTGGGACCGGACAATTAAGATTTCAGTTAGCGTTGAGAACACTAATTGATTTCAATCTGGATCATGATGGATATAATTGTTTTTCAATATTTTTCAGGGTCGTGTAACATCAAATGGGAAATAAAATAACAACAATGGCTCCCATGTAAAATGATTACATGATGTTCATATCTCATAAGGCCTGAATTTTCAATCTAGTTCATTATGGAGATACGTGTCTATTTTTATTTTTAGATTTTCAAATATATATAGGGAAATAAATCGTTTAAAGTTTACCATATTATATTATAATGTATTATTTTGGGCCCCGGCCCCAGACGAACAGATGTTAGGTGTTCATTACCCTATAGAATTGTATTTTGTTGATATCAAAGTTGTTCAATAATTCATACATATACCCAGTAACCACTGTTTAAAATACCTTTAATATATCTAATTTTCAAAAATGGCATTATGGGACCCCAGCCCTTAATATGCTGTGTTTTAAAAACATTTCATGCCAAAAACTAGCAGGGGAACGTACTCATAAAGTTATAATATCTTAAGGGCCGTAAGTTGAATAAAATACTATTTTCAAAAAAATAAAATAAGGGCCTGGGGCCCTGTGGGTGTAAAATGTAAAGTTCAAAATAACAGTTTATCTCCATCTTGATAAATATCTTTTGTTGTCAATATTTGTACAAAAAAAGTCATTTGAAATCAAATTTTTTACATTTCTTAAACGTTTACGAAAAAGAGATTAGGACTCTCGACTCCAAAAGAAAGAAAAGTATAGTTATAATGCCCTACAATATTTTAATATATACCATCAAGTTGTTATATTACTCATTTTGTAAAATCCATTTACACACTATAAACACATTTTAGTTAGCTCATATAAGGTGAAAACTACATTTGGGCCCCCGGTCCAAAGTGAGAGATACTTTAAATATTATTATCCTGTTACAATTGCGGGAGGGTACTTAACAACTTCCCAAAGTGTCATGCTTCTACCTACACGGGAGGTTGAAGATTTAATGATGAGTCTGTTTTATATAGCTTACATAAGGAATCAAGCTACATTTAGCACCCTCCCCCCCAGTGATAATTTAAATATTTTTTTCTCCTGTTACAATCGCAGGAGTGTACTCAACAACTTCCTAAGGTTTACTGCTTCTACCTAAATGGGAAATTGCACAATTAGGGATGAATCAGTTTTTATAGAGCTCATAAAAGGAAAAAACTACATTTGGGCCCCCGGCCCCCCTTTAGTGGGAATTTTAAAATTGTGTTTCGGTAAATATCGTCTGAGAGTGTATTGAACAACTTCCCATAGTTTTATGCTTGAAACTACGTAGGAATTCGGAGAATTAGTGATGAGTCAGTCAGTCAGTGAGGGCTTTGTCTTTTATTAGTATAAATTTATTACAATTGTTAAAAACTGTCATTTATTCCAAATCTGCTCATCATGAGATAAAATTAACCATATGCATCTCTTTGCTAATTGGTATGCCTTCCTTTAAAGTAATTTCAAATATGGTTGTAAATCTATCAGCAATAGGAAAAGGTTCAACGTAAACTTATTATAATATATTTTAGGTGATTTAGACGTTAGCATCACGATTCGTAAAGAAAGTTAAAATTATAAATTTGTAACCTAATGCTGATTGCTGTCAGCCCCATTTTGTTTAAAAATAAAATAAAATACATTTTAGTTTGTCAATTGCCATACTTAATTTCTATATATTTTTCTATAATTTAATTAATAATATGTGACAAAGTACCTGGTTGAACGACTGCTAGTTAGCAGTAGACCGCTTTAAATTCCTGTTTTTAACTAAATCCTTCAGACATGCTTATTGCAGGTTCACGTAAAGGTTATTCCTTACGTTGCTAGCAAGCCACTTTCTTCCAGGTTTATTTTTTTTAAAAATCCCTTTACAAGAACTTCCGAGACGACAACCCTTAACAAGTTTAAAATGCATCGCAGTCTCTTTACACACACAGCTGTAAGTAAGGACGAATAGAAAAGTAAAGTATTCAGTGTTTGCTCGTGGATCACGTGGTACATAGCGAGCTAAAGAAATTCTATAACATGAATAACATTCAGGTGGCAAAGCCTTGGTTTGTGTCACTCAAACAGTTTAAGTAAAGATTTCTCTATTTTTGTCACAAAATGATTTCACAAGCCATCAACGTTCACTTAAAACAAACAAGTTTATTAACATACAATCTGACACAATAGTTAAATTGATATTTTTGTCATATGTGGT
The DNA here is from genome assembly GCA_944989445.1 of Ampullaceana balthica. Lineage (NCBI taxonomy): Eukaryota > Metazoa > Mollusca > Gastropoda > Lymnaeidae > Ampullaceana > Ampullaceana balthica. The sequence continues at coordinate 338,701 of CALYLW010000448.1, read as the reverse complement.
TAACTATACATGTTCGTTAATGACACAGCTTGGGGAGCACTACTTGATTTTTTTTAAACCAGTGAAGCGTTGGGTAGCCAATTTAGATTAGTTACCCACTGCATGGGCCATTAAATTAATTAAATTACATACACGTGCATGGTCGAGTAATTATCTCTCCAGTGCAAGTTACAGTAATTTAATTGATCTAGCTCTATACACTCCAGGAGTGCTTAGCGTAAACAGGTTGTATTAGTTATCTAGTCCGAAGTGCTGCAAACTAATGGTATCATCCACATTGGGAAATTCACAACGTTAGACATGTACATAAGAAGCCCGATGTACGTTAGTAAGGCAATAGCTTATTTAAATTGTTTCTCATTACAGAGTTCTTGAGTAATCACAAAATAATGTACACTGTTCAATCAATCTCAATGCATAGTTGTCAAAGTCGATAACATGTTTTTACCAAAACTCAAATACACATAAAGAAGCAGGCCTAGTTTGAGAAAAAATTAATAAGATCAAAATTAGTCCCTTTTTTTAATAATTAATAACTACTACAGAAAAATGCGTTTATAATAATCCTTGGCCTAACTATTTTCACTAATATGTCAATTTGCTTAAGACGGATATTTGGCATTTTGTATTAGCAAGTTCCATCAGTGAGATGACCTCTGTGTGGGATGTTTTGCTAATCCTCAACCTAAAAAAAATGATCCGTTAAGATTGTCGTATAGCAGGTTCAAGTTGGTTAAACTGCGTCATGTGTTCTCACAATCGTCTATTCTTGTCAATTTCCCGTGCATGAATTTCATTCCAAAATGTATTCACTCTACAGATGACATTTGACCTGTGGATAGTCAGCCGTGTCTTTACTTTCATTGATAGAAAAAAAGAGTGCAAAAAGCCTTGTTTTTTTGAACTGCAAAGTTCTAACATCAGTGATTATCACTCAAATACTGTCAGCAGACATATTTCTGTTTAGACGTAAGAATTGCTATTAATGAAGAATGAAGGCAAGATTATTTTTATAGCAGAGATTAAGAAATTATTGTTCTATAAATCAAAATCCTGATTTAAGATTTCGTCGGAAGCAAATTTACTTTTTTAAGCAGCAGCTTCATTTTATGTTGTTGTTTTTTTCATTAGTATCAATATTCTTAGTGGGTGGTTTTAATGAAATTTCTTCTTTGCATTCAGATTTTTTCATGTGTCTTTAATTTTGTCTCGTGATACCATATCAAATTGTTTGCCTTTATTACAGCCTCATTATCTCAACTACAGAGACATAATCTTACCGCTAATACAAATAAAAACGTTTCAGCCTATCAGCTACTTTAAAAGGCTCTGTTTCCAGAACAGATTTTTAAATAGCTTTTCTTGACTATTTTATATGCTAACTTTGAATGTTACATTTTCTGTAATGAGACTTTACAGAAATAATCTTAATTGATATCATGTTCGCCATAGCAGATTTAGTTTTAAAAAAAACCGGGCACTAAACTACTTCATTTATAATCATTGAACATATTTAAGTCACTATAGCTTTTCCCCTGAATACACAACTTTCATGTTTCCTTCATTTTATAGATACGACAATTATTTTGCTTAAAATATCGCTCGGCACAGCTTATAATGAAGAAGTTTTAAATGTACTTGGTATTTCAAGAGCATTAAAGTATGTGAACCTAATATTCAATCTGAGCAAGATATAACTAATATAACTGTTTTCCTGTCTAGACCACACAGGTCAAATTAAGTTGAACCGCAGGTCGTGAATTTAAAATATTTGACAAACAGTAGATCAAATTGATATTGTTTATTAAAAAAAGAATGTTTTGTTGATGTGATGGTTGTATGGTTAAACGAAATTCGCATAATAAATGCTATTGAAATTGAAACATTATTGATGTTGTATTTGGCGATGGGTAGGAGGTTATATAGCATGTATCTCAAGGTACACTATCTTGACTGTAACGTTACAAAGTGTGACTTTGATGATAAGAAAATACATGTTCGAAATAGATAAAATATTGTTATAACTATAAGTTAAAGGATAAGGACAGAGAGAAGAATGAGTTTAACATACTTCATGTCTTGTGAGTGAATATGGAATTGCTTTATTTAATCACATAACAAAAATATGTTGTCATATTATTTATAAACCAATATCATTATTGGAGTGTGTTCTTAATTCGATTCGTAATGTAATAGAATAACGATCAAGTTATAGTAAGATGCTTCATTTTAAGTACACATAGATGTAAGTACGCTTCATAATCATTTACTATCTAAATGTATCTCCTGTAACAACAGTGACATTGCATAGCAGCTGAAATGTTCACAGAAGATGACAACTGTCACATTAATACAACTGTCATGGGCAGGGGCCATACTAAGACGTTAATGAGAGAAAGAGAGATAAAGCAATTACAGCTCTACATTACTGTTTTAACTTTGAGAGATTTGTTTTTGACATTAATGAAAGAAGCCTTTGGTGATTTGAGATTGCCAGCTGTTAATCACATTAAAGAGTATAAGATCATTTAATGTTACAAAGTATTGACACGAACAATTTTAAGTTGTACAATACTTAATTCCCAAACATTTGGCACGTTCTAGACTTAGCAGTGGCGTCGAAGAAAAAATCACAACAAATGCAGTTGAGCATGAACAATAAGTACAAGAATAGGACACAGTTAATTTACACTTGAAAATGTGATAATAAAGATAAAAGCCATTTCAAATAATCAAGCTGGGCGATTTTACTGATTTGGATTAACGATGAATACATACATACATACATACAAACATTTTATATATTTGGCGCCTAAGCGCGTCCGTCAGTCAGTCAGTCAGTCAGTGCGAAGCCCCTATGCAGGGTAACTCCCGAGAATAAAATAAATTAATGAAATTATAAAAAGTGTTGTCAATAAAATACGCACCTTATTGCGCGACAGAATGGAATACATTTTAAAAATCTAAAAAAACAAAAATTCAATTACGGTACATGCGATCGTTCTGAAATGTTGATACATTGTTTTTATCATCTATACAAAACTTCCTGCAAAACTTCAGCTGGATAGCTTACGAGGAAATGGGTTAAAAATTGATCAAATGTTTTGGCGACAAGCAAGCAATCAAGGGTTCAAACAAATATGTTTATAAAAAGTGTTGTCAATAAAATATGCAAGTTATTGCGCGACAGAAAGGTTATAATACGCAACGCGACACTCTATCTCAAAAAATAACATGATACATATGAATAAATTAAAAAATCTAAAAATTCAATAAATTAATTACAGTATATGCGATCGATCTGAAATATTGATAACTCGTTTTAATCATTGGTACAAAACTGCGTGCAAAATTTCAGCTCGCTGGCTTACGAGAAGGTGGGTTAAAAAACGAACAAAGATTTGGCGACATGCAAGCAAGCAATCAACCAAACAGAAACCACGAGTTAATATAAAGGATTTAATTTTAAAAAAACGTAAAAAACCAAGTTTTCACTATAAATCCTTTATGTACGAGACGTAACTAAAAGAATTTTCATTATAATACGCAGCGCAAGACCATCCAAAAACACAAAATTGTAGTTGTGTCGTAAAACATGTTTAATATAATGCGCACCGATCAGGAATATGTTTATAAAAAGTGTTGTCAATCAAATACGCACCTAATTGCGCGACAGAAAGGTTGTTCAATATAATACGCACCCTTGCACTCTTTCTCAAAAAAATAACATGATACATAGGAATGAATAAAATAATCTAAACAATCACTAATTCAATTACGGTACATGTGAACGATCTAAATTTTCGCTACATTGTTTTTATCATCGGTACGAAACTGCCTGCAAAATTTCAGCTCGCTAGCTTACAAGAAAGTTGGATAAAAATTGATCCAAAATTTTGGCGACAAGCAAGGGTTCAAGGGTGCAAGCAAGCAGACACCACGAATTAATATAAATGATTTAAAAAGTAAAGAAAGTGAAAAGAGCCGTGGTTATTTTAATGTGATTTTTAAAAAGAATTAGTAATATCCCGTTGTGTGTGTGTATAAGTATGTGTTTGCACGTGTGTGTTTCAGTGAGTGAGTTTTTTTTGTGTGTTTTTGTCGTGAACTAAATGTGATGGAACGGTTTATATTTATGTCTGGTAATGTCGCGCCTCTAACAAGACTACTTATATCTCTTTTCAAAAGATTAAATAATTAATATTTTTTTGCAAATTACATCTTTACACTGTTTCATAACTGTATTTTCGAGATGTATTTATCCTGCCGTTTGAAAATTTTGTTGCTTTAATCTTTCTCCAGATGTCTACATTTATATTCAACGTTAATCTACCTTTCGTTGTATTTATAAATCATAGTCACTGTTTTCCTCTGCGTAATATATTTTAACAATATTTATATAATATTGTTTTCTTTTATCAAATACACAGTATCATTTTACCATTTTCTTTATATTCTTTATATATGCCTAATTTAAATACTTTATGTATTTGACATTTGAAAAGTCAGTTATAAATAATCAAATACTAATAATGTATTCAATGCATTAGAGATATAAAGCACATGAGTGAAACCAGATACCAACAAAACACTATAGCTTAGCGACAGTTATTATTCTTTTTACATAAATTAAGCTAAACATGCTAGGTAATTTAAATGTATAAATAAAAAAATTGCACGAATAACTTGATTAGTGATGAAAGCAATGCCAGTGTTTCTTTGGTGGGAGTTTTATTAACGCAATTTCCCTTGGGAATTGCGTTCATAGATTCGAAATGTCTGGCTAGGTTTTTCAAGCTTTGAAAAGCAAATCCTCCTGAACCATACCAGCTAGAGGTTTCTGGTCTTTTGCAAGTATGTTAAGGTGGTCCCAAGGATGTGCACGGCCAAAAAAAAATTACCGAAAAGATTTACTGGATTTCTTGCCAACCATAACATCTATCGGGTTGAAACAAATGCGAAACGGTAGCTAGTAATAATTGGAACAATGTTGGAGAAGAAATGCTTACATTTTTAATAACTTGACTTTAAGAATCAAACTTTAAAAAAAATTTCATTATGTATTACAATTTTACAAAATATTAAATTTTAACAAATATTACTTAGTAATCAAAGAAAAAATTATTCTACCATACTAGTTACACTTTGGTGACAGAATAAAATGAAATAAATACGATGTCTCCGAATCTGCAGATATATGTGAAAGTCATAAAACGCTTTAAACTTTAAAAAAGTAATTTTTCCTGTAGGGAAGTTTTAACATTTTACCTTTAACCTAATTACTAATGAAAATGGTTTAATAACTGATGAAACAGCGTATATATCTTTATGTTAGTTGATCTATATATATTCAATTTATAATGTGTTTATTAATGTCCATTATTGTGCAAGTGATCCCATATCAAAATAAACCTATCCAAATGTATATCTTACTTATGTTACTCAGATGATTTTTAAAAAAAATCTTTATTGCACATTTATATAATTTTGTTCATCATAACATATGAGTCTAACTTGGGAATCAAGTTTGAAACAAAACAGTAAAGAAGTACATGCACACAAATTGGAAAGAAGTTCATGCACACAAACAGGAAAGAAGTGCATGTACACAAACAGGAAAGAAGGGCATGGACACAAACAGGAAAGAACGGCATGCACACAAACAGGAAATAAGGGCATGCGCACAAACAAGAAAGAAGGGTATGCACACAAACAGGAAAAAATGGCATGCACAAAATGAGGAAAGAAGGGCATGCACACAAAAAGGAAAGCAGGGAATGCACGCATACTTCATTTACATTTGAAATACGACGATGTGAGCTCTGGGGCGTGGCTAGCTAAAAGACACTTAATGATTATACATGTCGAATCCCAATAGATGTAACAATCACCAAAAGTATTCCATTATCAAAACACCATATTGCTCATGTAAGGGTAATATGATATTGTTTTATCCAATCAATTTATTATACTTTTACAAATTGTATACAAGATAAAAGTTTGAAAAATCAAGAGTATTAGAAATTAGAGTTTATGTTCAAACAAATGCATTTGTTATATTTAATTAATAGTACTATTAAGGAAATCTTAAATGAAATCAAGTAACTAGAAAGATGAAAAGTAAACAAATATCTGTTTTGTCTAAAGTTATATGTTTCACAATACTTGCCACTCAACATGGACATTAGTATTTAAAGGTATGCATTTTTATTTTTACATTATATTTCAAAAAAAATTAAATAAATGTTCTTTTATATTTATACAATATAATAAAATTTTAGAACCAAAACATTTAAAACATTTTCAAACTCCATTTGAATTTAAAAATCAGTGAACAAAATTATTTCAAGCCATTTTAAACACCATGGTTTGTGTAACGTAAAATTAATTATTTCTCTACAACCACCTGGTCTAACATTTTAAACACATAGCCATCAGCTCAAGTCATACATTTAAAATCATTAAAAAAAATTGTTGTTAACTAGTAAAATATATGGTTTATTCTCTTGCACATTTTCTAAACGTTCAGAAAATTTTGTAAAATAAAAGATAAATTGCGTGATGAAACCATCTGTCCGCCTTATGATTAAAAAAAAATGTTGTTTTTGTTTATAATTGTTACGTAAAGTTCCAAATCCCTACCAAGATCATACATTTCTTAAAATATTTTTTACATATTATTATTTTTTTTGGTGCTATAAGGAAAGATATAATCACTAAAAGTATGAGCTTAATCATACACAAGGAGATACCAAAATTTGATAAAGTTGCGAACCACTGATTTTATGCTTTTGAAAATAACTAATTTAAGTTTATTTGTTATTTTTGTTATATATTCGTGCATAACTGTTATCTTAAGTTTGGATCTACAAATATTATCAGTGTTTTAATCAAGTGTGACATTTTTTTTTAAAAATGAATTATTTCAAAAGTAACGTTAATTCAACAGGCTAGTATAAAATACATTGAAACGTTGTTTGAACTAGCAACATGTTGACTAAATTAATGAGGTAATAAAAACAAAAAGGGAAATTTACAAAATGCTGTTGTGATAAAATTTAGAATTGTATATTGAAATATAAGATGTTATATGATAATTTAAGAATTTGTATAAAAATGTATACGATTGTAAGAAAATCTAATAGATTGTAAAAACATTTATTGTGTGGTATTATTAGAAATTACGTCACACTTTTCTATGAAAATCTGTAAACTGTACGACAAGATACAAATGACGCATCAACATTGAAGAGTTTGAATGAAAATGTTATATAAAAACTGTATATATTATATTTTCGTGTCAGAATTGGTATTAAAAATGTAAGAACACGTGCATAAATGTAAGAGAATTATTGTATTAGTATAATGAAATAAATTTTATAGATACTAAAATTTTACCGGAAAATCCATGACATATCAAAAGAAATTTATGATTGAATTTTTACACTCCCTGACATAACTAGTTTTTCTTGAAATTAATAATTTGAACGTGTTTTCATTTTTATTAATCGAGTAATACCAATACGTTATTTATGATACAGAGGTTTGATTTAAATTCTCGAGGATTATGAAAGCTGTATTTTGATCAGATTCGGTTTCGTTCTGGTGTTGAGACGTGTCAGGTAATTGAACATCGTCGTCGTCAATCTCCCAATAGTGGTGACAATCCGATGGTACATCAGTGTCATCCTCTGTTAAGTACACGTTTGACAAGTACAAAAAATGACAGTGATTGTTTTATATTTAATGGCAGTACTTTAAATGATTATTGCATCCTAACACAATCATACATACATCAACTGTAACTTAATTACCGTAAACACAATCAAGCAGACATCAACTGTAACTTAATTAAATACAATCAAGCACACATCAACTGCAACTTAATTAAACACAATCAAGCAGACATCAACTGTAACTTAATTAAACACAAACAAGCATATATCAACTGTGACTTAGTTATACACAATCGTGCAGGCGTCTTTTTACTTATCATTTGTCTAGGAATACGTACCGACAACACAATTACTTTGAAAGAAAAATCTAAAAATTGTCACAACGTTTAGACTATTTATCATAATTTAATTAACAAGAAATTGCAGATTAAATACAATATGTTATCGTGTAAGCTGTAGCTAAATTAATAAGGTAAACATATTAAACGGTTTCATATCTCAAATAAAATGTAAATAACCATTGGTTTGGTCTGATGTGGTTTTGACATTCTCTTCAGATGCTTGCTTTGAATTTTTGTGTTCAATAAATCGTCCAAGAATTTCGCTGTCTGAAGAATTAGATCCTGACGCAGTTTTTGTGATATTTTTTGGGAAGACACCATCTTTAGTATTAGGTTCATGACGTATGACAGGCTTCTCATATTGATTAGTTTCTGAGGCTCTAATCACTAGGAACATAAATTACACCCAAATTGCATGATTATGCAGATAAAATACACCCTACTCCATGAGTGTGCAGATAAAATACACCCTACTCCATGAGTGTGCAGATAAAATACACCCTATTCCAAGAGTGTGCAGATAAAATAAACCCTATTCCATGAGTGTCCCGATAAAAGACACCCTACTCCATGAGTGTACAGATAAAATACACCCTACTCCAAGAGTGTGCAGATAAAATACACCCTACTCCAAGAGTGTGCAGATAAAATACACCCTACTCCAAGAGTGTGCAGATAAAATACACCCTACTCCATGAGAATACAGATCAAATACACCCTACTCCATGAGTGTGCAGATAAAATACAATCACTTTTTGAACTACTGAGTAGGAATCATGTTTTTTTTTAAATATGTAAGTATCGCTCTTTTATTTATGAAACTTTAAAAGAAAACTGTAAAATCTGAAACGAAAATTTAAAAATTATCGTTAAAACTTGAATTGATGTGTTAAAGGTTGTTTTATTGTTTTTTTTTAATTAAATATTTTTAAAAAAAATTATGTTTACATACTAGCAATATTAATTTTTATTTTGTTTAAATTTTATTTTATGATTATATAACTGTCAATCTTTTTCAAAATAACAATATTATATGAATTTTTTTTTCTTATCTGAAATTTTTGATTAGGGTTTAATTTTGCTGAAATTATAACGCAAAAATATGTTCAATAGAATATTGTTAAGAGTCCACAAATATAATTGATAAACTTAATAATATTTATGAAAAAAATTGAGTATTTAGATATAAACTTTAAAAAAATACCCAATATTAAAATCCTGAAATTGCATTTAAAAATCATAATGTTGAAAAATATATTTTAAAAATAATCCCGTGATGTACTTTTACATACATTTTTGTAGGTTTTGATTTCACATTAAAGTGAGATTATTTGAAGATGTTCATGGTTATCTAATACAAATAGACATTAGCACATTTAATGTATACACAACTCCCCACCTATTGCCTTCTTGTAACTTCGTTTTTATGTTATCTGAGAATAACAAAAATATTAATTACGAACTGTATAAAGCAAAAGCTATATTCAGTTGCGTAACAACGGTTGGCGTCGGGGCAGTTGCCAAGGGCGCCATCTCAAAAGGGCGCAACTAAATCTCTAATTTTTGAATTTGTAATTAGATAAATACATTCGAACCTCTTTAAGTCGAACTCAAAAGGACCCGAAAAAAATTCCATTTACGGAGTTTTTGTGTTAGTGAAAATGGCGAAATAGGCGCCGATTAATCACGGACAATGTCGATATTGAGAGGTGGGGAGAACAGCCATAACGGGTATTGTAGGCTTGACAGGAAAGAGAGGCGGTGTCTATGTCTCATAGGAAAGGAAACTAACTTGCTTTGACATGCTGACACAAGCCCTTCCCTACCCCTCCCCCACTTTACTCCCTCTACAGTTGGATGGGGGGAGTAATATTTTTCGTTTTAAAAAGAGTCACATCATGCAGCAAACCCGACGCAAAGTAGTTACCACTCCATTTTATTTACCTGGTCATTTTTCGTACTTGCAATGGTTGCTTAATCCCTCTTGGAATGCACTAAGATAAGATTTTACGTCCATTTATGTGGCTCTACGGAACATGTGTTCTTAACCATCACTCCAGAATAACCAAAAACGCATTGGGAAAATCGACTACGAGAGGTTGAAAGTTTAAAAGATCTTGGAGTTAAGGAGATCCAAAATACATTAGTATTATGGAATTTGGCCGGGACCTAACAATTAATTCAATATCAGGAGGTTTTCGACTTAGGGACGTTGGACCGAGCGAGGTCCGACTGTATTTCACTTTTATCCTTCGATAACAAACAGTGAATTATTAATTTTATAAAATATACTTCATTTAAACCATTATAATACTTTTTATTATATTTTTGGCCGTTTGCGGCTTCAGCAAACTTACTATCCCATCCCACTGTCGAGGGAGTAAAGTGGGGGAGGGGAGGGAAGGTGTCTCCTCTCACGGGCTTGTGTCGGTATGTCAAATCAAGTTGGCTCCTTCCATTGAAACATCACCGCCCCTCTTCCTGTCAAGCCTTCTAACCGCTATGGCTGTCCCCCCTCTCAATATCAACACTGTCCTTGATTAATCTGCGCCTTTTGCGCCAGTTTCCCTAACTCGAAAACTCCGTAAGTCGAATCTCCCCCCCCCCTTTTTTTGAGTTTGACTTAGAGATGTCCGACTGTATTAGCAACACGCCAATACGCCAGCTAACGGAAGTGCTGAGCTGTAGTCGGTGTAGCGTTACTTAAATTTACTTTTAATTGTGATTTTCTATCGTTAAGTATGATATAATGAGTATGCCACATTGATACTATTCTTTTTATTTATAATACATGATACTTAAAGTTTTGCTTTAGTCTTTATTAACGCAACAATATCCCGTTTTATCCACGAGTTTAGTTGGTATTATTTAGAAAATAATAAACTGCAAATTAGTATTGTTCCTGTCTTATGGATTTTTTTTTATTCACGTTGCATGACTGTCACAGTCAGACTACGTAACTATTGTCATAAATAAAATAAGAGAAATTCAATGAGTTTTTCTAACTAATGAAAAAATCGCAAAGCTGAAACTTGTCAATTTATCAAGGGCGCCAAAAATAAATTAGCCAAAGGCGCCAAAAACCTAGTTACGCCTCTCGCTATAGTAGATATTTTTATTTGTTAAAATTTAAACAAAACACGTATTTCAAAATGTATGTAAATTGAAAACAGAAATACATGAAATCATGATTAATTAAAGATTTTTCTGAAAAATGGTTTCTATAATTGTTCTAAAATATATGATTTTTCTGAAAAATCAACGATTTTTTTTTATATTATTAATCTAGTATTTTGTATTTACAAATTTTTCATAAGTGTGATGAAATCTTGCAATCTTGAACATTTTGATATGTAAATAAAAATTAAATTACATCTAGATATAACCTGGTCTACAATACGTAAACATTACACAATGACACAATAGGACTTTCCCCTAAAAAACTTTATTCATTAATACAATTTTACTTCCCTTCAAAGAACATTACTCATTGATACAAGACTTCCGCTTAAAAGAAATGTTGACTTTCATAAAACAGGATATTCTCATTAAAGAAGAATACTTACGTTGGCCGCTAACTCATTTCGTTAACTAACTCCCCACTCCCTCATGTTCAGTCTATATATAGTTATAAAAGTATAATAAAACACAAAGCACATGTGGTTTAAATATATGGAAGTATTTTGAGAGAAAGCAGCAACACGACCCCATTATAAAAACTCTACATAACATATATGCAAGCATGTACTGAAAACAACTTTGATTGATAATTATAATTAGCAGGATGTTTGCACAAAATGTGAAATTGTACTAACCTAAATTTTAAAAGACTAACACAAAAACAAACAACATAAAATTAGCGAAATATCAGAAAATGCATGAAACTTCATTATACAATGATATTTGAAAACGCAAAACACATAAAAAATAAACCAGCAATAGGTAAAACACGGAAAGAACTGTTCACATATATTCATTAATTGTATGAATTACAAAAAAAACATACACTTCGCTTTTATAAGCAAGTAAATCTCAAACGAACAAAGAAGTACTAAAGCTCTTAGAGACATATAGAGTTATTTTAAGAAAAAAGACCCTATACAAAACTCTACCGGTTAGTATGATTCGGATAAATAATCATCTCCCAGTTTATAGATAAATGATCAGCTCCCAGTTTATAGATAAATGAAGAAATCTCATTCAGACAACACGTCTTCGCCAACTATCAAATCTAAGAAGTCGTTGAAGGTTTGGTTCAAACAAAATATTCTTGCTCAATTAGCTGCCACACGTTCATCGTGCCTCCATTCCATGGAAAAAAACAGGCACATTCTCCTCATAGAGGATCAAATATAACGCAAAGGCAGCTTAATCTGAGCGTTCCATTAGCGTTGGTCTATTCCTTTAAATTTGGGATCTATAGCCTCCCGTTCTCTTTACGTACTTTGGCTTTGGAGGGTCTGGCTATTCAATTAGTGTTGAAATGTGTTCACTCTGATCTTGCTAGTTTGGTTTAGTAGTTTGCTACTTGTAGTTTATTAATAGAGTTAGTGTCAAAATGTATTTAAAATTGCAACTGTGATTAGATATATATTTGAAAATACTTTCTATTATTAGAAGTGTGTGCGTTAATATTATTAATTTTAACTTTTAGCCTGTAAATCAATGGATAGTTACAGTTAATTGAAAAAGTTCTAGTTTGACAGCAGCACATAAAGTCGACATGTAATCGGTGACGTAACCGTGACCCAGGACGACAGAGGAAGACGTGTGACGTAGCCCGACAACACAGCTGAGACGAGCCAGGCAAAGACATGACGGAGAGAGAGATGAAACTCACGTGTGTAATGACCAGTTACCTTGTGTACTATGATACTTAAGAACCCAGAGAAAAGTCTAAAATAACTTACTAGATCGCCTTCTCAGAAGAAGCACAGCAAGTTTAACTAGCAACACAACACAAACAATGGCTGAGAGAACTGCACCGATGATCACCCCTGCATTGTTTTCTTCATCATCTGAAAATAAATACTGACTTAAAAAACAAGGTAAATAAATATGTTAAAATCTATAATTCAAACTACTTTTCATAATGTTCATTGACATGAGGTGTAATGAGGAAAAATACGAAAGCATCTAAATCAATAAAATGGATGCTTATGTTAAAAAGTTTTATACATTGAAATAAACATTGGACTTTTAAAAAAAAACATTATTCAGTGAAAAATATTATTTACATATAATTACTGGTATAACAATTGTGGTGATGTTATGGAATTTGATTCAATGCCATACCACACACATGGAAAGTATGCCCTGCATCCCAAAGCGACATTTACTGATATACTTATGGTATCTATGTCTAGTCCTCAGAAACCCACACTCTGTTCTACTGCCTAGAAGTTATTTTTTTTCTGATATATGAATACTTTCGATAAGAAAATGATATCAATGTTCTTTTTTTCATCACATAACCACGTAATTCCAATAAGTGACTCTTGAATCAATTATTTTTTAAGCAAAATATTAGAAAATTATTTTTAATTAAATACTTTCATTATTAATATATGTGTTGAAGAATATTTAACATTCAATCAAAATAATAAGTTGACTTAAGACTTACCTCATAATACAGAACTTTGTCATAAAATATAAGTTCTACCTTATTTTGGTGAGACTATGCATCATCCATAATAGCTAAACTAGAAAGAATTCCCCCAAAACACCACTGCAAGATTCATTGCGGAAAAAGTATCACATAGACATGAGAACAAAATTAGTTAAATCATTAAACGTAGAAATACTAGATAATAGAAAAACAAAGAGACATGTATTAATCATACATAAGGAAATCATTCTACTTTAGGAAATACTAAAAAAATCAATTAGCTCTGTTATGCTTCATATGATGTTTTGATACATGACTCTGTAGAATGCATGTGAACAGGGTTCCACTATGTCAGAAGAGTATAGTATAGAATAGACTGAGTATGGGACCCTAATACCACATGGGATGAATGTCGTGTTTTCACTGACAACCTGATTGATTGGCCACACCCACCCACTCATTTCCTATATAAGCTTCTACTTTTCTCTCCTTACTATATCTCTACCGAACTAATTGGATTTCACCACAGCTAACTTTTTTTTTATTCTTTCGTTGTATTCGTTTTATTTGTGTACTATTTGTTCGTTGAGGAAGGCTCTTTGCCGAAACGTTCGCTGTTGTGTTACGTCCTGTCAGGCTAATTCATACCCTGTTTATATGTTATACAATTACTAAATGAAATATTGGTTTAACATTTAAAACCGGAGTTAATTTCTAGTATTTGTAACTATTTAAAATTGTATTTCATATTTAGAGATTTGTGTTGCTAATTTTTATATTTTCTAAAGTATCATGTCTGTAGCACATCAAAAGAACATAAGTAAGATGTGTTCCACCAGAGTTGGGTTTAAGTATTTGACGTTTACTATCCGAATATATTGTTGGAAAAAGATAAAATAGTGGTCCTTACATTGTAAAGAAAGAAATGTCAGCCATACGCATATCTCTGAAATTTCTAGATATTACTGTTTACAGGTGCATAAATGACACTGTACTTTCCCCGGAATATATTTATAGCAATGTTATTTTCACTACGCACAATGGAATGAAAATATTTTGCATCATAATAAAACGTGTCAGAAACATTTATTTCATTGCCTTTTGTTTTCAAACTTTTATATAATGTGTTTTTCTGTTTCAGAGTAAAATGTATTCTATATGCTTAAGTGTTTCAGATAAACTAGTATACCCAGATGTATTTTATTATTATTTAGATTTTCTTTTTTTTTAAAAAACATGTTTATTTTCAAAGATATGATGTCAGCAAATAATGTGTGGACAAAAATCGTTGATGTTTCTTTTCTTTTTTTTTAAATCGTTAACTACTCAGGATGACAAATCGTATGTTTTTAAAACATGATACAATTGATTAATCAGTTGTGTAGTTTGATATTTCTATTATTTTCAAATTAGATTTAAACACAGAAAAATAATTATGTTTTAAATGCATTCGTTTTGTGTACTAAACTTTTTTTAAAAAGTATTAAATAACCCTTGACACCAAAAACTATAAAATATATTCACTTTCAAAGAAATATGGGAAAACACATGTAAGACAAGTGTTTCCTTCACATTTGCTTGCATCCCGATCATTGCAGGAAACTGATGAGGCTGAAGTGTTCAAATTCTACTAATGTGCGAAAGTCTAGGGCGTAGATAAAATGTGGGTGAGACTACAATCAGGCTTATATTTTAACAGATGGATAACATGCACACTGGGTAAGAGTGAGTCTTACAGGACTTAACAAAACAGCGAAAATTTCAGCAAAGACCCTTCCTCAACGAACAAATAGTACACAAATAAAACGAATATAAAGAAATAAAAACTTAGCTGCGGTGAAATCCAGAACCTAAGAGAGCATTGCTCTCTTTGGCTCTGGATATCACCGTAGCTAAGTTTTTTATTTCTAGGGCGTAAGACGTTTGTTAATTAATTGTTTTTGTCGAATAATTTTTATTTTTCCTTTTGTTTGTTCAAGTTTATTTGTTTTGTTTATGATTAAATCTATAATGTCATTGGGTTGGATTGTTTATAAGTATAACAAACATGAGCATATAAAGCATTATTTTTTTCTTACGTAGAAAAGCATATCGCTTCAGAAAAAAACTGCTTCTGTAGTGTTATTATTTAGTCGATGCGAAAGCGTGCAAAAGAGATTGTTGAGTAGTGTATAGTGTGTTGTTAAAAAGGGGTTCATCCATTAAAGTTTGTTTCCGTTAGCAGTGTTCAGTTATTTCTTGTGTAATAGGAGTTTATGAATCTGGGAGCAAGCGGTCTAGATATAAAGTATTTAGACGCTTGTGACATGGAGTCGCAGGTGACTCTGTTAATATAATATGTGAGCAATAATTATAAAACATCTGACATAGTCAAGAAAAATAAAGACTCACATATTTACAATAAATTTTTGGTTCACAGATTTTCTGTTTATGTAAGTCATTGATTGGTGCAAGACTATAAGCTTGCAGCATTTGTTCATTTCTATGTGTATTATGATGGATATTTTTATATAGGCCTGTACCTGTTGAACAAAATAACCAAAAAAAAACCACTTCATCCTAAGAAACAACTATCTTGCTTAAGATAACCCCTAAAGGTCATCGCAACTCCCACTGTTACCATAGCCACTGATGTTGCTTATGACCGTGCAATACTGTAAGATTGTTTCATGTCCTCCACCTTTAAAGTTGAACATAGAAAATAATACTTTAGCAAATCTTCCCTATTTTTCGACCACTTGGAAAACCTGCTAACGTTACCCAAAAGTTTGCCGTAAGTTGGCAGACTTATAATGGAATACATTTTATAACCTTTTACTACAAGGCACATCTATAAATCAACATCACTATCGACCCCGATCACTGTCCACAAGCATTATTATTCCTAAATGACCATACGCTTAGGCCCACAGAGTCAAAATTCGCCCGCCCGGGGCCACGCCCAAGACCTGATCTCTTACTGACCCACGGTCACAACTGGCTCTCCTCTCCTCTATTCTAACCTCAGACCAACACACACCCACGTGATCACAGTTCACAAAATTCTTCCACATGAAATCATGTCCACTCATATGATTACGCATTCACCCACAGTGATTCTCATACCCCTGACAAGAAGCAAGCTTTTTTTGGCACTCTTCCTGTTTATCGATACAAATAAATACATAGCTGACACTGTACAGTGTGATTGTTATTTGTAGAGAAAATTAATATTGAAACATAACATTCATTCGAGGTAAAAACGACGAGAAAATACATTTTTGACGGCATTCACATTCTCTGTCTATCTGATTAAAAAGTTAGTGTCTTATAGAGGAAAAACATGCACAATATCCGTTTTCAACAAATTGGCATATGCGTAAACATAGATATGCAAATTATTATTCTGAACCTTTTCTTAATCCATTGCAATTGTTAATTTTCTAAATCACTTGATTTTTAAACTCTGCTCTAAGGATTGGTTGAAAAAAAATTTGAACAAGGTAATACCTTGATATCATGCGTCGGGACTCTTATCAATGTGCATGATACCATGCATTTGTAGCATGTGGGACTGGGTATATTAGACCAATAGCTAATTTGTATCTGCACTCGAAGAGTTATTTAATTAATTTAACTTACACTGAATTGGTGTTTACTCTATCACGCAGGTAAGGAATTCAATTTTTTATTACTGTATGTTACTCAAGCTGAAATGAAAACAAATTATCATTTAGTTTACCCTTTGCTGCTTGTGTAACTAATTCACATAGTTAACTTATGGCGGCAATATGATTTTAACCTTCGTATGTTACAAGACTTGTATGGGTAACAAAATATCATTTAGCTTACTCTAAGCATGCTCGTGTAACTAATTCATACAGTTAACAACTTATAATGGAATCATCATTTTCACCATCGTATGTCACAAAACGTGTTTGTTTTAATTTAAATTGAAAGATGTTTGATAATTTGTATTTAAAAAATTTGTGCAATCTTTACTTTAACTGTTTGTGTGACTCATACCCTAGTTTTGCACTCTCAACCTTGTTCAGGTTGTTTGAATTCTTGAGCTCGCTATGTACCATGTGACCTACTCGAACCCTTGAATACTGTGCTGTGCTATACGTCTTTAGTTACACCTGTATTTGAAAAGAGACTGCGATGAATTGAAAATGAGTGGTTGTTATCTTCTCTGGATTTTTTGTTAATGGATTTATATTTTTAACCAAGAGGAGTGTAGCTTGCCAGCATAGAAATATAAAAAAACAAGTCACTTGAACCCTTAACAAAAAGCACTCGAGGATTCAGGTAAACAGGGTGATTTAAAAGGAACTAACTTTAACTTGCAGCATTTAAATAATGGTGAGTATTCATAGAGTGTTAAATCTTTTCTTTTAAATATTCAAGTTTTGTACAATCATAAAATATTATCAAAATTAATATATTAAAATTTAGAAAACAATTAACTATGTGTAGTTACAAGCTTAAACTTACTTCAAACATGTGATAAACAAAACGAGGGTAACTGCAGTCTGTATTTGCAAATGTCACCTTTATATTTGTTTAATGCACCTCTGTTTTTACACCCACTAAAATACATTTGTTTAAATTTGAACCTATTCAAAGCAGATACCTTAACAAAAGTATATAAATGTTCATACAATAAAGCATGTATATGTATTACGTAGGTGGTAAATTAGTATCATTTAAAGCAGTTTGAAATTATGGAATTTTAATACTAGTTTTACTTATATAAATATCAGTTTATATTTAATGTTAATTATTTATTACAATCATAATTTATAATTTAACATTTTACTACAATGTTACCTACCATGTAATCTTTTTTAGTATATAAGTAGGTAATATATTTAGAAAAAGAATTTTAAAAGTATCAAATAAAATCTCCAATGTGTAAGTTACATTAGAATACTAATGTTAGTTGCAATTGTGCATGTTTGTGGGGGTCTATTTGAAAATCATAAAACTTATTGCTAGATTGGGTAATGCGTGGAACCCACAAAGCCTTGGCCTGTGAAAGCTGCATCACTTGCCAATGGTCTGTGGACGCAACTATCTTCTGCATAGAAGGAGCGTCTGTATAGATAAGATCCTAAGCCTGATTGCTCCATGTAATTAATTTATTCACAAAATATATTATTGAATCCCTTAATGTAACGCCTTTAAAATTCACCTTTAAATATACATTTTCTATGTCCATTTTTTTAAAAAACAAACTGAATGCCATAAAGTTCATTGCATTTGTTTCTCTTATTTATATAAATTTTCACCCCCTTGAAATAATACATTTAATTATTTTTTTTTAAAATTAAAAAAAATTTTTTTCAGGTTGTTAAAGAGATCTGACATTGTATTGCATTTTGTAAATAGTGTAAAATTCTAAATTTATTATTCAAGCTGGAATGACTTTTTTCCAAATTTGTGCGAACATCATTTGTTTGTATAAATATGATGATCAGCAAATACAATAGAGTATCAAGACACAGTAGTAAGCTTTAGAAAGGAAATAATTAGATATCAATGCTATGTATTCACCATTTTAAAATTAGTAACAGTCCAGTCTTATTATGTATGTAACCATGACATATTATAAATTTTATGTTTTCGCCCTTGGGTTAAAATATGAGACGTAAAAAAGATTAATAAAAATGCAAATATTTAAAGACCTCTTTTTAAAATTGACTAAAAAGAAAGTAATATTTATGCTACAAGTTTGAGAACATTGGATTTGCTGTGCCTTGAAGTTATCATTAACCATTTCTTCGTGTGGTGCATTTAAAACATCAGTTAACTTGTAAAGATGTAATAACTTGATTGATTATTTAACTCATGTTAACTGTTATTCATCAAATTTGTATCTACTGATGTTATTATTGTTTTATTTTGAAGTATGAAAACTAAAATGTGTAAATTCCATCTTTTTTTGAATTGGTTAACGTTTCTCATATTCTCCAGACTTTCTGATCAGTACATGGCTGCACTATCTAAAAGGCGAAGGACAATAATTGTAATAAGCTTCTCACTGGCTCAAACGAAAATGCCTTCCTCACGAAATAGCATTAAATATGTTTGTTTCTTCCTTTTTTATAGCATAATGGGGACGTCACAGGCTCCTGTCGTCAGCACATTCGTCATTATTCTGTTAACTCTCTTTATTTATGGTGAGATTTTCTCTTACACTGATTGTTTATCTTCAAAAAGATAAATCATAATGTATAACCAGAGGCGTAACTAGGTTTCTGGCGCCCTTGTCGAATTTATTTTTGGCGCCCTTGAAAAATTGACAAGTTTCAGTTTTGCGATTTTTTAATTTTTTAGAAAAAATAATTGAATTTATCTTATATTATTTATAACAATAATTACATTGTCTGACAGTGACAGTCATACAATCGGCACCTATTACGCCATTTTCCCTAACTCAAAAACTGCGTAAGTTGATTTTTTTTTCGGGTCATTTTGAGTTTTGAGAACTTAGAGAGTTCCGACTGTATTTATTTAAATACACATTTAAAAAAAATATTTAGTGGCGCCCTTCTGAGCTGGCGCCCTTGGCAACTGCCCCGATGCCTACCCGTTGCTACGCCACTGTGTATAACGTATAATATTGTTGAAATTAGTCTTTCGAATTAGAAGACATTGATTTATTTATTATTTGGAGTGTATTTATTTTCATAAATTGAGAGGTTTATTGTAAAATATTCGGAGAACAACTTTCAACATAATAGTATGTAAAATAAATTACTAAAGCTTAGTTTATTGGCTTTTTTAGCAGACTGCTTATTGAATTTAAGAGGAAGAAATTTAGACGTTCTTGTACTAATTGGGTAACTATTTATATGTTTTCCTTTCTAACAAAACAGAATTACATTGCCAGATGCTATATTTAAATGCTGCTGAAGGTATTTCTCCGTGCTCGAGAGGTCTAAGACATGGGATTGACTCTTACATATTTCGAGGATATGTTAACGCAACGAGTGCAACGCTTTCAGATGTCATTGATTTTCAAATTCGTACAATAAATTATCAAAATTACGAATATGTAAGTTATAGCAATTGTATATTTGTTCACGTAACTAAGATTACATTTTTTCATAATGCTTTTAACAAATTTGATTATCTATTTTAATTTATGAACATATTATTAAAAACACTTTATTTGTTTTTAAATTTTTTTTGTTTTATCCAATTACAAGGACACAAACAAAAATTATAGTAACACATTTTTTTTAAAATTTACAAATTACAACACATGTGAAAAAGAGTAGTTTTATAGAGTACTGCATGACATAATACAACCGTGTAAAAATTTAAACTGGCCCGCAACCTCATCTTAAATAATTAATTTAATTTGCGATTTTTTATTAACGTGGACAAATATGGAAAAATCGATGAAATTTTAATTTAACAAAAACTATTGATTTTATAAAGATGATGAATTATGTGCTTTTATTCTGTTATGGGTACGAAATTCGATGAGGTACGATGGCAAAATCAATTACATAGAAATGTTAATTTTGACAAACTTGGAAAACGAACTGAATCTGGCATCGGTTTACTTAAAAATTTAAGGATTTTTTATATCACAAATTTAATTTAAAAAATCCGTTGTAAGTATATTTTGACACAATTTATTATTATAATTTATGTATGATAAATAAAATATTTATTTACTATACCTTTGTCATTAATCATACAGTTTACGTATTCTCTATTGGTGTAAAATACATTTATAAAGCCTTTGCAAATCATGATATATTTAGTCATTTAGTTAATGGAAAACGGCCCTCATTGCAAAAAAAATTAGACGCTCATGGGTTAGATAGTCAAAAGATTTAAGAATATTAGTAAAGAAACAAAAAATTTCGTCCTGGCTGCCAAATAAAGTAGTGAGTATCTTGAACAAACTCAGAGTGTTTACACTATCCTCATTGAATAACTTATTGCAAAAATATTTTAAATATTTTTCAAAAAATATTTTAAAATCGTGCTAATGTAAATGAAACTGCCCTTTTTTGGATAACACTATATCTTTCCACAAGGTGACAGCGTCTACAGTTTCAAACAAGATATGCAGGTGTCATCATACGAATTATTAAATGATATATTTATCCATTAGAAGCAACAACAAATTTCTACCAAGCCAGCGTTTTGTGTACGGAAAAAATAGACTTATCAAGAATTAAACGCTTTTTATTCTAATGTACGTCAAAATCAACGCTAATAAAAGCGAAGTCAGAGAACTTGGTGACATAGAAAATTTAATCAGAGAGCCAGAATACAAGAATAAGTCCATATGACTTGCTTATCGACGTAAGTCGTTTTCAAACATTTCTAACTAGAAGATTACATTGAGCATAATTTGCGTATACACATTTGAAATATAGATGTCTTTTTTCTACTAGTTGCTTTATTTTAAAATAAAACATCATTCTACACACGTATACATGCCATATATTTAAGGATATTCTGTTGATTACATTCATGTGTATATTTATATACTGAAGTTTGCAAACATCAACCACTCAAATATGGAAATATTGAACATTGCATATATTTTAGTATCTACTTGTATTCTACAAGCCTTGCTCAGACATGCCAAAATATCTGAATGAGCAAACGCTTTTTTAAAGATTTTTCTTAGATTATAGATCATAAAGGATGTAGTATTATTACATGCTGAAGTTTTAGTATATACAAACATTTCAAATTGTATGCACACGTATATGAGTATGAATTGACACGTAAAAGAGTTGTGCATGCTCTCACTTAATTATATGAATATATCAATTTAATATTTATTGGGAAGTAAGATAAAATAAAATATTAAATTATAATGTTTGCACAAAGTATACAAAAATGTATAATACGCATTGATTTTAGACTTCCAGAAAAGATATTGAAAGCGTTAAATATCATGTAAAACTCATGAGCACAGACGCAAGATTTAGTTCCTTATATATTAATAATATTCATAAACTATAAAAGACAACAACGATATATTGACGGGTGATACGCTAGTATATTAATAATACTAAAAAACTATAAAAGACAAAAACGATGTATTGACGGGTGATACGCTAGTATATTAATACTATTCATAAACTATAAAAGACAACAACGATATATTGACGGGTGATACGCTAGTATATTAATAATATTCATAAACTATAAAAGACAACAACGATATATTGACGGGTGATACGCTAGTATATTAATACTATTCATAAACTATAAAAGACAACAACGATATATTGACGGGTGATACGCTAGTATATTAATAATATTCATAAATTATAAAAGACAAAAACGATATATTGATGGGTGATACGCTAGTATATTAATAATACTCATAAACTATAAAAGACAACAACAATATATTGACGGGATATACGCTAGTATATTAATAATATTCATACACTATAAAAGACAACAACGATATATTGACGGGTGATACGCTAGTATATTAATAATATTCATAAAATATAAAAGACAACAACGATATATTGACGGATGATACGCTGGTATATTAATAATATTCATAATCTATAAAAGACAACAACGATATATTGAAAGGTGATACGCTAGTATATTAATAATATTCATAAACTATTAAAGACAACAACGATATAATGACGGGTGATACGCTAGTATATTAATAATATTCATAAACTATAAAAGACAACAACGATATATTGACGGATGATACGCTGGTATATTAATAATATTCATAAGCTATAAAAGACAACAACGATATATTGACGGGTGATACGCTAGTATTTTAATAATATTCATAAACTATAAAAGACAACAATGATATATTGACGGGTGATACGTTAGTATATTAATAATATTCATAATCTATAAAAGACAACAAGGATATATTGACGTGTGATACGCTAGTATATTAATACTATTCATAAACTATAAAAGACAACAACGATATATTGACGGGTGATACGCTAGTATATTAATACTATTCCTAATCTATAAAAGACAACAACGATATATTGACGGGTGATACGCTAGTATATTAATAATATTCATAAACTATAAAAGACAACAATGCTATATTGATGGGTGATACGCTAGTATATTAATAATATTCATAAACTATAAAAGACAACAACGATATATTGATGGGTGATAAGCTAGTATATTAATACTATTCATAAACTATAAAAGACAACAACGATATATTGATGGGTGATACGCTAGTATATTAATAATACTCATAAACTATAAAAGACAACAACGATATATTGACGGGTGATACGCTAGTATATTAATAATATTCATAAAATATAAAAGACAACAACGATATATTGACGGATGATACGCTAGTATATTAATACTATTCATAAACTATAAAAGACAACAACGATATATTGACGGGTGATACGCTAGTATATTAATAATATTCATAAACTATAAAAGACAACAACGATATATTGACGGGTGATACGCTGGTATATTAATAATATTCATAAGCTATAAACGACAACAACGATATATTGACGGGTGATACGCTAGTATATTAATAATATTCATAAACTATAAAAGACAACAACGATATTTTTCAGCTGTGCACATTGCGCTTAACCATTTGTACAAGACAAAGTACAGAAAAATGCTACTGTGCTGTGCAGCATGGAAATATATATGAAATAGTTGTGAACAGATCAGCAACCACAAGTGACAGTGACGCCTTAGTTCGGATTCATTCGAGCGATAATACAGGGTTAAGTGTTGTCAGCAACGAGCAATCAGTACCAACCATTTATGGTAACTATTCCATAAATTCTTACTTATTTTTTTTTATTTCACCCATTCTATCAAAATAAAATTAAAAGACACTCTAAATAAATCCTCCAGCATGTCACCATTTTGACTTAGCGAACTCATTTGGTCAGTTATTTTTAGGTTATTTTACAATGGAGTGTTAACAAATAGCAATGCGTGAAAATTTCTATGCATTTGAGAATAGCAATTGTTTTTGTTTGTTTTCTTTTTCTATTTTTTGTGTCATATGCGAGTTTTAATAATCATAATTTTTAGTATAAATAAAAGAAAATAACCTTTTTGAAATGGGGACGCGGTGGTCGAGTGGCAGCGCACTGGACTGTCGTACCGATGGTCACGGGTTCGAATCCGTGTGAAGGCAAGGGCTTGTTCCCGGGGCCTAGGGCGTCCCTGAGTCACCCCGCTCCGAATGGGTACCTAACACTACATGTAGTTAGGCGGCTGGGTAATGCGTGGAGCCCACAAAAGCCGTGGCCTGTGAATGCTGCATCACTTGCCAACAGATCATCTGTCATGGTCTGTGGACGCAACTATCTTCTGCATAGAAGGAGCGTCTGTATAGATAAGATAAGATAAATAAAAGCATCAACTGTGATTTCAAGCTTTCATATGAATAATAATTACAATCTGTGCCATTATTTTATAAGAATGATTGAATTTATGTTTCTATAAGAACTATAAATACATTTTGACATATAACATTATAATAATCTAACTTGAACTATTCCTTTCATTCCCCCAGATGTGAATAATGTGGTACCAAGTTTCACAATCAATGGTAAACCAAGCACGCAGTGTCCTTTATTAACTCAAGGATCAATTTTTACAATGCAGTGTGGCCATTCGCCCAGTCCCTGTTACGTTATCATTATTAGAAACAACATCATTATTGCTGAAAGTGAACACAATGCTACATACATTGAGTACAGTAACAAAACTTCTTATGCAACAAACAACTTTACAACGTCTCATTCGGTTTGCGGAGGACCTACAATATCATATTTTTGCGAAGATACGACAAATATTGCAAGTAAATACTCCCTATTTTATTATTTATTTTTTTTTATTTGAGATTTTAACTTTAGGCCAATGAAGTTAAATAAAAATATTTGCATTCTTTTTAAAACATATTGTTAAAGAGATCTTACATGCTAAAACAAAACAATAACAAATCAATGATTTTCTTGCACACTTAAAGATAATTTATATTATTGCCTGGCAGTATTGCTCAGTAATTCAATTTAATCGTAGTTCATTTCCTTTTATTGTGTAAAGTTTGCATAGTAAAAAATCGTTGTGTTTTTGTTTAGCCATGTAGTACTAAATTAAATGAGGCAATAAGTTTTACATATTTAAGTACACTTGAAGGGTTGCGTAGAAAGTGTGGCTTTTTAGTGTCTCAGAACACGAGTAGAATATGGGGTAGCTAGTAGTTGGGGTAGATAGTAGTTGTGGTAGCTAGTAGCTGTGGTAGCTAGTAGTTGTGGTAGATAGTAGTTGGGGTAGCTAGTAGTTGTGGTAGCTAGTAGATGTGGTAGCTAGTAGTTGGGGTAGCTAGTAGTTGTGGTAGCTAGTAGCTGTGGTAGCTAGTAGTTGTGGTAGATAGTAGTTGGGGTAGCTAGTAGTTATAGTAGCTAGTAGTTGTGGTAGCTAGTAGCTGTGGTAGCTAGTAGTTGTGGTAGCTAGTAGTTGTGGTAGCTAGTAGTTGGGGTAGATAGTAGTTGGGGTAGCTAGTAGTTGGGGTAGCTAGTAGTTGTGGTAGATAGTAGTTGGGGTAGATAGTAGTTGTGGTAGCTAGTAGTTGGGGTAGCTAGTAGTTGTGGTAGCTAGTAGTTGTGGTAGCTAGTAGTTGGGGTAGCTAGTAGTTGGGGTAGCTAGTAGTTGGGGTAGCTAGTAGTTGGGGTAGTTAGTAGTTGGGGTAGATAGTAGTTGTGGTAGCTAGTAGTTGGGGTAGCTAGTAGTTGTGGTAGCTAGTAGTTGTGGTAGCTAGTAGTTGGGGTAGATAGTAGTTGTGGTAGCTAGTAGTTGTGGTAGCTAGTAGCTGTGGTAGCTAGTAGTTGTGGTTGCTATTTACTGCTTGGTACTTTGATTTGATTTGCGGAGTACATAAGTAGGTTATAAAGAAAATGGATATAAGTCTGAACTAGCTTTTTTAAATTAAGGACATTTCACTTCTGGCATATGAAAGTGGTAGCTCCTTTCTTACATCCACGTCTAATAAAACAGTGCAACGGAAGACCGCTGATTGTGGGGTATCTTGAATATCTGTTTATTCATCAAGAGCCAAACTGAATGCTACACAGTTCTTTAAATCGTTACTCATTTTTCTTTCAATATCAGCGTTAATGTCTGCTTTACGTCACTCAGTGGTGTGGCGTGACATTGGCATTCGTGTTACCAGTATCCGAAGTCTGGAACTATTCATATCTACTATTAACATTCTGTCCTCGATATTCTTCTTTATGAAGTCCCCATCAGAAAGAGGTTGTTTAGCACGAGAAATATTTTAAGCGAATGCATAACTTGACTCGGTTGAAGTGACACTTTCATTGCTGAAACAGTAAATTGTGTCTTCTGCTGACAAATTTCAGACCTTAACTCTGTAAGCTTGCTGTTTCTTTCTTTACATCAGGCCCAAATTATTTTCAAACCTTTGTTTTGGTAAAGATTTTTTTTAAAAAATACCTTTTAAATAAAAACATTTTTTATAACAAAATTGTGTATTATACATTTCAAATGAAAATGTTTAATTTCATAAATTGTTCGCGAGCCGCAATGTGAACACAGAAGAGCCGCATGCGGCTCGCAAAGCTGCCATTTAGCCACCGGTGGTCTATACAAACGTTACAAGTAAAAATAACCATATATTTGTAGGGAAAACACATGCAAACTGTCTTACATGCTTTTATAGCTACAAATGATGGGCTTTGGTGTCCAGTTGTGGCATTTTCGATCTCGATTCCATGCGTGCTCTTTTGAATCCATCGTGTTTTACTGGACTACATACCACTTGTAAAGCTTCTGTAACTAATTTGATATGTCTCTCTACTGTCTTGGTGTGACAAGGATAGCGGGCAAAATCCAGTCTTGGTTTATCTTCTTCTCGGATCATTGTTAACAAAGTATCGTTATCAATGCCCATTACGATCGGAGGATATGTGATCGGATTTTTCTCCCTATCGATTCTGTATGTGTAGCTATTAGCTTCAAAGTTGATTACTGGCACACAAATAGATCTACCTTAACGCGTACGTTTCTGCTTTCTGGATTTCATTTTTGTCGCAGAGGTAAATGGCGAATATCTGATATTTCGTCGGTAAGCGTTGCAAGCTACAGGTTTTCTGGATGACTGAAGAATGCGTTGCGTTGAATTACCGGGTCAACAACTTTCTTCAGCTCGTCTGTGAGGTAGCGTGATTTCACAGTCCTATTGTGGAGATGTCGAGCGTCGTCTTTACATTAAGGAGTATTCATTATTTCAAAGCATACTGGTGCATAAGCTGTTACGATGAAGGTAACAATCGTCTTCAGTTAATCCTTGTAGCAACATACAGACGTAGTGTATGATTGGCCGTTGTTAACCACCTTGAATGGTTGATTAGACCAGGATTGCGAAGTGAATGGTCGACCGGACAAATGCCAACACTTACAGCCATACACAAGTCGAATAGGTATTTCTGATCTGTACTTTAGTCGTCGGATTTTAAACTCGAGGGTAGAACACTGTTTATTGGTATATAGTCAATGACGGGAAGCTTCTCACAATTCATCAGTGACTTTGCGATTGGACCAGAAAATCCTTTTGGACCATTGGTAGGTCCATCTGGATATTCAAACAAATGTCTTAACGGTAAATCGTTTGTTTCTAGCTGACATACGAACCATTGCAGTGGTCTGTGCTACGCCACTTCAAGTAATCCAATGATACCTCTTCGACTGCCGTATTAGCGACTGTCCCCTCACAACCTACAGCTTTTATGACACTCGTGTCAACATTTAATTTACTCAAATATGCAATCAACTCAACTGCGATAACTTTGCTTGACCCGTCAGTTGGTGTAATGTGACCAAAATATGTAAATCCTGGTTCACATATAATCGATATATGCTCTTCAGTTATTAGTTTCCGTTTAAATTTACCATTTCATTATTTAGGGTCATTGTACTGTCTTTTCTAACGTCAAAATATAACTCAGTGATTGTGTTACTGACTTCGGCACATAATGTACCACGTCTTTTACAACGTTCTCGTCAAACTTTACATCTGTCAGATACTTTAGAAACATCACCTTCGTAAATTATTTCGACATCTTGAAGAACAGCATTTAAAAAATACATAGTGTATGGGGTGGCAACTATTTTTTATTTTAAAAAGTAAATAAAATATTATGTAAATGCTATCATTAACTTGAATAACATGTTATAATATTACCTCTTATAAATGAAGAATCGTAATGGAGTAATTACTTATCATTAACAATTCTACATAACGCGATTATACAAGAATACATTTTTTTTGCAATATTATGTATGCAAAAAACACTGTGTATTTACTTTATATTACTTCCTGTATAAAATGCGTGTGAATGCGTAGAAAAGCAAACTAATAATGACCTTTTATTTTTAAAAAAAGTAAATATAACGTATTAGTAGAAGAAAAAAACTTTCCAATGCCTTGTAATGAAAAGCACACCGGATAGCAAATACATTATCGGTATCTTATAAATGGTTAAATTTTGAAGTTGGTTGTGGAACCTCAAGACATTACTTAAATTATTTTTTACGGGATAATTGGACCACGAGCAAGTTTTAATAACTATCCAAAGTCTACCAAGTCGAAAAAAGTTGTTTTCGTCATCCACCCTAAAGAAGAAATTCGATTACAACTGCCTTAGGTTAATATTATAAAATTGTTTTCTGTATTATGTGTTATCAGTTTATAAAAGGAAATTAATGTAGTGTCGGTGTAGTTTAAATTTAAAGATATATTTAAAACTACATGTACGACGTTTTATGAAACAAATTATTAAGCGCTTGTTATATTTTTAATTACTTACTGCATGTGAGGTACGCTCCAAATTTGAGAATCTTTACTCTATACTCTATACCTTTGACATTATTTATCAATTTTTATTATTTTCTAGTTATTGAATAAGTTAATATATTTTTTAATTCTCTATAATAGCTGTAATAGTATTCCTTTTTTTAACACAAACTGTGACTCATACTCATGCCTGGATTAACAATTAGGCAGATAAGGTACGTGCCTAGGGCACCAAGCGTTTGGAGGCACCACAAGTCCTCACGAAAAATGCGTATATCGCCCCTATATCTCCCCGTAATGGAGATGTGATTAGCATATCGAACATGTAATATGGAAACTCACGGTACGTAACATCGCAATGTGTCACACATCTCTTTTCATGTGTTTGTAGGCATTACTTTCTGTACCACAATAATTAATTTAACAATTTAACAAATACACACATATAGCAATATACAATGATGATCTCTAGAATTCACATAGTGGAAACATTTACTGACACTTTTTAGCCATCTTGCCTTCACCTTTCTGTTTACTCACTTCCTCTCTCAGTTATCTCCTTTTTTAAAATCCTTTATATTAACTCGTGGTGTCCGCGGCCGCCCGCCCGACCGCCCGCCCGACAGCCCGCCCTTGTCGTCAAAACTTTTGATCGATTTTTAACCCACTTGCTCGTAAGCCAGCGAGCTAAAATTTTGCAGGCAGTATTGTACCGATGATAAAAACAATGCATCAAAATTTCAGATCGATTGCATGTACCGTAATTAAATTATTGATTTTTTAGATTATTTTATTTATTCCTATGTATCATGCTATTTTTTGAGATAGAGCGTCGCGGTGCGTATTATATTGAACAACCTTTCTGTCGCGCAATAAGGTGCGTATTTTATTGACAACTCTTTTTATAAACATATTCCTGATCGGTGCGCATTATATTAAACATGTTTTACGACACAACTGCAATTTTGTATTTCTGGATGGTCTGGCGCTGCGTATTGTAATGAACATTCTTTTAGTTACGTCTCGTACATAAAGGATGTATAGTGAAAAACGTGGTTTTTTTACGTTTTTTTTTAATCTCTTGATCTAAATCTTGTGATTTTTTAAGTGGCACAAAGAAGATGCAAGAATTATAATTTGCTCTCATACTTGTCTTTTGGAAAGAAGTGTTACAACATTTTCACAGGGTCAGTCAAGCTCTACAAACTGAGCACGTGAACTTGAAAACGTCTGCTGTATTGTATTCTTCGCAAGCGGATCACGTACATGAATCTAGGAATGAATTTGAAATATTTTTAAAAGTTGCAAAAGAAAACAAAAGGTCAAATTTGACCCGTATTCGGGAACGAAAGACAGTGACATTTGATTGTGATGCCCCCTGAGGTGTCTCTGAATGCCAGAAAACAAATTTCGTATAACTGCTTTTCTACGCCATTGTTGACAAAATTGAGACTGAGAGGAGTAGACGAGGAGAGATATATAATGATATAGCAGTTAGATGTTCTTGTTTAGTCGATGTACTACAAACAGCTTAGTTTTGTTAAGGTCTAATAAATGCTTATCCTGAAGATCTTAACAATAAAGTATATATACTGAACTACAACAGTTCCACTCTTATATTCGCCACAAGTTTCGTCCATCAAAATCTGAAAACAATACTTTCAGTCATGCAGAATTGTACAAAGTAATAGAGACAACATAGAGTGTGGTTTTCCAAATGTAGAAAAAAGCCTTGCCCATATGTTAAACATTAAGGGCTACTAACTGTTCAACTGAATGCTCTTTTTTTTCCCTCAGTTAAAACGTACAGAAAATTCAAGTAGATCGACAATGAAACAAGAAAGGCTTGATACCTTATCTCTGCTGATTATTTAGGTAAGCTGCTTGCACAAAATTAACTTTGATTTTGTACTAAAAAACGATGGCATATCTAAATCTAGAAATTAAACTAACCGTAAAAACAAAAAAAAAGAAGTTTTTTACTATAAATCACTTATATATGAGACATAACTAAAATTATTGATTATGTTCAATATAATACTCACAGCGCGACAGACTAGCATAAACCTTTACATATCGGAATATATTATAAAAAAGTATGTTCAATATAATAAGGACCGCACCGTGCGACAGGAAAATATAAAAAAAGGTTGTTCAATTAAATACGCACAGTGCGATAGTCTAGCACAAAAATTTACATCTTACATAGAGATACATTGAGATAAACTAAATAATTAATTAAATTAATTAAGGAAAATTCGAGCGTTCTGAAATTTTCCAACAAAGTATTGTTAGATGGCAAAAGTTAATTTGCAAAATTTCAGCTCGATAACTTCACCGCAAGTGAGTCATTTTTTACTCTTGTTTTTCCCTGGGACCCACGACAGAATAGACGAAGAAGTTAATGTACGCGATTTAAAAAGAACTTTAATATGTCAATGTGTGCTCCCTTTTCACTCTCTCTCTCTCTCTCTCCCTCGCTCTCTCGCTCTGTCTCTCTCTCTCTCTCTCTCTCTCTCTCTCTCTCTCTCTCTCTCTCTCTCTCTCTCTATCTCAGACTTTCACATCTAATAAACACGTTTCATATTTTTTCTCTATTATTATAACAAAATTAATTAATTATTAATTTTAATAAAGAAATACCTTATTTTTGGTTTTATATTAATCATAGTAGTTTCAAACATGTTTTGTTTGTGTTAACTACTGTATTTCTTTGTTAGATTTTTGCATAATATTGAACATAAAAGCGATTATTTGAGGATCGGGAGCCCGGGGCAGAAGGGGGGAACATATGTGGGTTTGTGCCTAGTGCACCGTAATGGCTTAATCTGGCCCTGATCTTACTAGTTACGAAAATAGAAGCAATGATAAACTTATAAAACCCTGCAACTTAGTCTCAACATATATCATTTTTATTTGTTATCTTAATCTCGCTACATGTACTTTGACTTCATGGAATTTAGCCTACTTTACAAAAAGTTTGGACACGTCTGCCATACTTTGGCCAATATTGTGTTAATATCGCAGCATGCAAGCATTACCGGATTCCTGTAGACAGCACTACACAACTCATTGCATTTACGACATAGCTGAAATAATTGTTAAGGCTTCTTATACATTTTAATAGAAGTTTTCCATATTGAGAGCGAAACAACGATTCA
The DNA here is from genome assembly GCA_944989445.1 of Ampullaceana balthica. Classification (NCBI taxonomy): domain Eukaryota; kingdom Metazoa; phylum Mollusca; class Gastropoda; family Lymnaeidae; genus Ampullaceana; species Ampullaceana balthica. Next base: position 306,068 of record CALYLW010000448.1, on the reverse strand, counting down.
TAACTTTAGACAACATTTTTTGTAGGGACAGGTGAATATATTCTTATTTATTGAACATTAATTGACCACAATAAACAAATAATTAGTAGTCTTAAGAATTAATAATTTATGAGTTTGGGGATATCATCCGGAAAAAAGGGAAACTAATAATAACCCCCAAAAAAGTTTCTTCTATTTTCAAATAATTAATTTTTTTGGAAAATTACATTTAAATTTATTGCATAAATCATTATTTAACCTAATGTATGGCTAAATGCTATATCTAACAATTTGTAAAAAGTTAATATAAAAGAAATTAAATTTGTTTGTACTCTAGCAGAGTAGACCTTACATTGTGGGTCAATTGCAACATATGAGTTTGCAAGAAAGGAAACACATTGTTAAATATTTAGAATACGAGTTAGCACCCCATTAATATAGTTTCAGATGTTATAATATTCTTCATATCTCTAACTATATTAATGAGGCGCTAACTCATTAATTATAATATTGTTCATGATATTTTAAGTTTGATCTCATTCTACTTAAAAATGGAGTCCTTTTCTAAAACATATGAACAATGTACAGTTTGTTTATTTTGATAAAATAATATATTTGTAGTTTATGGGTTTTATACTCTCTTTGATATAATTCTTTGTAAAGCTGTTTTGCAAAATATAAAATTTGCTTCTTTCAGCATCAGTACAAGAGAATGGTCCAAAATAACTCACAAGACCCTATCATTTGCTCACTCATTACAGCTATTTATATTTTATTTGTTATCCTTGGCACAAATGGTATGTATATTAACTTTTTTTAAAAGATATGATGAATTTTTTAAAGATTTAATTTACAATTTTTACAAATTGTCTAAAATAAATAAAAAAGCAAATAAATATAAAAAACTAAAACCAAACATAATTAAATTTTTAGATGAAAACTTACTGAATCTTATTCATAATTATACTTTTAGGTGTCTCTTGTCAGATTGTAACTCTAGAGCGAGGGACATGCATTTCAAATTGTACAAGCGGTCTAATAGCTGGACAGGATAATTACATTTTTCATGGGCATATTGATGGAACCAACGCATACTTATCTAATTTAATCCAATTTGAAATAAAAACAAATGGCTACAATAATTTTGCTCCGGTAAGTAGTAATAATTATTATATACAAAATTTAAAGAAACAATTGAAATGCTGCACAGTAGCGTGCATTGCAATGATATACTATTTGATTTTAGTTTTCACAGTAACTTCACCGATACCTTAAGTATCATTATTTGCTAAGTTTTAATATTTAATAGTTAACTAATTTAAACCTGAGAATCCTTTTAGTATCTTTAATTTAATTTAAATTTAAATTTATTTGCCAAAGTTGTACAGAAGGCACTTGACCAGTCTTTTGATTACTGCTATATAATAATTTTATTATTAAATAAATGCAAACTAGTATATACAAAAATCACATTAATAAAGCTTTTTTTATTTATTTATAAATTTATGATTATAAAATTTAATTTATACTTATTTATAATTTTTGTGCAAAGTGATCGAATTTCTAGAAATAATCTCTTTAATTTTTGTCTGCAATTAAATTGTTTGAAATTCTGTGAATATCTTTAATGAATGAAAATTCTTTTTTTTAATCTTAATAATCACTTTGATTGATTTGAAGTTTAATTGTGATAATATATATATATACTTTAAAACGAGGGCTGGTACTGATTAGATTTTTAGTTTGATTAATCGGGAACACATTTAATCGATTAATCGATTAATTTCGGTTAACTATATTTTTATAACGCATATATAGATCCCGTTAATTTGCGATTCATTATTTCGCGAAATTGGTTAAGTCGCGGTAATTCCATGGCTCCCTAATTTTGTGAAATAACACCGCACATTCGTTCTGCAATGCAAGGAAAAAAAGAAGAACACCTTTGTGATTACGTATGCACTTATAAATAAATAATAATAATCCGAGGGAAAAGTTTGTAAGTAACTAAAATATATATTGCTAATAATTTGGAAAGAAAAAAAAATATATAAATACTTTATTAAATTTTAATATATCGGATTAATCGATTAAGTAATCGTTATTTTAAAACAGCTTAAGTCGAAATAAAATGGTTATTATTTACCTGCGTATGATCTTCTCTGCTTATTAAAGATTGTCTCGGGAAATGCAATCTTAAAATTCAACATATTTTTTTAAAGTCTTAAATGAACAAAAATGAATTAGAAATCAACCATTATATACTTTTGTAAACAATCTTATACATTTCTTTGTAAGGTTATATTCTCCAATTTAAAACGATTCATAAGGTCCATATTCCTATATCCTAAAACCTCTTTTCTAATGGCTTAAACTTATACAAGTTTATATTTTATACCAAAGTAATACATTTTATCTATATATATAATTCACAAAAGCGAGTATGTGCAATCAAGCATGACAAATGACCCGGGCTGTGGTCGACCAAACAGTTTATAGTTGGCAAGTAGAGGTGGTCTCGAGACCAACAATGGATCTTGCGTTCAGTTGCGTTGTTCCTTCACAGAATAACGTGTTATTCGTAGAGTAGTGGTTATCACTTCCGCCTTACACGTGGAAGGTCCTGGGTTCAAGCCCCAGCGAAAACATAGTTTTTATTTTTTTAAAATCCCTTATATTAACTTCACCGCCATCTCTCTCTGTCTGTCTGTCTTGGGCGGGCGGAAAAACAAAAGTAAAAAATGACCCACTTCCCGTGATCCGATCGAGCTGAAGTTTGGAACACGGACCCGTCTTACCTAAACAATGCATCGTATCAAAATTTCAGATCGATCGAACGTACCGTAATTAAATTAATGTATTTTTAGTTTATCCTTATATTAAGTATGCAATTCAAATTCACTGTTTGTTATTGTTTTTTTTCTCACGTGAGAGTTTGAGTTGACGCGTAGAGGCGACCCATCGAAGTACCAGCGTGCTTTTGTTTACATTTAACGTGTCATGCTGAGCTCGGGTCCCCCCCCCTAGGGTTACGAAGCAAAGTTGAGTTTAGACAGATTCAGTTTGTAAATGTTTGTAGAAAAAGAAAATAATCAATACTGTTAGTTAAGTCTCATATATAAGGGATTTATAGTCAAAAACTTTGTTTTTTACGGGTTTGTTTTATTTAAAATGTGTGTTTGTGCCCGTTCTTTACCCCCTTTCTTTGCACAATCCATGAGCAAGTCTGCGAAGTATGCTACACCACGGGGCGTATTTAGTATCAATTAATTATTATATATTCATTAGCAAAAGATGTGCATTCATTTGCCAGGCTATACAACCTCCCTTGATCTATAATAACATTTATGTTTGAAAAGTCTAAACTTTGTTTTACTCAAATGTAGAAATGTAATAATGTTATATTATAAATCATATGGGCCATTGCAAGATAAAACATGTTTTTTTAAAATAATTTATGAACATATATAGCAATTGTGCATTAAATAAGTATATATACATGTGGTTATCAACCTGTGGTTCGCGGAGATGTCCTTGGTGGTCCGCGAGCAAAGGATCAAATTTTATGTTTTTGAAATAAAAAACACGAAAATGTATAAATGTTGTCACTTTTTTAATGTAATGATTACCGTATATAATGGTTCAATAGCCGAACATTTTTGGACAAAATCTAGGGGGAAAGTTGTGGGGTGGGGGGGGGTCGGCTTGTGAGCGGGTCATAGGTGATTTCTGCATGGATATTGAATATCGGTGTTGTTATTTTAGATCATCAATGTCTTTTTCTACATTCTACAAGTTTCGACTGCACTACCAGAAGCTATAATCAATATACATAATTTGCAATCTCTGTCACGTCTGTCTGTCATGTCTGTCTGTGACGCTACTAATTTCAGAAAGCAGCGCACTAAATTACTGCACCAAAAAGGAACTCTTTTCTAACGTCCGCATAAAATTGTTCAATACGGAAATAAAATAAATAAAATAAATGAAAGTTATGTATTACGTTATTTTTTTAATCTGATGTGTATTTATTTTATAAATCTATTTTTAATTTTATCTATACCGGAAATCACATGATGTAACACTAGATTCTAGAAGACTCTAGTTGTTAAACTGACATTCAGAAATAATTTTTTGAAACCATTGAGAAAATTAGCCATAAATTAATATTACAATTATTTAAGAAAAAAATTAAATAAATTGATTGAACACGTGGATACATTTCAAATAGGGGACTGCCGAATATCCGGAATGCCGGATATCCTGACCAAATATCGGGATTTTCGCCCCTATCCGGATTCGGCAAATACCTATGGCAGATCCGAATAGCATCCGAATATCAATGTAGTAAAGAATTTTTGAAATTAAATTAAATTAATATTAATTACTTTATAAACAAATATATAAAAAGTATTAAAGAGTAAAAAAAAACAATAACCAGAAATCAGTAAATTAAACAAGAATTTTCTTCAACAACACAAACTTTAACCGGAATTTACTAACTAGTAATTATTTTATTTACTCATGTCATTAAATTATGTTCATTGTTATAGCTGATATATTAATTTTATGTTACAAAATAATAATTTTATGTTAAAAACTAATAATTTTCAGTACATTTGTAATTATTAGTTTATACTATAAACTATATATTTATACAGCGGCTTTGCAAACTAGGACATGCTTAGAGTTGGCTTTCGTTTTTAATCTCTTTATCATTGACTAATACATTGACAGTAGTCAATCTTTCAATACTTTGAATTCAGTATTCCAATTTAAACATTTTACTTATATGATATAAATTATATCATTGTAGTAATTTTATATTCATTAATGTTTTTTCCGTTGAACTTTAAATGGCTGTTGCAATTGTGATTTGATTTGCGAATATAAAAATAAAAATGTTGCTTGTCTCACATGTTATATGTTATTCAGTATTATAATTTTAAATCTCTAGTCTATTGTAAATATAATAATTATAAAAAATAAGTTAAGTAACACATTAAGTTATACATTAATATATTAATATATAGCAAAATGAACAAATTAACAAGCGTTGATCCATTCAAATCAATCAAATATATGCAAAATATAGTAAAATTATCAATTTGAATACGAGGAAAATATATTAAGTTAAAAAGTTACAAGTATAGATATTACTGTACTACATAAGATCACAAATTAAGTTAACTAATAGCATATTAAACTTAAATTTTCTGAATAAAATAACTGTTTTATTACGGTTCTAGGCCACGACTTATTGTACATAACACTATAAACTCAGTACAACACTTTTCGCTTGTACACACTACACAGTTAGTTGAACTCGTTCAAGTTCGTTCATTCAATTCATTGTAAAATGTCCATAGTTTACTTTGACAAAGTGACAACGTTGATAGCATATACTCTTCATTTGTAGGATAATAAATATTTTAATAAATATTATAAACTGCTTGATATAAAGTAGAAAAGTACACCCTATTAGCTCTAACACTTAAGTGTGGAGATATCCGGATCCGGAATCCGGATCCTGCAAATATTAGGGTTAAACTATCCAGATTCGGCAAATAGTAAAAAACCATATCCGGCTGATCCCTACTTTCAAATAAAGAAGACAATCGAACATAAGGACAGCAATGATAATTCCTCAGACTCATTCTCACAATCTGTGTGTGAATCAAATGCATTTCCGGAGAAAAAATACGAATTGCCATATGACGGTATGATGAAAAATATTCGCATTTTGGTTTATATGCTTCATTGTAAATACGTAAAAGAGTGAGTAATATTCACACAAATTCTTGCACATCATGCGATGAAACCTGCAAAAGTCCAAAGACAACTTAAAACTAATCTTAAAGTCTGCTCGGAGAAACCATTGGAATACTTTCTGCGCAAAATAAAATATTCAAGTGATATTCAGAAGTCCTGCATACGACTAACAACCAAAGCCAATGAAAACGCTTTAAGAGTAACATATTTGGTGGTTATACGAGTTGCACATGCCAAAATGCCTGGTTATCCTGGAGGGAAAGTGTTTAACATACTCTTTGAATTACATGATGCTATGAAAGAGTTTCTTAGAGAAGAACAAATCAAACTTAGTGATCATTTGAACTATAGATTATGGATTACTGTTCTGGCGTCATTTGGATTTTTTTTTGGAAGAGATGAACAAATTGTATTCATCTATGCAAGGAAAGCAGACATAATTAATTACACTCTCTGACAAAATGTCTGCTTTTGCGATAAGCTTGATCCTTGGAAAAAATATTATTTAATGATAACTTTGACATGTTTGATCAATTGTACGAATTTATCGATAAACCAGAAAGTGCTGAAAACAATAAACAACTGTTGATAAATTTTATTTCTGACCATATTCAATCACCGCAGGATCAATGTAACTTCTACTTTTGTGATTTGAACAATCAGCGTTTTTCGTTGGTTTCCAGTACGTTTCTTGCACTCAGTGACTCATTAAATTTACCAACATCTAATTTAAACCAATTCATTGAACAGGCCAACAATACTACTTTGAATATGTTACATCAGAAAGTGAGCTTGATGAAATTTTCAGTATTCAAAACTGTCTCCGAAAGCTTTTAAAATACTTTTACCCTTTAACAAAATCTTATCTATGTGAACGTGGATTTGATGGAGTCGTTCAAATATTACAACTCGTATCGATGTGCCGTGCTGAAATGTGCAACGCAAGGCTCGCAGTAAAAAAATAAGCACTTTCATTTGCATATTTCTAGTAAATTTTTTTTTCTTTAAATCAAGATAATCTTTTATACTTCTTCTTTACTGAATTGAATTTAATGTGAGATTGATTTTTCAGGAATGACTGAATAACAGTATGTAGTTAAAACTTCTGTGAATGTTCTTTTCGAGAAGTTCAGATATTTTTTTATAAATAAATATAAATTTGTTTTTTAATTTATTGCTAAAATGTTTAAAATATAATATTATATATATATATATATATTATAATACAGGGGCGGATTAAGACTGCACGGGGCACCTGGCTGCAATTGAAACTGGGGCCCTATGCAGCCAGTGTCCCTTTTAATAAAATGAATGCTAGAAGCTAATATAAGACTGTAACTTGTAACTAAATAGTCCATTGGTTCTTTGCTCATGGTTTGTCTGTACTACGGGATCAGCCTTCCCAGCCAAAAAGATTATTCATGAAAAAACCGAAGACAAAGAAATAACTGTTAGTAGGTATCCTTAAAATTAGTGTAAAAAGACAAATGAAAAAAAAATATTCGAAAATTGTAAATTTAACAAATTAAACCATATTATTTAATATTTTCTCTTATCGAACCAATCAAATTAGGTTTTTCGATTACTAAGACTATAGGGTCCGAATAGCGATCAGATTAATACATACGATGTTATTAATTTATTTAATTTATGATATTTTTAGGGATTCATGCAAACACGTGTTCACCTTTCACTATAAAATATACTGAGTTGCTAAATCATCGGTGGCCCCTGGCTTTAGGCCGTACAGCCCCACCCCCTAATCTGCAATAGTATAACATATATATATATATATATATATATATATATATATCTAATATATATATATTTATCTTAATATATAAAGCTCAAATGTTTGTATGTTTGTATGTTTCACTTTTCGACTTTCTGTTAGACAATCACGGAAAAACCAAATGACGGACGGGGACCAAATTTGGCAGGGCGGTTCCTTTTACCCTGAAGGTGGTTTTAAGTTAGTTTTTGTAATTGTCCCTTTTGCCCGAATGCCGTAAATTAAATAATCAGAAAATGCAGAGACAAAGAATAAAAAATTTAACCTCATTTCTGTATTGAACAAATTTACGCGGACGTTCAAATGCCGTTCAAAGCGAGTTACTTTTGGTGACGTTTTTTTTCCCCAATGCCAATACTTTATTTTCAGCCGTGCGCATTTGAAAAAATATTATAATGTCTAATTACGGTGCGCACATTTTCGTGTACGCTTCATAATTTGAGCTGTGTAGTACAAAGAATTGTCATTTTCTTTACTGTTACTTTCTATATATTAGATAGACACGTAAACATATTTAATTACAACTGCCACACGATGCATTAGATTTAATTGTTTACACGTTTAAATTTAATTGCGAATTTGTTTTAATTATTTTCTGTTCCATAACTCGACATTTAATGAAAAACCTATTTATGTAATAATTGTGTCAGTATTTTTTTCAAGGCTTCATTTTTAGCGGTGCACGTTTTAAAATCTTTTATCGCCTGATTACTGTGCGCACATTTTCGTGTACGCATCTTAAATTTAGCTGTGTCATATTAATATAACATTTATATTTTGTTTGTCTTTTACATAAGCTGTTGTCTTTTACATAACCTATACACTTATACTATTTAAACTTAGGCTACCGGACTTATTAACATAAGTAGATTAAACTAAATAAAGTGATCCTGAAAACGCTTAATTATTTTGTATTGCGAATTGAATATGTTATGTTCATTCGTTTGATGATGGATTAACATAGGCCATTTTTAAAATCAATTATTGTCATGGTTTCACATGCGTTTTTAACATAAAATTGATTTGTTTTGTTTGTTTTTTTTTAAATTAGGAATATAGCCTAATTTCTTTATTTATCTTTATTATCTTTATCTCATAGACGCTGTTGCAAATATTGTATTAATTACAATTGTGTTACATTGCAGTGTCGTAAATATATAAGAGCTTTTTTAGTGACGACAGTGGCAGAGATCTTTTGGAAAAATGTCAACAAAGCAGTGGCCTTTTTTTAATGGATACAAACAAACAAACATAAAAATATCAACTGAGCTTTATATATTACATATGCGTTTAAATTATTTTATTTCAATTATTTTCACGATGCATTGTATTAATATTTTACATGCAATGAATAAAATTGGGATTTTTAAAATTTAATTCATAACTCGACATTTAATTAAAAACCATAGATGTAGCGAGTTTATTTTATGTTGAAAGTGATGGCCTATGTCAAATAAACTTACACTTTAAAACAGTTTACTTAAGCTTTATATACACTATACATTATAAACTTTCGCTACCAAATGTATTAACAAAACTTGACTAAATTTAATGAAGTGATCCTGAAAACGCTTAATTAATATGAATTGCGAATTGAATATGTTTTTATGTTCATTCCTTTGTATTCAGAATAGCATAGGCCATTTCTAAAATTGCCTTTTAATCATTTTAAGATGCACTTATGAACAGACGGTTGAATCTTTTTTTTTCATTTTTATTTTATTTTACAGATATAAAATCGGTGTGTGTGTGTGTGCATTGAATATAATTTACAAAATATGATGCCTTATCCGAAATAGGGAACAAAAAAAAAGATTCCTTTTTGAAATTATACACATTGCTTATAAACCGTAAATATAAATCGTAAAATATAGAGACATAAAAATGTTAAATATTATTTCCCTGTTTAGACGATTATGAATACGTCAAAATGAAGAGTTATTTTGGTCCAGTACATTTACTTTATAACAAGACTTTATTTTATGCGGCCAGCTTTCTATATGTCTAAATATGGTGTGCACATTTTTTATATCATTTTTATACGACCGTTTTTTTTTATTTAAATAGTATTTTAGAAAGTACATTTATAATTTTGTTTATTTGCGCTATGAGTCACTTAGCTTTTGCCTTTTAAAGGGATAGTGCCACATGTTCTTTATCTCATAGACGTGGTTACAAATATTATATAACTTACAATTGTGATACGATGCAGTTTCGTAATTATATATTAAATTTTTGAGTGACGAGGGTGGTAGAGCTCTTTCGGAAAACATATAAGTTATTTTAATTTTTGTACAAGTGGGAATGAAATTGTAAATTTAGTTATTATGGTCGGCAAGAATCATTATTTAATAAGTCATATCTTTTGAATAGTAAGGTTATGTTAAAAGGCACTGCATTAAGTGAAAACAACTCACGCGGTAAAATGGCATATCTCTGTTTCTCATAAGATTTTAACTAAATAGTTGAATCTGAAATTTAACTTGGCAAATAAAAATTGTAATAACCATCACCTAATACTTGGATAAAGGGTCAGCACACTCCCGCTACGAGTGCGGGTATTTTTCAAGTATATATATATATATATATATATATATATATATATAATATATATATATATATAATATATTTAAATATGTTTGTGTGTGTATGAATGTCCTTTTTAGCTGTCTAAACCATTCACCCGATCGTCATGAAACTTTTCAAGACTGTTGAGTATGCTCCCGGGATGGTAACTATCACTTTTTTTCAAAATTTAACACTCATGGGGCGCCGGGGGCCCATATCGTAATGTTTTGCTTATACGAGCTATATAAAAATTAGTTTAAGCTTTAGCTACTGTGTAAATTATTGGATCTTAACCAAAATGTGTATATGACAACTTGATAGCCAATATTAAAATACTATAGGGCACTTAACTGCTAATATTCATTCCTTTGGGGCTGGGGGCCCAAAAATTCACATTTTTCAAGCGTTTAAGATTTTATTCACCCATTCAGTCATTAACAATCTTGACAAATTATGACACATGTATCAATTATTATACTAATTGAAATGAACAGATGTTTTGAACTTTATATCTTGCCCAGAATGGGCCCTGGGACCCTTAATGTCGTTTTTATCTTATATGAGCTATATAAAAAATAGTTTCTACGTTAGCTACTTAGTAAATGAATAGATCTTCACCAAACTTTGCACACAAAAACTTGGTAGCCTATATTAAAATACTATAGACACTGCACTTCTAATGCCAATATCTTCGTGGCCGGGGCCCCAAATATCTTTTTTCGTATATGTTTAAGATATTTTTCCTATTTACTTTTTAAAGAGCTTGAGAAATATAGCCACAATAAAAATGAACTAAAATGAACAGGTTTTTGAAATTGACCTCTTGCACCGAATGGGCCAGGGCCCCATTTAATGCTATTTTCCCCCTATTGTAGGTATATAAAAATGTAGTTTTAAGAGTTAGATATTGAGAAAAAAACTGGATTTTGACAAAACTTAGAATATAAAAACTTAAGAGCCTATAATATTACTATAGGGCTCTGAACTCTTAATTTCCATTCCTTCGAAAAAGTCTTTTTACTGAACTTTAATCATTGTATTCCCTATTCAATTTTACACGATATTGAAGAATATATATTGAGTACAATAGATAAAAACAACATTAAGGGCCCCAGGGCCCATTCTGGGCAAGATATAAAGTTCAAAACACCTGTTAATTTCAATTTGTATAATAATGGATACATGTGTCATTATTTGTCAAGATTGTTAATGACTGAATAGTGAATAAAATCTTAAACGTTTAAGAAATGAGTACAATGGCAATAAAAAAAACTATAATATCACTCATTTTGGGGCCGGGGCCCATAATATCGTTTCTTCTTTTGTACGCTATTTAATTATTAATTTATTTATCCGTTTGCTATGAAACTTGGATTTTTTTTTCACACTTCCACGAAGATTTCTTCAGAATTATTTTTAAACATACCACTTATTGGTTTCTTTAAATTTATTCCTTTTTACTTTGATCGTTGCAACGCACGACGGGTCTACTAGTAATATATAAAGCTCAAATGTTTGTATGTTTGTATGTTTCACTTTTCGACTTTCTGTTAGACAATCACGGAAAAACCAAATGACGGACGGGGACCAAATTTGGCAGGACGGTTCCTTTTACCCTGAAGGTGGTTTTAAGTTAGTTTTTGTAATTGTCCCTTTTGCCCGAATGCCGTAAATTAAATAATCAGAAAATGCAGAGACAAAGAATAAAAAATTTAACCTCATTTCTGTATTGAACAAATTTACGCGGACGTTCAAATGCCGTTCAAAGCGAGTTACTTTTGGTGACGTTTTTTTCCCCCATTACTTTATTTTCAGCGGTGCGCATTCAAAAAATATTATACATGAATGTCTAATTACGGTGCGCACATTTTCGTGTACGCTTCATAATTTGAGCTGTGTAGTACAAAGAATTGTCATTTTCTTTACTGTTACTTTCTATATATTAGATAGACACGTAAACATATTTAATTACAACTGCCACACGATGCATTAGATTTAATTGTTTACACGTTTAAATTTAATTGAGAATTTGTTTTAATTATTTTCTGTTCCATAACTCGACATTTAATGAAAACCTATTTATATAATAATTGTGTCAGTATTTTTTCAAACTATTTAAATTTAGGCTACCGGACCTATTAACATAAGTAGATTAAACTAAATAAAGTGATCCTGAAAACGCTTAAGTATTTTGTATTGCGAATTTAATATGTTATGTTCATTCCTTTGATGATGGATTAACATAGGTCATTTTTAAAATCAATTATTGTCATGGTTTCACATGCATTTTTAACATAAAATTGATTTGTTTATTATGTTTTTTTTAAAATTAGTAATATAGCCTAATTTCTTTATTTATCTTTATTATCTTTATCTCATAGACGCTGTTGCAAATATTGTATTAATTACAATTGTGTTACGATGCAGTGTCGTAAATATATAAGAGCTTTTTTAGAGACGACAGTGGCAGAGATCTTTTGGAAAAATGTCAAAAAAGCAGTGGCCTTTTTTTGATGGATACAAACAAACAAACATAAAATTATCAACTGAGCTTTATATATTATATATGCGTTTAAATTATTTTATTTCAATTATTTTCACGATGCATTGTATGAATATTTTACATGCAATGAGTAAAATTAGGGATTTTTAAAAATTTTAATTCATAACTCGACATTTAATTAAAAACCATAGATGTAGCGAGTTTATTTTATGTTGAAAGTGATGGCCTATGTCAAATAAACTTACACTTTAAAACAGTTTACTTAAGCTTTATATACACTATACATTATAAACTTTCGCTACCGAACGTATTAACAAAACGTTGACTAAATTTAATGAAGTGATCCTGAAAACGCTTAATTAATATGAATTGCGAATTGAATATGTTTTTATGTTCATTCCTTTGTATTCAGAATAGCATAGGCCATTTCTAAAATTGCCTTTTAATCATTTTTAAGATGCACTTATTAACAGACGGTTGAATCTTTTTTTTTCATGTTATTTTATTTTTTCAGATATAAAATATGGTGTGTGTGTGTGCATTGAATATAATTTACAAAATATGATGCCTTATCCGAAATAGGGAACACAAAAAAAAAGATTCATTTTTGAAATTATACACATTGCTTATAAACCGTAAATATAAATCGTAAAATATAGAGACATAAAATATGTTAAATATTATTTCCCTGTACACACATATTATGAATACGTCAAAAGGAGGAGTTATTTTGGTCCAGTACATTTACTTTATAACAAGACTTTATTTTATGCGGCCAGCTTTCTATATTGTCTAAATATGGTGTGCACATTTTTTTATATCATTTTAATACGACCGGTTTTTTTAAAAAAAAAGTTTTTTAGAAAGTACATTTATAATTTTGTTTATTTGCGCTATGAGTCATCTAGCTTTTGCCTTTTAAAGGGATAGTGCCACATGTTCTTTATCTCATAGACGTGGTTACAAATATTATATAACTTACAATTGTGATACGATGCAGTTTCGTAATTATATATTAAATTTTTGAGTGACGAGGGGTGGGTAGAGCTCTTTCGGAAAACCTGTAAGTTATGTTAATTTTGTACAAGTGGGAATGAAATTGTAAATTTAGTTATTATGGTCGGCAAGAATCTTTATTTAATAAATCATATCTTTTAAATAGTAAGGTTATGTTAAAAGGCACTGCATTAAGTGAAATCAAGTCACGCGGTAAAATGGCATATCTTTGCTTCTCATACGATTTTATCTAAATATATGATTCTGAAATTTAACTTGGCAAATAAAAATTGTAATAACCAGCAACTAATACTTGGATAAAGGGTCAGCACACTCCCGCTACGAAGTGCGGGTATTTTTCTAGTATATATATATATATATATATAAATATACAATACAAGACATATTGTTTTGATCATATGATTGTCATGTTACTTGCAAGTTTTCGATGTTTTTGTTGTTTCTTTTACAGTTATGTGTTGTTAGTCTGGTCACCTGTGCCACTCCCAATACACGGTCATGTTATTGTGCAAGAAATGCTTCGAATATTTTTTCTATTGTGATCAACAGAACAGTAACATTAGCTGAAAGTGGTTCTCAGATTAGATTACAGTGGACTAATGCCACTGGCAGTAATTTAGTTCTGAGCAACGTACTTACGATCCCAAATGTATATGGTAAATAAAGTTTTTAAAAAATATATTTCTTTATCAGGTCTGCTTATTTAGTGTTTTAATGGGGTTTTTTTATTATCCAGTTTCATTTAGAGCAAACGTGATACATATCGTATATATATATATATATATATATATATATATATATATATATATTTATATATATACATATGTAATAGTGCTATTAACGATTAATTTAATTTTAATCTTTAAAGTTTAACGCTTGAAAAAGTAATCGTTAATTTGTATTCAAGCAAACATTGGAATTTATGGTGTTATAAGTAACATTTATTAAAATAATTGTCGAAAATCGAAATAACTTTGGAATGTCTTCTTTATATGACATATTTTAACCCACAACGCAAACAGAAAAGTGTATTGACATTATTCGGTTCTAGTGATTAGCGGGTCTTATTGAAACAAATGTAACCAGCCGAGCCGAACTATCGCTTTAGATTGTCTCAGATGAAGTTTCCAATACTGTAGTGGATTCTAGGTTTTCAGGTGATATGTAAGCGAAGTGTTAGAACCATGGTAGCAATGTCCCCTGTAAGAAGCGCGGCTGCACATATATTTGTCCTACACCACTTAGGAGTTTTAAAAAACCGCGCAGAAAATTGTGTAAAATATTGCACACAAAATGTACGTTGTGCAACTTTGCACACGAGTTACTTTTTGTTTAACTTTGCACACGAACCAAGGAAGCTTAGACTTAGAGGGAACATTGCATGGTAGGCAAACGATTTCTCTCAATGGACAAAATAATCTTTATCAACATTTGGAACATTCATGTCAGTAAATAGTTTAAAAATCAAAAAGTTCGTGTAATCGTCCGGTACATAGTTTATAGGCCAAAAATTTTTACTTTTTGAAATCCAGTATATTTATAAGTTGTGGGTCAATTAATCCTTAACATTTTTCAAATTATTAAAATCTTTAACGATGAATCGATAAATTAATCGATAATTTCCGCAGCCCTAAATTATATATTTTATATATTATTATTTTTCAGTAAATTGTAAGCTAATTTTGCTTGTGTCTAAACTGTATATTAAGAAAACAAGTCGTTTAGTTTTAAATAACTCACTTATGATGTTCACCTTTTAACTTGTATGCATTAAAGAAAATGTTAACTTTTAATAACTTTATTTAACTTTTATTACTGTGATAGCGAATCTATGGAACGCGTGCCATGGTCCGCACGCTGGACCTTATCAGCCGGCACGCATCTAAAATATTACTTCCTTTATCAAATCACCCCATTTCCGGGTTTCATTGGAGTCATAGGCATTACTAGGGTTGGTGTCATCCAATTTGGTCGGTCATGATGTCACCCCTCACGACTCACCCAATAGACCTGCTCCAAGTCGCTCAGTGTTGTGGGGGGGGGGAGAGATTTAAAAATAATTTTAAAAATGACATTTTAGCTACTAAACAAGGGACAAAAAAAGAAAAAAAAAGGTTTTATTATATTTTTTTATATTTCCACTTTTTATGTGGAATTTAAGGTGATAAAATACGCAGACAAAAGCTAACCCAGTCAGTTAAAGTGTCTTTAGAGACGCCTACCTCTGCCACAATATTTTTAAAGGCATTTTTTTAAATTGAAAAATGGTGTCAATGACATAATGTCAACTAACGTCAAACGGCTGTCATTAAACCAACTACCCTTCCTTAAACTACGCTACATATCTAAATTACTTTTGTCACGACATCTCCGCACAAACCCATTCGAACCATATCCCCTGAACACAGTTTCATGCCATTCTTACCAAGAGGAAATTCATATCGGGAGGCTTACAATCCAAAACTCGTCTAACAATCAATCACACAGCTTTTACCCTATTACATTACAGACGAATAAAAAATTGCGGTAATTTCAGCACCAATTTGCAATTATTTACTGAAAATTCAAATTTATAATAACGGATAAGGAATTGTGAGAAAACAACGTTACTAAACTCAATTCGATGTTAGGGCCTGGAGAGAGAATATAGAAAGTTAGCGGCTAGTTGTAGCTAGTGCGCATGGAAATTGCATCACTCATTTATTTTATTCTGCAAATAGAGTTGTACCATCTTCAAAATCTCCCAAAATCTCTCCCCTATTCTTAAAATTGTATAATTAAGGAGAGAGGTGTCCCAAATATCCACCAATTATTTATTATTAAATTTAGTATTTTCTGTAAAAATTATATTGGCTTATTTAATGCGTATGATTACATTTAAATCAAAGTGAGCACACTATCCCAAAAATTATAAGGGGAGCTAACGAGGTACTATATACAATATATTGCTATTGGGAACGTCAATTCTACTTCGTCTATATTTAGTATTAAATTTTACCTTTGTACTATTCATTTTCGGTATGAAGTTCTAAATTTAAAATAAAAGACAATTGTTATTTTCTTTTCTTTATCTATACAGATGTGAAACTCATGACATCTATGTTGACAGTAAATGGCGCTATTTCTAAGTGCCCAATATACATACCATATTCTGCAGTACTCCAGTTTGAATGTCAGAACTCACCGTCACCATGTACAATAACTCTGTCATTGCACAACACAACAACTGTAATTAGGGAAGGGCAAATCTCATATACATTGCACACGAGTGTACCATCTAACATATCACAGGATTTGTTGTTTACTTATTCTGTCTGTGGAGGACCTCCAATCAGCATTTCATGTCCCATCACTATAGTTAACCCTGTAAATGACTTACATTAACATTAAAAATAATATTTAAACATTCTTTTTTTAAATATAGCAAATTTTAATCTTTAAAAATAATTTAACATTAGTATTAATAACATTTTACCCTACATTAAGGAAAGCAAATATTCTTTAATGTTGTTATGTTCAATTTGTTTCATTCACAACACTAACATATAATATTTTTTTTTAAGGGAATGTTTTATTTTCCTGAGAATTAAATTGCTGCTAGCTAGTGGTTAATGTATTTTATACAATAACCACGGAAAGTTAAGAAAACCCCTTTTTATCGACATTTTCAGATCCATCTTATGAAATACATGTGTGGGGCTGATGGCAGCGTTTTAATTTAAACCTCTGTTTTATGAAATATTAAGGTGTAATAATCAATTTTTAGTGGTTCTGATTTGATTTATCCATAAATATTTCAAGATGAAAATGCTTTCCCCATAACTTTTTGTAATTGCGAATCCTTTTTTCATATCTTCACAACAATTCGCAATTTTACGCCACATTTGAAAACTTCCCAAAAAGTCTAACTCTCTACACCACTGTTTAAAATCATCGCGAGTTTTAGCTTAAAATCTATAGTGGAAAGATACGATTTTATCAAAAGGTTGTTAGGAATACAAGGTTAACTCTCTTAGGTTTCTCAAGTTTAACGTAAAGTCGTTTTTTTCCAAGCGTAATTTTAAAAAAAATGATTTTAAATTAGAAAAATAATACAAAGAAATTCCTTGAATTTTATTACTCTTACAATTTATTCGAAACTTTATATTAACTTACTATTTTAAAGTCTCAAGTAATTAATAACGGAATGAAAAATTATTAGTGAAATATAAAATGAGCTATTTTCATTAAAATAAATGATGAAAATGATGCAAATGTGTATAAAAATGAATATTATATATCAAAATAAATGTATCATTCACTAACTCATTTAAAAGGGAAAAAAAGTAGTATACAATACTTACAGAATTCACAGACACACACTTACCCACACAAACACCCCCATCCCTCACAACTTTTTCGTTCCAAATATACTAGTTAAGTTATGTAATAAAATCAATATATTTCTACTAAGAATCCAAAGATACATTATAATACATGCAGCTGAAATTATATTACCATTAACCCATGTTGAAGGTAAACGTCAACAGTCGAAAATACAGGAAATGCACTTAACTTTATTCCAGTCTATAACTAGTTCATGAATAATTGAACCATTTACATAAAAAGCGCAATTATAATATGTTTTATTTTGAAAAATAGTTTAAAAAATAAAAACAAAATAATTTTAAAAAAAAAGAATAAAATAACTAAACAAACAAAAACAAGCAAAAAAACATGCGGATCATTGAAGTGACCAAATTGCTTTATATTTGTACTTATATATGTTTTTCTTTTAAATGCGTACGTGAAGACGCGGAAAAGATTGAACTTTTAAATACACACTTTTGACGAAAAGTAACTGTCACCAAATCGAGCTTCATACTACTATCATAGTTTGCTTGAAATTGTATTATTATAGAAATTATACATGTGCCTCTTCAGATAACCTATATATTAGGGAATGGTTTCTTTTATGTGTTCTTATACCATTGTATCTGTTTTAAAAATTGTATGGTTATTTTTCGATTTTTATTTTATTTTATAAATTGCACATTATTATTTTTTACTTAAATAATAATAAATAATAAACATGATTTGATTAAACATATATTTTCTTATTTATTATTAAAATGGAATTAACAATATTTACATTTCTACAAAGAAAAATGACTAACATAACTGAGAAAGTTTTACTTAGAGGGATATTACAATATTATAATATAAATGATAAATATTATATATATATTATATTATAAACCATTTCTTAGTTTGCAGCTCTTGGTGTGTCTGGAGAGACAAGACCTAGAATGGCAGTCTTTTTTACATGTCCATTAAAGCTGAGAGGTATAGCCTGCCTTCCTTTTCGCTATTCTTCAATCCGTTGCAGCCCTGTTTGGCTCCTTTGTTCGTAGTGAACCTTCTTATACGATGTTGTGCCAAATGAAATGATCCTCTACCAGGTTCTCCTAGTTTTAGATGTCAATGTTAGCCACAATAATATATCTCCTGCATATGTCTATTTATCTGAGACGGGGCAGTCGAACCGACCTTTTCCATTTCTCCATCTCCCTAAGCGCGTCCTTGGGTAAGAGACCAGGTTTTATTGGCTAGACGTGTCTAAATTATCATAAGGGTGTTTGACTTAATATAGCTGGTATGTTGTATATTATTGATATAAATTTGAAATCTGTGTTGGGGACATTTTTTGCCATTTTTAGATTGGGATGCGTTGGAAGCTATGGGAATGCATTTGATATCTGGTTTATGTGGTCCAAGAACCACATGCACACAAGACTGTGCTCAGTATTAAGGCATGGTATGCGCGCAGCTTAGCACTTCCTAGGAGTTTAGCGATAGACCTGACTCTTTTATTTAGTCTAGATAGTACAGTTGCGGCCTTTCATATTCTACCACTTATCTCATCTTCCATTGAGAGGGTTGGAATTGTTCGATCCCTGATATGTCACCAGCCTAAAACGTAAGAATAAAAATGAGTTGTAAGTCGAGGTAATATCCATTGTAAAAAGGCATTACAGAAAAATTAAAAAAATGACTATACATAAGTTTTTTTGCCATCTTAAAAGCATTTCCTTATAGACTAAACAAAAACGAAAGTGTCCAGAAAAGGTTATTTAGGGACCTATGCTTAGTACAAAAATTACTCCAAAAGCTGAGATGGTTCCTATTAGGAGATATGGTCATTAGTCATTAAAAAGTAAATAATATATATATAATATTGATTAACATCGGACACTGGGATGGTAAATATTACGCAGATGTTGTAATCATTTTAATAACTATCATGATGAATATAGTATTCCCGTCATTGAATAATGATCAGGTCTAAGAGCAGACAACACGTTCATTCCATAAAAGATAAACAACTAAAAGACTTGCGTGTCAAGAGTGCTCCAAATATGCTCCAAAACCACCCTTGAAACCCCACTTCTTTTCTAAACAAGGCTGTCAAAAAGCAATGCACATATTATCGATAAAACAACACATATAATTTTTTTTTAAAAATTGGATAACTGTAGATTATATTAACAATATCTTTAAACGGCGTTGTCTGTGTAGAATTTGAACTTACAATAATAATTTTAAGCATATTATTAAAATTTTAAAAATATTTAAAGCACTTATGTCGGACTTGGGGCGAAACGATCACACACCACTCAGACACATGTTTAAAAAGAGGAAGTTATGAAGAATCTTGATAATGGAAAGAAGACTAACGTAAATTTGATGGAGAAATTACGTAATATTCTGCATCGGCATCACTTACGTAGCCGATCACCGAGTATTTCCGAGTATACGAAAATCGGCCGATACCGAGTAGCCGAACCGAGTATCGGTTCACCCCTAGTTTAAAGACATGATTCTTAAGGTCTAAATTAATCCTATAGGTAGGAAAGCGTATTTGGAAAGCGTTGCTTGCGCAAGAATAAGAACATTACTCGTGCTGATATAATACTGTGCCTCCTCCTTTGTGAAGATATCCAGAAAAAGCCACAAAAAGTGTCAAAAGGGTTCTTATGGTGAAGATTATGTCTTGATATAAATTCAGGAGGCATGGTCAAGTCAATATTATTGATTTTCAGTCCCATCCTAATCAGTGAATACCAATGTATACATACGTTCTAAAATCATCTCATCACATTTGTGGTTCTAGTTTCAGTAGCATGAAAATGGGAGGAAGAAATGACGTACACATCCATGGAAATATTTATGTTGCTTGAAGTTCAAACGATTCTGAAATCCAATAATGGAAAACAAATAGCTGAAAAGTAAAGAAGCACTAGCAAAATCGCCAATGGTAAACCATGTGACTCACAAAGTTGGAGCACAAAAGAGCTAATAAAGAATTCGAAAATATGCGAAGAGCATAAAGTTGACTATAAGAGGTAAACTGAATGATTCATTGAACACTGACGATTTTTTAAACTTATTAAAACAAATATTTTATTATATTTTTAAGGCATCGACTTTTGAAGCTATGTGTGGTCTTAAAGCTAAAAAGGAATAAAACAGGTCTCCCTTACCTCATTACGTTTAAAAAACAAAAACAAAAAAAACAACACACCAATTATGATATAATAATACTATAAGCGTTCAAACTACACAACATAAAGAAACAAACATTTCGCCTGGTAGTTTACTAAGCAGCATGGAGCATACTACACAGAACACTGAAGAGAATACAAAGAATAATAAAAAAAAATAGTTTTGGTTACTATAGATCTAAATTTAGTGTTTTGTGTCTGCATACAAAAATTCAGCTGTGCCCATCATAGCCGAAACTACAAATATTATTTATAAACTTTCTGCTAAAGACTTATGACTGGTAAATAGAAGCGTATGGTGTTAATAGTTTGGGCAGCTTATTTTTCAAGATTGATAGAGCTGTCGAAGTTTGAAAAGAATGTAAATATAATTTTGTAATCGAAAAAAGAAATTGAAATCTAAATCTTCCAAACGTTTCTCCTGCATAATTTGGAATCACTGTCCAAGTACCTATTTTCGACGTTGACTACGTTCAGGGTGACGTATGCTATCCGTTATTATGAAAGTAACAGAAGCCAGCTTTTAGCAACTTATAATTGCATTATTATCTTAAAAATGTAAACTAAATACAGTTCACTCTATGCCCAATAGATTTGCTTAGAGGTAAAGAAGTCCCTGACCATGAAATTTCTCCCAGTACTGTTTCTACCTCTCAGTTAAATAAAAGCGGTTAAGGTTTCGTCAGGTGCATGTGCAGAACTAAGTACCAAATATAAAATTATTTGTGTGAAAAAGAAAACAAACTGCAATTCAAAATGCCACTCTAGCCTTACTTGCTGCATTAAGAAACTCGTTATACTTTATACTTTTGTTTATTGTAATTTTTTCTCACAAAAATTACATATTCTTATTTCCTATTCCCAGACTCTTTCATATATGTTTTCAATATGTTGCCTTTAATCTGTAGATATAATTTTACAATGAGTTTTATAAAATAATAGGAAATATAATTTTATTTAGTGGTTTAAACAAATTATATATTAATATGTTAAACTTCACTCCAAAAACTATATAGTTTAAACAGAATACAAAATAAGAAGAACAAAATCAATTGTCTGTTTCTATACACCTTCTAGACATGATCCTTATCCAATACACGAAAAAATAAAGCAGTGGTCTTCCAGCCATTTATCACAGCGGACCGGTCAAAGTTATAACATATTAAAGCGGCCCGCTGAAATAAGGTGTCTATCGCTTATGTTTTTTGTTATTTAAATAAAAAATTATTTGATTGTACATATGTAAACTTGCACTTGAAATATAATAAAGTCTCGAGAAAAAACAACAAGTATTTAACTTTTTACCTTAATTTAACCCAAAAACAACAAGAACCTTCGAAGTGAGGATTCTATCAGAGGGTAATATGTACCAATGAAAACAGCCAAGATGCATGCTCAAATAGTCGCATAGCAATTTGACAATACTTGCTGGCTTAATATCTGCTCCAGCATACAGTAAACTACAAACATGGGCAATGTCAAAGGCATGTAGAAAAATATTGAAATCAATTGCCCCCTCAACGTCTATGGTTGCCTCCCTTAATTGCGAAATGGGAGAAGTCATGAATGACTAGGCATAAGAGCGTAAACATTTTGTGTGTGTGTAACAGTTAACACAGTCGCAAGCTGTAGGTGACATCCTTGATTTAGCGCTTATGAAAGAACTTGATGCAATACTTACACAAAAAAGAGCTGAGTCTGTTAGCCTCTTAAAGAGTAGTACTTTTTTTAAATGGAGAACTGCACGCTAAATATGGTAATGCAAAACCAAATATTAAAATATAAATGCCAACATACAATAAAAGCAAAGCAAAAATTATTTTAAAAAGTTTTCAGTTACTTAAAACGGTTTCTAATCTTAAAGAATATTGTAGTTTCTTACATGAAGAGCAGGGATCTCACAAACCATTTGAGTGGATTGATCCATTTCTGATCAATTAACTTTTTGTCAAACCAATTTAAAATCAATTTCAATTTGCTCGTTTTATAAGAATGTGTTCAGTTTGCAAATGTGCATTTTTCTCTTTTATATTTGTATTTATCTTATCATATCTGTTACTGACACTCCTTTACATCAGATTATTGCGTACTATGCTTATCCCTGTTTTTTTTTGTCTAGCCATGGATTTTCATACGAGCTTCCCTTCGCAAAGTGTTGGCCTCTACAGGGCTCGACAGACGAGTAGGGTCGCGGGTCGTGGACCTGACCGCTACCCGCGACCCGAATCCGACAACTCCTGGCAGGCAATGCCAAAGACCGATATGTTAGCTGTTAGTTGCTAGTCAAGTATGATTACAGTCGCTGTACGGATCTTAGACAGACCATCAGATGCAATGCCGATGATAAAAACCAAAGTACCCGTTGAGGGTCGGGTTACTCGGAAGCGATTGTTTCGTCCATCTCATTTAACTAGCGAAGCCATTGAGTGGTGCCGGTTTAGGGCAAGGAGCAACAGTACGGATTAGCAAAAGGAACCGCGAAGACCGCAGAGGAAGCCAGCTCTGACGAAACCTTCCAGTGGGGGTCACACCCTAGGTAGGTCATTGATGATCCCCTGCTTAGCGGAGGTCCTAACCATTGAGACATGTGTGCTTTGCAGGGGTGGCACCATAGTGGTAGCGGGTCTTATTATGGAATTCCACCCCTCCTTGTGAGGTCAATTTAGTGGGAGGCATTTTCGAATTTCTGTCGTGGATGCCCAGAAGGCCGTTTCAGAAGCGTCCGCTTCGGTGGGATATCTCAGCTGTTACGTCCCTTTGGGGACCAGATAGCTGAGAGGGTCTTCCGGGAAGAACCATAAAGAGTACTAGGTTCGTGGCTACTGATTTTCTTCCACATGTAGGTTCATAAGAGCCTCAAATATTGATATAGCGTTTATTTTCTTCGTTTAGTTCATCTTAGTAGGGCTTTTCTTGTAGAAATAGAAAATATATAATTTTAAACCTTATTTTATATAGGAATTTGTTTTCAGTGTGATGTATAGTTATGCAATATTTGCACTAAAATATGAATGTTATTAAAAACTTTAAATAGAAAACTAAAATCCATATAGTCTATGGTTTTAAAATAATTTTGAAAAAACGAATCTATAAATGTGATCTAAGTGGGAAGAAGAAATAAATATAATAATTTTTAAAAAAAAATTAACTTAATGATATATGTAGCTACAATTAATGTAAAAATATCTTTAAGTATGATTTTTTTTTCTATTTGTCTTTTACTATTCGCTCTCAAATAAATACACTCGTATATCACTGTAAATGTGTGAAAGTAATTTTTTTTAACACATGAGTTCAATTAATTAAAGAGGTAAAGATACAGTACAATATTTAATGATAATGTATTATCCTAATGCCAACGTATTATATTATTCTCAATATTTCATCTTCTAGCTCAGTGGTTCCTAACCATTTGGGGTCCATGCACCCCTTCAAATGCCCACAAATTTTCATGCACCCCCTCGTGAAACGTGCATAAAATGAACAATAAACTATGTTTAATTTAGGAACACAACAGTTTTGACCATAGGCAATGGGGGATTTTGTGAGAGATCTGCTGCTTCTTATGATCAATCAGCGATTTAAATCTGGGGACTGTTTTGGACAAAGCAATTCTCATGTCATCGTCTACATTCAACTTATTCCTTTCCTTGGTTTTAATCGTCAAAGATGTGGGGAATCCTGCTTCACAGAGATAGTTTGTGGCAACTGGAGGAAGAGTCAGTACTGCCCTCTTGGCTAGATGTAGGTAGGAATCTAGCTTAGCGCACCAAAATTCAATCAAGATATTGCAACTGAAGGCACTCCTCAGTACTTCTCTAGTTCTCAAATCAATCAGGTCATCTTTATCAAAGTCACTATCATCAATGTTGTTCAAGTCACAGAGAAAATGACCTCGAATCCAAAGGTCTTTCTTATCAATTTCTTGACAGAAATACCATAACAGGACTTTTGCAATGTTGAAAGGTGCTCTGAAATTTCCCCTTTGATTTTTGTCAGGCAGTGATCCCTCGGTGCTTCCTTCTGCACCAGATATTACAACTGCATCCAAGAGTGGAAAGTTGGCCAAGTTGGACTTTTCTAGTCGTCATGGGAATAGTGGCAGTTTTTTAAGGAAGGCTTGTAATCTCTCAGTAGCATCCATTACAGTCACAGCAGGTCCTTGGAGATATGTGTTCAACTCATTCAAGATGGTGAAGATGTCAGCCAGATATGCCTAGTAATGAATGAAATGTTGACAGTCAAACTAGTCAGCAAGGTCATTCTCTTTTTCTCACAAGTAAATGACAATCTCCTCTCTCAGTTCTACTAACCGAGAAAGTATCCGTCCCCTGGACAACCAGCGCACCTCGGTGTGGTAGAGCAGAACTTCATGCTCAGAGACCAATTCCTGACTGAACAACTTGAAGAGGCAGTGGTTCAAGGCATGTGAGCGTATAAAATTTACAACTTGGACTGCAGTAGAAAGAACTGACTTCAAGTTGGAGGTAGAGTTTTGCATGCCATGGCCTGACGATGAAGGATACAGTCTATAGTGACAATATCTGGAACTTCTTTCTTTACTAGTGCTGAAAATCCTGACTTATTACTGAGCATGGAGGGTGCACCACCTGTGCAAACGGAAGACATTCTTGAAGTCTGTTGCGTACTGGGTTCTGGATAAAAGAAGACTAAGTCTTGACTCTTGTCAAAGGATAATATAATTCTTTATTAGTCTGCAACCTAGGTACATCAATTGGTTCAGGTACACAAACGTAATTCTTTCACAAGGACACTTCCTCCTAAGTGCGTACACTCCGCTGTAACTTCGAGCACACCTCGATGTGTTACCAGATAGTCGAACTACACTCAATCACTCCATCGCTAGTCCTCACAAGGACTGTGGACCTCTGCACTTTTCAGTCTTCAAAAGTCTCCTCCTCTCTGTCTCACACACCCATTTATACCACAACACGGCTCTCTAACTTGCATACCGGGTGAATACAATTACATCATTATTGACAAGTGAACTCTTGTCACGCACGCCTTGAGCCGATTCACATACTGGCTCACAACAATCTCACAACAATCTCACAACAATCATTCGCAGTGATTATCATACCCTGACAAAGTCCAGTCAAATTGGTTTTCAGTGAAGAATGCCCTGACTAGCTGCAGCACACCATCAGCTTTGGTAGCAGCTAGGAGTGACTTACAACAGAGAAATTCCTCCTTTAGCAATCCACTGAGAACATATCTCAGAAATACAACAATCTCACTGCATTGTGATACATCAGTGGATTCATCCAGCTACATGATAATTGGAAAAGGGCTGCTTCTAATCTCGCACAAGGCTTGATCAAGAATGTCTGCAGCGTTGTCACTAATCCTAGAATGAATAGCGTCATTGCACATAGGGACTTTCTCACCCTGCTTCCTCTGCTAGTGACCACAAATCAGTTCCACCATCTCCAGAGTACATGGTTTCACCAAATTTTCTCCAATGGTGTGGGGCTCCTTGATCTTTGCAATAAGATATGCAACCTTGAATGATGCATCCAGTGCAGGTTTCTGTTACAAAGAAAATCCAAGCTTGGGCAAGGTACCTGAGGTCAAGAATCGAGCTATCTTCTGCTTGAAGACCTCAACACTGTCCTTGGAATTGGATGGATGGACTTTCTCCAAGTGCTCTCAGAGTCTAACAGGCTTCATATTGTCATTGTACAGGATTTTTTCACAGAGGAAGCACTGAGGCTTTTGTGTTCCATTGCTCTCTCTTTTTGTATTATTTATTAATGATTTTGAGAGGGTGATCACAATCGGAAAAATCGTACCATTACGAAATTCAATGACGAATAATGGCTTACAATTAACGTTTTTAAGACCTTTGCAGCGTACCGAGCAATAAAAGGGAAGGAAAAAAATCCCAACGTTTACATACTCTCAAAACAGTTTTTAGGGTCACCGGAAGACATATATCTGATGTATTTGATGACAAAATTAAATTATTTTTAGAAAACTGTTACTTAAATTACTTAAAACACGAAATTTCGAGGAACACGTAGAGCGAATCGTTCATTTTGCGAAAAATATTTTCCGTCCATTTTTGACATGCGCAGAACGAAGCGTGAACGAGTATCTACCTATCAAAAATGTTGTATTTGGTCACCCTTTAACGTGGCATGCCTTGCTTATTGTTTACATTTTCAGATGATCAGTTTGTCTTTTTTTTTCCTTCTTCTTCTTTTTTTCCTTTTTTTTCTTCCTCTTTTTCTATTTTTGTTTACTCTGAATGGTTCATGCACCCCCTTGAACCTGCTCACTGCTCATGCACCTCTTGGTAGTGCATGCACCACAGGTAAGGAACCCCTGTTCTAGCTTGAAGAAGGATAGATAATGTGGTAGTATAAATTAAGTGTAGTCATTGTTTGATTCATTGTTGGTGGCGGGGTTGTGATCATTGATGTTATTATTGTAGTCATAATTTTACGATATACATTTTGGATATGCTGCTACCGTTTAATACATGTATCATATAGAACAGTGCCTCTCAAACTTTTTCGCAAGCAGGACCGGCAGGAATTTGTTCCATTGTTCCACAGACCGGTGCATTATTTTCCCGTACTGACGTGGATTTCCCTGTACTGACGTGATAACAAAATGAGCCCCTACACGACATAAAGCCCCATAAGATTAACAATGAAATTCGGTTTGTTTTATGCTATATGACCTCAAATTTTTTTTTAAAAAAAGATTAAACAGAAGTATTGATGGCTTAATGCTTATTTACGATCATCTTCATTTTGTATAAAATTATGTTGATAATGGCAACCAACGTTTTTGTTTCAACTTGTTTTTTTAAAATTGATAGTACTGAAATAAATTTATAACCCCACATTAGTCTACGTTTTTTAAAGGGAACATAAAATGTAATTTTAAAAAAAACATGTTTTTTTATTTTTTTTTAAAAATAATATAGTAAACTATAGTAAATACATTGGTAAGTTTATTCTCAAAGTTAACTTAAAGTAATAGTTCAGGTGAGCCTGTTTATTTGTTGCAATATTGTTCATTGTTGAAAAACCAGTCTCACATAGGTAAGATGAAGGAAATGGAAGAAGAGCCTTAAGAGCAATTTCGGCGAGTTCAGGATATTCTGCACTCAGGTGAATCCAAAATGATACTAGAGAGGTTATAGTTCCAGCTGCAGCTGTAGTTAATTCCAGCAATTTATCCTCTTACGTTACAGAAAAATCAACCTTCGAGGCAATTAAAGGATTGCGTATCCACCAATTATCTTTCCGTGGGTCATCTTCCGTTGGAAATTACAACTCAAAACTGTCAATTATTATTTTTCAAATACTCAGTGATGACTTTCTGCAGAGCTGGAACATCGAGCTCTTCATCTGACCTATCGATAGGTATTGCTAATTTGTGAAACATATCAAAACAATCTGCTGACACTCGAATCTTCTATGCTTCTAGCTTGCGTTTCTGTCAATCAACCTTATGTTCCTTTGTAAAACATGAAGCCATCCTTCCATGCATGGTGATATTGAGCTCATTAAAAATGGAAAGATATCAGACAGGTAAGCAAACTTTGCTGTTCAATTTTCGCATTCCGGAATAGTTGAGACCAATCTGGCTTTTCTCCTGTAGAAACTGGTAGAGCTCTCTTAACAATTAAAAAAATCTTGAGAGTACTTTGATTCGAGACAACCAATGCACATTAGTATGCAGTAACTTTGTGTTCCATACCCATTTCGTCACATAATGCAGCAAATAATCTTGAATTTACACCATTTGCCTTGACATGATTCACAACTTTTGCAACTTCGCCGAGCACTTTGTTTAGTCCTGTCGACATTTGCTTGTTGGCTAAACTTTCACTGTGAAAAAACAGTGGGTTAACTTGCATTCTGATGCTAATTCCATAATCTTGTTAACAACTCCGGAACGCCGCCAAGTCATTGCCGCAGCGCCATGCGTACACACAGCAACGCAATGTCATGAATGATCTTGAATATGTCAGAACTAGTTGTATTTGTTTGTAATGAAGTAGAAAAGAAATAATCTTGCATCATGTCATCCTTAAATTGATATCGCAAGTATACCTTCAGAATTGTTAAACAGACTGGCGGGCATCACACAAGAGAGCGGCGTTGAGACTACACCATAAAGTGACATGGGGTGATTATTTGATACATTTTCTTGTCGGTTCTCAAACTTAAGGGAAATCTGAAGGATTATAATGACATGTATTTTTCATTTCTTAATAACTTCAGCGGACCGGCGGCTGATGGTCCACAGACCGGCACCTGTCCTTGGACCACCACTTTGAGAACTCTGCTATAGAATATAATTATCGCTGGATAACAATAGACATTATTTTAAGCTAATTATAGTTAATGCGTTAAACTCCTGACATAACTAGTTTTATAGAGTTTACTTATTACATTAACATATATATATATATATATATATATATATATATATATATATATATATATATATATATATATATATATATATATATATATATATATATATATATATATGTACACATATTTATAAAAATTGATAGAGAAAAGAGAGGCAAAGATAATAAAAACCAATAAAGAATCAAAGACATTTTTTTACATAAGAATCATGCGATTTCATATACACCATTCTCGATGTTTATCAACTAATATAGTATTTTCTGCCCATGTGATAAGACATTTGTGTCAACACAAAATTTTAACGAGTTAACGTAAGGATTTCTTTATGCCTATGAACATTGCAATTTCTTCCTTTCAAAAGATAAAAATATGCCTTTGGTTTTTTGGTTTGATTAATTTGGTGAAACGCGAAGTCTCTCAACTCACTTTTCTTTTCTATATATTTTACATACTAAATATTGGATTGAGGTAGAGTAATGTAACCATGCTAAGATCGAGATTTTGACAAATGTCAACATTTTTACACTATCCTAATTTGAAAAATCCAGGTTTTATTTTCACTCTCTCTCTCTCTCTCGCTCTCTCTAAGGGTGTGTGTGTGTTTGTTTGTGTGCGCGTGTTTGTGTTAATATACGATAGCTGTGTATTGCTTCAGTAAGTTAAAACAATTTTCATATATAAGTAATAAATCCTATTCTTAGGTTTCTAATTCAAAATAAGTAATCAGGTCTCCGTGTTTAAAATTTAATTTTTATTAAAATATAATATGATAATATAACTTAAATAATTCTTGATTTCAGAATATTTGTAAAAAATTACATTTAAAAGCATGTGTATTTTGGCATTTGATTTATTTAACAGACCAGTTTTTTGCGACTTAACACAAAATACAAAAAATAATAATAATTTATTTATAAAAAAAATAAATAAAAAAATAATAATAATAAAAACTTTTAAAAAGAAAGTTCATTTTCGCTATAAAATACTTTTGACCTTTGGATATCGTTTTTAAAAATTTAGTTCAAAATCTATAAAAGGAACCAATAATTATGTCAACTTGTATTTTTTTAAATATGATTAATGAACGAAAAAGAAAATATACTTAATTAAAGGAACATAATTCCACATTAAAGAGTTACAACATAAAAGTTATTTTATTTAAAATAAATTTCAACACAATACATATTTAAAACACAATTTACTTAGTTTTTACTAACTTTTATTAGTTAGTTCCTCATTTATGGAGCTGTATTCATTTTTTCAGAACATCTATGGTAACATAATCTGACATGTGAGTTCAAAAACAATATTATTTATGACTAGTGTAAAAATTCATAATATATTTGTTTCACAATTTGAATAATTACACACCATACATGTTTTTATTTACGAGTCATACATTTATGTGTTGACGTCACAAATCTCATCATAATGGTGTTCCTCTGGTTTAAAGTCAGTTTCTTTATCTGTGAAGTAGAAAGTAATAGTCTGAAGTAATGGCATCCTAATAAATATATAAAACATAGAGAGTGATTCATCTTATTTGTTAAAATGTTTGAAAAATGGATTAACTTCCATTATTAAGATTTTTAACATAATATTTTAAATATCTAATTACATAATATATTTATATATATACATATATATATATATATATATATATATATATATATATATATATATATATATATACATATATATATACACAGTGCTATTTTGTGACGGTACGCACCGGTATTGCATACCGGCACCTTTTTCAATGTGGGAAAAAATTATTACTTTTCTTGTATTTTAACGTTTATTATTATTGGTTAGTTATAAAATAAAATTGTTTTAGACATTTAGTATCTTTGCAGATGTGATTCAGCTTGCATCGAGGTGCGAACTGGTAGTTAAAAGTTAGGCAATCCATCACTGAGTACCGGCACCTATTTTTTTTTACAAAAAAGCACTGTATATATATATTAATATATTTAATATATTAGGGCTGTTAACGATTAATTTCAATTTAATCGTTATTTTTTGACAAATCTTTTAGTCAGCAACGCAAACAGACAAGTGTATTGACATTATTTGGTTCAAGCGATGAACGGGTTTATTGACAATATAAACCACCCGTGCTGTACTGCTATTTACATAGCTTTAGATTGACTAAACCAAAGTGTATGATACTGTAGTGGATGTTTGCAGGTGAATTGTTAGAACTATGGTAGCAATGAGTCCTTTAATCAGCGCGGCTGCGCAGATATTTGACAGACGTCACGCAGCAGTTTAGAATCACTGCACAGCAAATTTTGTAAAATATTGCACACAAAAAATGAACGTTGTGCAACTTTGCACACGAGTTGTTTTTTTTTAAGTTTGCACACGGACCACCGAAGCTAAGACTTATGACGATTTCTCTCAATGGACACAACAACCGTTATCAACATTAGAAACATTCACGTCAGTCAATATTCTAAAACCAAAATGGTCGTGGAATCGTCAGGAAATTAGTTTATATTTATCGGCCTAAATTATTTACTTTTTTACTTCCAGTACATATATAAGAGGTGGGTCGATTAATAGCTAAAAAAATAAATTTTAATCGTTAAAATCTTTTAACGATTAATTGATAAATTAATCGTTTATTTCCGCGGCCCCAATATTTGTGTACACACTTAAATTAATCGTTAATTACCCTAATATAAATATAAATATATATATATATATATATATATATATATATATATATATATATATATATATATCTAATATATAAAGCTCAGTTGGTGTTTGTATCTTTGTATGTTTGTATGTTTCACTTTTTGACTTTCTGTTAGACAGCCACTGAAAAACCAAACGACGGACGGGGACCAAATTTGGCAGGACGGTTCCTTTTACCCTGAAGGTGGTTTTAAGTTAGTTTTTGTAATTGTCTCTTTTGCCCGAATGCCGTAAATTAAATAATCAGAAAATGCAGAGACAAAGAATAAAAAAATTTAACCTCATTTCTGTATTGAACAAATTTACGCGGACGTTCATATGCCGTTCAAAGCAAGTTACTTTTGGTGACGTTTTTTTTCCCCAATACTTTATTTTCAGCGGTGCGCATTCAAAAAATACTATAATGTCTAATTACGGTGCGCACATTTTCGTGTACGCTTCATAATTTGAGCTGTGTAGTACAAAGAATTGTCATTTTCTTTACTGTTACTTTCTATATATTAGATAGACACGTAAACAAATTTAATTACAACTGCCACACGATGCATTAGATTTAATTGTTTACACGTTTTTAAATTTAATTGCGAATTTGTTTTAATTATTTTCTGTTCCATAACTCGACATTTAATGAAAAACCTATTTATGTAATAATTGTGTCAGTATTTTTTTCAAGGCTTCATTTTTAGCGGTGTGCGTTCTAAAATCTTTTATCGCCTACTTAATGTGCGCACATTTTCGTGTACGCATCTTAAATTTAGCTGTGTCCTATTAATATAACATTGATATTTTGTTTGTCTTTTACATAACATATTGTTTTTTACATAACCTTTACAATTATACTATTTAAAAGTAGGCTACCGGACCTATTAACATGAGTAGATTAAACTAAATAAAGTGATCATGAAAACGCTTAATTATTTTTTATTGTGAATTGAATATGTTATGTTCATTCCTTTGATGATGGATTAACATAGGTAATTTTTAAAATCAATTATTGTCATGGTTTCACATGCGTTTTTTAACATAAAATTGAATTGTTTTTGTTTTTTTTTAAAATTTGGAATATAATTTCTTTATTTATCTATATCTCATAGACGCTGTTGCAAATATTGTATAAATTACAATTGTGTTACGATGCAGTGTCGTAAATATATAAGAGCTTTTTAGTGACGACAGTGGCGGAGATCTTTTGGAAAAATGTCAACAAAGCAGTGGCCTTTTTTTTAATGACTACAAACAAACAAACATAATAATATCAACTGAGCTTTATATATTACATATGCATTTAAATTATTTTATTTCAATTATTTTCACGATGCATTGTATTAATATTTTACATGCAATGAATAAAATTGGGATTTTTTAAAATTTAATTCATAACTCGACATTTAATTTAAAACCATAATGTAGCGAGTTTATTTTATGTTGAAAATCATGGCCTATGTCAAATAAACTTACACTTTAAAACAGCTTACTTAAGCTTTATATACACTATATATTATAAACTTTCGCTGACGAACGTATTAACAAATCTTGACTAAATTTAATGAAGTGATCCTGAAAACGCTTAATTAATATGAATTGCGAATTGAATGTGTTTTTATGTTCATTCCTTTGTATTCAGAATAGCATAGGCTATTTCTAAAATTGCCTTTTAATCATTTTTAAGATGTACACATTAACAGACGGTTGAATCTTTTTTTTTCATTTATATATTTTTTTTCAGATATAAAATCTGGTGTGTATGTGTGCATTGAACATAATTTACAAAATATGATGCCTTATCCGAAATAGGGAGAAAAAAAAATCTTTTTTGAAATTATACACATTGCTTATAAACCGTAAATATAAATCGTAAAATATAGAGACATAAAAAATGTTAAATATTATTTCCCTGTTTGTACAATTATGAATATGTCAAAAGGAGGAGTTATTTTGGTCCAGTACATTTACTTTATAACACGACTTTATTTTATGCGGCCAGCTTTCTATATTGTCTTAATATGGTGTGCACATTTTTATATCATTTTAATACGACCGGTTTTTAACAAAAAAGTATTTTAGAAAGTACATTTATAATTTTGTTTATTTGCGCTATGAGTCACTTAGCTTTTGCCTTTTAAAGGGATAGTGCCACATTTTCTTTATCTCATAGACGTGGTTACAAATATTATATATATTACAATTGTGATACGATGCAGTTTCGTAATATATATTACATTTTTTATTGACTAGGGTGGTAGAGCTCTTTCGGAAAACCTATAAGTTATGTTAATTGTGTACAAGTGGGAATGAAATTGTAAATTTAGTTATTATGGTCGGTTAGAATCATTATTTAATAAATCATATCTTTTAAATAGTAAGGTTATGTTAAAAGGCACTGCATTAAGTGAAAACAACTCACGCGGTAAAATGGCATATCTCTGTTTCTCATAAGATTTTAACTAAATAGATGAATCGGAAATTTTACTTAGCATATAAAAATTTTAATAACCAGCAACTAATACTTGGATAAAGGGTCAGCACACTCCCGCTACAAAGTGCGGGTATTTTTCTAGTATATATATATATCTACAGGATAAGTCAATAAAAGTGAGAACATCTTGTACCATATAAGTTATTTCAAAATATAATCTAATTAATGGCCTTTTTGAATGAATATAAAAATGCGAAAAAATGACGTCATATAGTTATATTAGTAAGAAGTAAACCAGTAAACTGTTTAAGCAAGTATGGTTATAGTTAAACTTAATTTGATATCATTAAATCACATTTGATAAGACGTTCTCATTTTATTGTCCCAACCTGTGTATTTTTAGACTCTTGCAAAAAGGATAATTTCATTAATTGCATTTAAGTTCATAAACTACAAGAAAGTAATGAACTTAAGACACTGCAGATGAGTGCATTTTATAATAAAGGTTCTTTGTTGCAAAATGTATGTTTCAATTTAATGTATCTACATTTTAAAAAGGGTGGGCAAGTTATAGTTATAAAGTTCATACTA
Organism: Ampullaceana balthica; assembly: GCA_944989445.1. Classification (NCBI taxonomy): domain Eukaryota; kingdom Metazoa; phylum Mollusca; class Gastropoda; family Lymnaeidae; genus Ampullaceana; species Ampullaceana balthica. Next base: position 270,760 of record CALYLW010000448.1, on the reverse strand, counting down.
CAAACCCCCAAAACACCTTTTTCTGGAAATGTTATTTTTGTATTTCACGTATTAATATTTTCATGTGATTTAATTAAATAAGGTAAACAGAAATATAAAATACAATTTTTACCCAGGCTTGTGTCGACTTTAAATGTCTTTTTACTGTCCGATGACCGCTGTGGCTCTTCAATAAATTCCTTATCAAAGTTTTCATATGAATTAGCTTGTAACTTGGGCTGTATTCCACTACTTTGTGTATGGACATCGGCTTGAACGTATTGGTCTGTTTTGATATTTGGTGTTTCATAATGATGATTCTCGGTATTCACGTAATCTTCACGGCCTGGTTGGAAAATAAGAAACATACGCAAGGAAATATTTTGAGACATATAAGGGGTAAATACGTAATACCCTCGGGTTTTCTTGACACAATATAAAAACAAAATATTATTTTCTATCGGACACATAGAAAACCACCACATTGTAAAGTTGAAATTTCATTGTAATAATTTAGTATTATAATTTTATTAATGAACATATAGCCTTTCTATCATACTTTCACTGAGTGTCTTATCAACACTAGAATATTTTAAGTTTATAAATACATCAAGGGCCATGTTTGTTAAGAAAAAGTACAAATCATTATAGCTATTTAAAATCCGATGAAAATAAAATAAAATTATATTTTTGAAAATTCCTTTTCTTCATAGAATCTCTTTCCCCATTATGTTCAAAACGCCTGATGGAATCACGTACTCCAATTGATCTCATAGCAGAAAACATAACGGAATCCCACATTTTGGTGGAATTCCTTACGCGGATACTCTCACGTGTGCTGGCAAAAATGTACTTACCTAGTGTTTTACAAATTTTTGCAGCATTTATTTTAATGGGATCATATTGTGTCTTGGACTTCGGTTATGTAATCACATCTAAGTTATCTAACAATTAAGTTTTAAGAACATCAACAATATTGTTTGTTTCAATGTTTTCAAAATTGAGAAATAAAAATGTCTATATTTAATTGAATATATTTTATTATGGAAATAAAATACACGTTTAATAATTCAATTTCAAAAAGAAAAAAAAATATTTAAAATAATAAAACATACTAGAAAAATAAATTTATCTTATTTGGTATTTGTGGAAAATATATTTGATTTAATATTTGTAAACAATTAAACTCTAGATGCTTACCTTGAGCGTTTGTGTAGGTTTGCATTTTACTGCAATTATACAACAATATCATTAACAGAACGGAACTTTTTTTTCAAGCATATAAAAACATTAATTACCTTCGTCTTTATCAGAATTACTAATTTTATTCATTACTTGAATATTTGAAACTTTATTTAGATTAACCTAACATATATAGATATTTATATTTGTTTAAAAAGTAGATTCGTTAGTAAATTTGTCATCAATTTCAGAAGCTTTAGCCGAAAGTAATTTTTCTCTGTTGTATCATGAAATAAGTAAACACATATTGTACTTTGTACAAATTAAAACTCACTTCATATGAGCTTCCTGATGCTGCCTTTGAAGTATGTCTGAAAATATATATCTTGATTACTAAATAATTAAAGTAATTATTATTATATCCTTTCAAATGTTTTCATAGACAGTTTGCAACAATATTTTCTAGACAATATTTTGATATCCTAAAAGTCATATTTTAATAAAAATAATTAGTTTAATATGTATGTTTATGTCATTTGAGATATAAGACAAGGATGTAGACTTTGCAGCAAATAATTAAGGAATTTGTTTATATTAGACATCACGTTCTTTTAAAAATGTAAAATGCATTTTCCAAAAACATAGATCACCAAAATGTCATCACACACAGTGTGTTAAGTGCTAGGTTATTTTGTTTTTATTAGTAATTTAACTATTTTCTTTGGATGTGAAACGTATTGCAAATTTATAAAAACTTAACTATTTTCCTTTTCTACATGTATCCTTAATGTACTAGACACGTCACTCCAGAGTGAGTATTATGTCAATAGGAAACCAAAAATGAGCGACACAAGACTGAGCCTCATGAACAATAAGGTCTCTATTCATTTATTCATTATTATGGATTTAGATCTTTCAGTTATTGCTAGTCACAATTATTGTAAAAATGAATTTTTTTATTCAACTCTTTTAGTCCTAGCTAATTTTAAGCTAACTTAAGCACTTATGAGCTGGTTCATTGACGGGCCTTTTACGTCTGACATATATGATTATTCCTTTATTTTATATTCTTGTCATTATTATTTTTTTTTATTTCTTATGCTGAAAAGGTCCTTTCGAAATACTTCTATATTTAAAAAAAAGATTTTTGTGAAGAAAAAGAAATCAGCAGAAAATGTTAGTAAAAATAGTTCAGCTTAATTTATTCGATAATAAAATATTGGCAACTATTTGTAAAGGGTCAAAATGACTAGGTTGACAAGTTAATTTAACAATTTAAAAAGTTGTGTAGAAAAACGTTAACATATATAAAATGATTATTTGATTAATAGCTTAATAGTCCAAATTAGTACCATATGTTCTATCAATTAATTTCCGCTAATACCTATTAGAGTAAAAATATTCATTTTGTAGACTGATCTTTTTCCAAAATTATATACCATGAATAGCCATTGGTTTCTTTTCATAGAAAATATAATTATACTGTGATGTATGTTACCGGTTCATTTTACTTTTAGTCAAATATAGCTTTTGAAATATTTATCATAAAGTTAAACATTTGAATTATAATTCTTAAATGTATCTCTTATTTAAAATAAATAATCATGCTAAATACATATAAATAATGTTAAAATGTGTAGATGACAATCAAGCTATGACATGTTTATGGCATTTAAAGAGACAGCAATTGTCGAGATAGTTAACGCTACTAAGTTTTATTAAATAAAAAACTGAAATGAGAAATGTTAAAAACTGATACATTATTATGATTAAGATTATAAGACATTATGTTTCTGAGAATTGCAAATAAACACAAAAAACATCAGCTGTAAAAAAATTAAGAAAATAAGGCTAAACAGAAGAGTGAAAGAGCACGAAATTGTTAAAATGTATGTGAATTTTAAAAAAAAATTATTCACTGAATTATATACTAAATTTGAAGGAAGGTGCGTTAAACCATTACAAAAACTTATTTCAAAAATTATAAAACTATGAAAGAAGATTGATAAATTTTTAAAACATAAATATGCACAGATTCCTTTAGGTAAATATTCAAATCGGATTAATATTTATTTACTTACTAGAACGCCTTCTAACAAGTAACACTGTCAGCACTACCAACAATACAACGCCTAAAACAGCTGCAATGACTCCACCGATGATGGCACCAACGTTGTTCTTTTCCTCTGTAGACGTTCAATTATGAATGCAAAGAATAATAATATTCTTTATATTAAAAAAAAATATTTACAAATTTTTTTTTCTAATTTGAGCACTTTAAAGTTTGATTTTTTCGTACACTATTTTTACTCGAAAAATTGTTTTAGCGTTAGAATGAATATAAACAGTATACTTATTTTTAAGTAAAAAATTAAGACAAAGGAAAACAATAGTAATGATGATATTTTAGATAGAAATTGAATATAATTAAAATATTTTAAATACTACTTATAGATCTTGTAAAACAAAATACCATCAAAAAGTTTTAGATTCACTGTTACGATGTTGTTAAAACATTTTGATTCATGCCACACAACACACGTACAATTCATTATTTTCATGTCACGTGTAATGTTCAGGGACAAACGAACTGTATCACTGTCTTGAAATAAAGAGTGAAATCAATCGATTTTTAATATTTAATAATATGAAGTTTAATATTATATATATATATACATATACCTATATTTATAAATATATATGTATATACATGTGTATATATATATATATATATATATATATCTAGAGAGAGAGAGCGAGAGAGAGGGGATTAGGACTGTTAACGATTAATTTAAATTTAATTGTTTACATTTGAAAAATTGACAATTAAATAATCGTTAATTTCGATTAAAGGTAAAAAAAAAGTATGATGTCATAAGTAATACTTATTAAACGTTCTTGTTGAAAATCTAAATAACGCTGGAATGTTTCCTTTATATGTCATCTTTTAACAAACTAAACAAAAGTAAAGTGTGTTGACATTATTTAGTTCAAGTGACAGCGGGTCTAATTGACAATATAACCAGATGACCTGAACAATCATTCACATGGAACTGATGTAACTGGTATGCACAAAACGTTCATTGCAAGGAATGACATCATCGGATATCGGTGTTGATTAAGTTCCCACCATTGTAGAGGATTAATGGATTGAGGAACTTTAATCTCCATTTTGTAACGCGGTAATTCATCAGAAGAGTTGTCATCATTTTCTGTCTCTGAGTCAGACTCCATTACTGCCATTAGCTTTATACGCTTTTCATTTGGTTTGAAAAGTAGGCAAAGTGTTAGAACTATGGTAGGCAAACTTAATCAATATTTTGAATATTCCCGTCAGTCAATAGTTTCAAACCAAAATGTTCGTGTAATTTTTTATTCATGGAATGCAATTTTTATTATTATTATTATTTTTTTACTTTTTGACTTCCAATAATTTGTAAGTGATGGGTCGATTAATCGCTAAAAATAATTTAATCGTTGAAATTCTTTAACGATTAATCGAGAAATGAATCGTTAATTCCTGCAGGCCAAATATATATATATACATATATATATATATATATATATATATATATATATATATATATATATATATATATATATATTGAAATTTAAAAAATATATATAACTAATTAAATAGAAACTGTTAATTAAATTTTAATTGATGTGTTAATATTACTTTCATTTGACATTCTGTTGGTTAAACACACAAGTGTTACGTTTTTATACAGTGGATATCCTCCTTTAGATTCACACACGATGTCTGTGTTTCCTTCTTTGATCTGCAGCTGATTTCCTTCTGTCGGTGTTATGGCACTACCTGACACTGAGTATATCTGCGGAACTTTGGGTGGCCCTTAAAATGTATGCATTTCAAAGGGTCATCAGTATTTAATTTTCTTTTCAATTACCATTTATACAGAAATATTATGTTTTTCTCCAATTTATGAATTTGATAAATCTATAAAATGAGATGTGTTAGAAATAAAGTGAAACAAAAATAGTTTGTCTTTAAATAGAAATGCTTTTAGTATAAATATGTTTATATTTTATGTATTTGAGAATGAAAACATAGACACATATACATTACCCTTTACTGTTACAGAACTTATTGTCTCGGTAGAAATATCCCTGAAGACAGAATTAACAGCGCGACACAAGATATAAAAAATTCCACTTTCAGTAATCATTTGGGTAAACACGTAATCAGATGTATTGATTAGATGCTGAGACGTTACAGGAGTATTGCTGATGTAAATAGATACTATGGGATCGGGATTGCTGTTACTAACTGTGCAAGTACCAGAAATATATAACCCGTTTGTATCACACTTGTCGTTAGGAAAATTATCTACTGTAATAATAGCCTCATCGGGGCCGTCTGAAATAAAAAGACATTTTTAAAAAAAAATAATTAAGGAATTCCATTATTTACATCGAATTCTTTGATTTACTAGCCATAGATAAATTTTGAATTAAAATAGTATAGAGATTAATAAAATTATATAGTCATCTTATATATATATATATGTATATATATATGTGTGTGTGTGTGTAATATATGTGTACGTATATATATTTTTTTCTTTGATTTTTCATCTTAAAAACGTATTTTCATTGTTGCTTTGAAAGTAGAAATCTGTATATTTTAATGTAAAAACGTATCATTGCATTGTATTCTTTCAAATACTTAAATTTAAATTGAATATATGAAATGTTAGCTATTATACACACATAAAATATGCACAACTTAAATAAATGATATGAAAGTATGGTGGCTTTAGCTTTAATACCAATGTCAGAACAATTTAACATTTCTAAGTCATAAAATAATGTGTATGTTATAAAAAATATCAGTTATTATTCCTTAAACTCATACTTACAAGCCACGTTTGGTTTATAGGTAATATTTCTTTTCCAATTCAGTTTATTAGATATTGTACATATATAGGGTGTGCTTTCTGAAAAATCGTATATATGGCATGTTTAAGTTATGATAAATTTTTTAAAAGGTATAATTAGTTTTAATATTAAATAAGACATGTGTTAATATGAAAATGCATAGCCAGACATTTTAGTATAAAATAATTATTTTCAATATAGGATTTTTACTTGTTGGAATTTTTATTAAAATATTTCTTAATTTTAACAACTTTTTAAACAAACTAACCAAAAAAAAAGTTTTTTTAAAAAATAACGATAAATCATTAAATAACATCATAAATAAAGGTTTAATTGTGTTTTACTATCCTGCTAACTAAAGAAAAATATTAATTCTTAATATGTTGTCAACAAATTTTTGAAACTTTAAATAGATTTGATTATAAATATATATTCTGATGTGAGCGTAAGTGTTTTAGCGTATGCCTACATATTGTGGTTATAAACAGAGAGACAATATACATATACTTATTTGAAGAAATTATTTTATAATTTTCTTTTAAAAAATCCTTTTATTAAATTACATTTTAATTTTATTTTTAGCAAATTGATAAATCTATAAAACTAATATTTTCTACCTCTTATAAACAATTTTAATTACAAAGTAGAAATTAACATTATTTAAAACTGATAGAAAAAAATGTCCAAACTTTTTTATTTAGATTTTTACAATTCTTTTGGCTAATTTTTTAAATATAACAGACTGTAGTTTTACAGCTCCCTTTTAATTTACGATGTTTCTAATGGTATATAGTTGATAAAAGTATTCAAAATTTATTGTTCAATATTTTAGTTGAGCCTTTTCAAATGACAAAGTATACTGTAAGCCATTCACTATTTAATGCTTTTATTTTAGTTTAAAGAAAATTAGAATATCTCTTGAAAGATGACATATTTTTACAATGTCACAATGCCAATGCAAGTTAAAAAAGTTTTTAAGTTTGTAAAATTTTAAGTTTTTATTCGCAAAATTTCTTCTTAAATTTAGGGATAAATTATGATCAAATTGATGTGATGAAATTTAAGATTTTATCCAAATTGTCTTTGAATTTAAATAGATGTATTTTTAAATTCGTCATTGATACTAGATTTTATTTACTGTCTTAAAAATAAAAAAAAATGATCGAGAATTTTTTTTGTAATTGGATAGTTATTAATATCATATTTTACAATAGGAATCTTACGCAGAACGATCTGTTAGTTAATTTGTGGTATAGAAAGTAACATTTTAACTTATCAGAAATCATTTAAAAAATGTATTATAGTGCGAATGAGGTGTCCGATTAAAAATATATTAAAGTCTTTTAAATGGCAGCGTATTAAATAAGGCAGGGACGCGTGTATTTACCATTTTTTAGACGTTTTGCTTGAAATGACAGTTGACCATTTAGAAAAAATCCACCAGACCATGTGACGCTTGTTGGTAAAAATGTCGGATTTTTTTCAGAACAAGTACACGAGCTGTTTTCCATTTCTTTGATGTAGTCATTACAATTAGGGGCGAGAAGAATTTCTGGAAAGTCTATTAAATAGCAAAAAACAAATGAGTTACATTTCTGACATGTGTATAACAATAGCTTAAACAAAAATATCAAAAGTGATCTAATCCATAATATATTTATATATATATATGGAAATTTTGGAATCCGATTTAAAACATGTACTATGGGGCCGTCCATAAATGATGTCACGCGCCTAGGGGTGTGAGGGGGGTCAAGCATTTGTGACGATGTGTGACGATGGGGAAAGGGGGGGTGTTAAAGAAATGTGACGTCACATCAACAAAAAAAACGCTTATTTTGAAATAAAATTGCCACTTAACTAATTAATTGCTTGCAATTTATTTAATGACGTTTTCAATGGCTTCACGCGTGTTATCTGTCAAAGTACTGACAAACTACAAGGTATATTGATACAACTTTTCCCTCTGAACATGAAACAAAAATCGTAAAACACAAAAAAAGATTTTGTTTTTTTGAATGAATCAATGACAAGAAGTTAACGAGTTTTTGAAATACGCTGAAATTTTTTACCGTATATACTCATTCTAAAGCCGGCCTTTTTGACAAAATCTAGGGTGAAAGATTGGGGGGGGGTGGCGGGGGTCGAGGGGGTCGGCTTACGAGCGGGTCATAGGTGATTAAGCTATGTACATAAATAAATCGGTGTTGTTATTGTAGAATATCAAGGTACTTTTCTACATTCTACAAGACTCGACTGCTCTACCAGAAGCTGTAAAATAATATTAAACATCTGTAATTACATTATTTGCTTTTAATAAATTGTTTTACAAATTTTGTTTTTAACAACGAATATAATGTACGCGCTTTCTCCACTTTTTACACACACCAATTTTTTATTTTTTTTTAAAATCAGTTACTCGGTAACTCTTGCCTAACAAAGAGCACAAAGAATAAGATGATAGTACAAATAAACAATCATATGACCGATTTAGTTTTTAAAAAGTGTACCATTATGTTTACGCTTTCCTATTATTTTTTGGGGTCGGCTGACGAGCTGGTTACACACTTTTAATACTAGTCTCTTCCAAAAGATAGAGCGCGGCTGATGAACGAAAAGGCTGTAGAACGAGTATATAGGGTAGTTACCAGTTGAGACGGGCCAAAGTTGTTTTTTTTTAAATTTATTTAAAATCTACCCCCCCCCCTTTTCATTCCTTACACCACTCCTATCGCGAACATGTTAAAAAAGTACTTAGTCTAAATGTTTTAAAAAGTGTATTTTGTTTTTCGAAGATATTAACTGTAATAACAAAAACATATGATTTTTTTGGGGGTTGAAAATAATTTGGGCTTGATTTAATTTCTTTTAAGTTATTTTTTTTTGGTTTGTAAATGGTTGGTGATGTAATAACTGTTACCACCCGCCCACAGGTGTTGACGCGCCTTGCTGAAAAAATTTAACAAACTCCCCCCCCCTATTCCGTTGTGTTTCTTGTGTAGGCCTAGCAGAAAAACTGATTTTACTAAGACGTACAAAGTTGTCAGTAAGTAAAGCGTATCAATTATAAAGTTACTACCGCTGTAAATGTTCCATTTAATCTTCGTAGTTTGCGCGGCCGCGCATTTCCCTGGCCGACGCCGCGCAGAGGTTTAGAATAACTGCGCAGCAAATTGTGTAGTATTGCCCAAAAAATGAATGCTGTGCAACTTTGCTCACTACCTTTTTCTACTTTGCAGTTGCACATGAACTAACGACTCTTAGAGGGAACATTGACCGCCGCCTAGTGAACCTTAGCATTCAAGCTGCTGGGCCTACGACTTGACTGAACGTTACTTCATTATTGTTGACAATTTGTTTAAATGTTCAGTTTACTGTAGTTGTAGTTTATGAGTAAGAAGAATGCATTTACAGCAGGAATAAAAGTTTGTAGAGGACAATAGTATGTTTTTGGAAGGATGATGTTAGCTACTGTGTGAAATGAGGTGCATGGGTGGTGGCTAGGTTGCATTCTATAGCAGTCATGACCGCGAAAACTATGCGGCGTTTTGGATGAGTACCCGCACAGCTTTCTTTCAACACTATTGACAGCCCTAGTAATAATTAGGGATTTACCGGATTTCGGCCCCAGCAAAACCGGAATCCGGCAATTTTTACAAATCCGACCCGGCTTCGGCTCTGACCGGATTTGACTTCATAAATATGTCCGAATCCGGCTCCGGTCGGATTTTAAAAATTTGAATCTGGTACACCTCTATTTACGATATTAAATAGATTGCACACTAAAAAATACACTAAAAACAAATCTAAATGTCAAAAAAAGATATCTGAAACCTGCTTGTTTTCAATTAGAAAATACGGCTGTATGTGGGGGGGTTGTCAAAGCTTTGTGACGTAATATTGGAGGGGGGTCTAAGTTTTTGTGACGAAGCGTGACGAGGGGGGGGGGCTGGGTAAAAAATCGGCAAAAATCGCGTGACGTCATTTATGGACTGCCCTTAAGTACTAACCATCAAACATAAAATTTGAAAACTAACTGAAAAAAGTGATAAAAACCGTATTAAGATTTTTGAAAAAGACAGCAAAAGGCATAAACATTGTTAATATGGTATCATTGCCTTCGTAATATGTTTTAATTTTTTTATTTTAATTTATAACTTAACACTACCCCAATAAGCCTAGAGAAACAAAATGTGCTACTTCGAAAAATGTCTAAGAAGGTCCTGTTGAACCCAAAACATAAGAAGACAACTCCTGTTTCTTTTGCCACATATTTTTGCAATATAGAACATCTAAAAAATATGCATTTAAACATGGAGTGGGGAAAGACAATGTAAGATGTGAAATCAGGATCGATTCAAAGCGCTAAAAATTCCTTGTAAATGCTGTGTAGTAATTTGGTAATAATTTTATTGTAGATTAATTATATGGATATCTACTTAAACGAAAAGGGATCTGTAGTAGACTAAATTTCATCTATTTGTATTCGTTATTTGAATTTATTAAAAATTTAATGCCATTAAGTTCCAGGTTTCGCAAATTGATTTCATTTTAATTCGTTACCTCACGTTTTGTCTTGTATTTGCCGCGTTAAGTGAGCCAAATAAATATTGAAGTGGTCATAACACTACATTAAAATGATAACACCTTCGTTACGTAACACCAATATACATTGTTTTGTGTAAGATATCTTGAAAACAATAAGAGTAAATTTAAGTGTAATTACGTGAGCTTAAAATGTGTTCTGTTGGGATTCTATCTAAGCAAATGCTCAAATACATTACCGATTTTAACAACATTTGTGTCTTGGCTTGTCCTCTGTATTTCTTCTGTAATAACTGTCGTGATGTTCGGATACATGACAACATAAAAGACATGCGATCCAGGTCCTAGTGTTGCTGCAGAGACAGTGTAAGTACATTCTGTTCTGATGAATCCTTCGGTGCTTGACTGCTCATGATGATAGGTTACATTAGTAGTCTTTACCGTCTCTGTGGTCTTTGGAAAGTGTGTATTGTAATTGAAAAATACGTTATTATTTTGAGTTTTACTGATAAAAATAAATCTATAGTGAGTCAAATATGTGTGAATGCATAATTTATATTCTTTCTCGGGGTTATAGTCAGTTATTGTTTTTATTTAGATTCAATTTTAAAAAATATAGAAATACAATAAAAGTATGTTGTTAAGATTTTCTACACGCTAGTTAAAATATAATTCATTATATATGCTATGTAAACTTTTTAGAAATGGTATTGCTGTGATGACTATTTTAAATAAAAATCCATAAATTTGAAGAAGTTAAACATTCAATTTTCTTCTTATTTTTTAAAGATCAAAATATTTTTTTCTCTTTACAATTGATGTGAAAATGTACATAAAATAACAGCTAATATACTTTAAAAAAAACAGAGATTTTCGTGGAAAATGATTATTGTTTTATCATATGTTCTGAAATTGCATTATAAGTGCAGATAACTGCCAAGCATTGCACGAAAATAGACAAAACTGTGCTGGGTATGAAAATGTTTATGAAACGAAAATAAGATATAGGTATATAACAGTATTGCTTAAAAAGCTTTTAAAAAAGTAAAATAATTTTTGGCTCTTCTGGTTTAGAGATTAAAAAGATACATATTAGTTTGTGACAGCTATTGTAAAGGAAAAAAAAACATTACGTACATTTGTTTTGATGTTAAAAACACACAGAGCTTCTGGGAACACATTTTCAGTGTAGCATCGTACATATATATTGATGTCATCGCGCAATGTTACATTAGAATAAATCGGGCTACTCGGGGGAGCTAAAATAGACAATGAGCATTTCAACTTAATGTTTCAATTAAATAAGAATACACTTGACATTTTTTAAATTTATCATTATCATTTTTAGAGGGATATAATTCAGATAATATTGTTTAGTAATGAAGGTTTGGGGTGGATATATATTCTCACATTGTCAATTTCAAAAATAATAAAAATATTGTTGCGTGCAGGATTCTACACGAACGAAAAATTTGCTGAATCTATGCCTGGAATGACTTGTGATTTTTTAAGATATTACATTAATATAATTATATAATTTCTTATCTGATTTACTGCAGGCATGCAGTACTGCATAAACAATATGTATGCTTTATTACTCTAAATTACACAATCAAACATAATTAGTTAATTAATTGTTATTTGATAGAATATGAAATAGTCTCAGTGGTAGTGGAAGGACAAATCGATCAATCTCATTTTGCTCTTAGGGTTAAGAACAGTGATGTCGAACCTATGGCATGCGTTCTACAGACGGCACGCAGAGCCTCATCAGCCGGCAACCGACTAAAATATTACTTCCTTAATTAACCAGCCAAGACCAAACCCCAAAGTTTCGCCATCACTGGTAGAAAAACCGGCTGTTTAATCTTAGGAGAATTGTTTCGTATTTTTCAGAGATTTATGAGATGAACTTATTTGATCAGTTAAGGTATGATTGTAGCTAATTCTATTTACATCATTGCACAAAGAAGATGATTTAATTGTATTTGCTACTTTTTAAGAAAGATAATTAAATTTTTAGGCATGCTGTTCCAGACTTTCGTGATCCTATTTTCAACTTCTGAAAATCTGGTCATTAATTTAACCATTATTTGACCTTTACTTAAATACTTATTTTTTGCAAGATTATTTCGACTGTAATTCAACAAGTTGCATTTCAAAATCACATAGGTCAATTGAAAAAAAACGTTGCTAAATATAAGTTTTCAAAGTCGATAGCCTTTAGCAATAAATAAAACACGAGATGTCCTCTTTCTTTGAATTTTTCAAAAAGCAATGACAACTGTTAACGAAATTGCAATAATTATTTGTAAATCAATCCTTGTCTGACCTCATTCTTGTACAAGAAATCATTTCCAGATCAGTTTGAAAACATTTTTCGTTTCGTATGATCTTGACACTCTTCTTTCAAAATTATTTTTAGAAATGTTATTAAAATTATCTTTAATATGAAATGCGTAATCAATAGTTTCATCGCACAAGAAATTCAACTTAGTACTTTGGTAATTGCAAAATATGTAAAGAATATGAATCCGCTAATCCAATAAATAATATGAACATTTCTGTATAATATCAGCCATCAAGATATGTCATCTAGGCACTCTAAAAACTGTTCCAGAACACGATATCTACTAAGCTTAGGACATATTAAAGAAATAATAACTTAGAATACTTCACTTGATTTTACTTTAACAAGTGTAAATAGTTTATCTGATTAAATGTACTATATTTCACTAGAATTTTCTTCCAGGCAAATATAACAGTTATGGCATAAAATAATCTTTTTTTTTGCATTGGTTTAATTGTCATTATTGCCATTCCTTTTGATTATTCTCTTTATTACCTTATGTAATCCAACAGGATAGCAAATTCAGTAGTGAGCTCGCCTCACAAGCTGAAGTGACTGGGATCTAGCCCAAACTATGCCATATTATAAAGATCGATATATGACTATCGCTAAGAAGGCCAACGCAGACTTGGAGAGGAGATAAGCGCCGCCAAGTATACCAAGCCCCAAAAAAGTTCTCATGGAAACATTTTAACCCCCTACGACAACGAGGTTATGGAAAAAAATGAAAAAATTCAACAGGGAAATCTTTAATCCTTGAAAAATGTCATATTTTCTTCTTTTAAAATCTAAACATTTAGCTAGTAAGTTAGATTTGCAGTTTAAACCTTCCCTGTAAAAAAGGATTGCACATTTAGTTTCTATTTCATGTTATTTTAGTTTATCTTCTAGTTTGTACAGAAGTCAGCTGTGATTTCTTTAAAAAAATACGTTGAATTGATTATTTTCGACAAACAACTTCTTCAGAACAAACGTCACACCGACTTTAGTCTAAATGATGATGATTCCATATCTGCCCGCCAAACACATTCAGAAGTTGTTGATGTTGCCTGCCTCCAAACGAATGCATTTTATGTTGTATTTAAATCAAGTTATGGTTAACATATAAGTGTTTCAGTTGCAGCCTTTATCGTCTGCCATGTAATGAACGTATTTTAAAGAGCACTCTTTCAAATACGCTGATGCCAAGTACAAAATAGTCTGTGCACCCTGGTTTCCCTAGCTAAAAAATATTAAAATAACAGTTAAACTTACCGAAAACCTGTAGGTTAAATAGTGAACTTGTAGGCAGCCCTGCATTTAATAAAACGTAGCAGTACCAAGTTGTATTATGATGCGATATCATTACTGATTTTATCGTGAGCACTGATTTGTAAGTTGAAGAATTGGATATTATGGACACAGTATAGTTATCTAACAGGCCATTATAAGCTGGGACACATGCTAGGTCCAATGAGTCACATAAAAACATCATTCTAGCACCATTTCGCCATGCAAATGACTCGACATTTTCTTTTCTTAAGGCTGTGCATTCAAAAGATTGAGATCTTCCTACAAGAGCCCATTCTGCATCAGAGAGCACTGTGATGATATAGTAATTATTTTTTTAAAGGGTTATATACATACACTCATATATATATACGTATGTTATATATATATATATATATATATATATATATATATATATATATATATGTGTGTGTGTGTGTGTGTTTATATGCGTGTAAATAAACAACGTTATAAGACCCAAAATTGTGTATATTAATTCTAGAAATCTAATTTTTCATAAAAAAATAAAAATTACTCTTTGTTATATTTTTAAGTCATATAGTAGCCTACTCTAATCGTTATTGTTTGCTTTCACAAACAACGTATAATATTTAATTAAGATACATACCGGCACACAAAAGGGACAAAATTAATGGTTTGATTCTAAGCGTTGATGCCATGTTAATATTGTAAACTGTGCATCCCACCCTGCAGTGATAAAATTATTCAAGGTTATCATAATTCATTATTTATTTTATAATCCTATCGGTATTATTGGTAGTAATTGTTAACGAAATCATAGGTAATTTTTGTTTTTCCAGAATTTTTTTCAGATCTATTTGGTATATAACAAAGCTCCAGCTGTACATACTATTTACGCGTTCATACTTTTCCATGGTTAGTCTAATCAGAAATTTACTTCATTTTATTCACTGTAGCTTTATTATAAGGAAGTAAATAACAGAGATGGACATGTGCTATAAAAGTCTACAACTTTTTTTGGTAATATCCATTCATCCCTTAATTGAAATAAAGTTGACAGCTATGATATTTGTATTAATATTTACCAATATGATAACTAATCAGAGTGTTTGTTAGACACTTGTTCCATAAACATCGCATTATATTTATAAATAACAAATAGTTATATGAAAACCTCAACTCACCGAAATTCTAATCGTAACACCTTTGTACCTGCAACTGTGAAATAGAGCATACTACACACAACATAAACTCTGACCTTTAAGGTTGAAGGGGTAAATTTAATCGCGTATAGAATGACACCTATGTAGATTAACGAATGTAATTGTACACTGCGGAGGTCTTTCAGCAGTTCTAAAAGTGTTACAGGAATATTTATATGGTAATGCGGTGAACGCTATGTAACGTTTAAGTAGGCTAGCTGCAGGTATTTATTGTGCTTTTAAAGTTCTTACATAAACTTCATATTTTCTTCAATGTATACATGGCGTTTTAGGTCTAAAAGGCAATATTAAATTATACTTGTCCAGAATATACGTTAGGGTCTAAACTGGCCTAGACCAAATTCTACCACCCCGTCCAGAATATACCACTTTGATTATATGATTATACAGTACCAAATTGATTAATGACTAACTACTTAGACATTCTATTGAATTGTAGCTTTGTTATATTTATATATATACACTCAATTCTCAAGTGCTAAAATGTATTAAAATACTTAACTAAAATTTGTATTAAAATTTACGAAGTCTGAGTAGAGGGTTATTTTCTATTTGAAAAGGAAACCTCGTTGCGAGGGAAGATAATTTAAAAGGTATTGAGCTTAAATGTTAAAATGTTTAACTGTTGAGATGCGCTGGGTCCCGTAGTGTTGAGACCTGCTGACTAATCCCGCACCGTGGCTAACTGTTCACGCCAAGTATCATACATATACAACACGTGTGCAGCTCTCTTTCCAGAAAAATAACAGGGACATAGGCCTATAGACAGACCTGATCGCAACGCAAGTTTAGGTCAGCTTTACTTAGGACTTAGGTTCAGCGTTGTATGATACCACTCCTAATTATAACTGAGTTGACAGGCCCTCTTCCTCTGACTCACACTCGACCAAAACACACACAAAGATATTTCCTTGACATTGTCTAAATCTGGTTGTATTTTTAATAGATGTTTGTTTGTAATACGTTAGTAGTAGATTAATGTTTATATTTAATTATATTTCAATTTTGGGTTTCAGGTGCATCCAGTAGTGCAGCGGTTCCCATCCCTAAAGGAGTTCACGACGTGTTTTGTGGGGGTCGCCAACTCTCGACTAAAAATATTCACTATAATGCAAATTTGCTCTATTTAAACATTTTTTTTTATATTGAAAATGACTTATTGAAATTTAATTTATAAAAAATTGTCTTATCTTATCATATCTTATATGTTACAATTGCTCCTTTTATACGGAGATTATTGCAATCCTGCGCGTTTCTATGGTTCTTGTTTAGTCCTGCATTCTCATTAGAGTTTTAAATGTTGATAAAGTGTTGATTTTCTTGGTTTCTTCGGGCAACCCAGCCCGAATTCCGGACGGTAAGAACGAAAAATGTATGTGTTTGTTCTTGAATACGGATTAAGATTTTTTTTTATCATTATCTCTATCTTGGGGTTGTTTTAAGTTATCTTTGTGTTGTATTTCTAAATTATAATTAATTGATTTCTGTATAATTACTACTTTACTCTTGGTTCTTCTATCCTCTAGTGTTTCAAGGTTTAATGATTTAACTATATGGTGTTATTCTTGTCAGTTTTGAATAGTCTCCAGTAATGAATCTGGCAGCTCTTTTTTGAATTTGTTCTAGTTTATCAATGTTTTCTTTGGTGGATGGGTCCCATACAGAAAATGCATATTCTAGTACAGGTCTCACCAAGGTGAGGTAGCATTTTAGTTTTATATCTCTATTACATTTGTTAAAGTTTATTTTTATAAAGCCTAAGGTTTTGTTTGATTTTTTAATATCTTCATTGACATGTGGATTCCATGATAGTTTCTCATTTATTATGACTTCTAAAATTTTGTATCTTTAGTTTGGGTTAGTTCATGTCCATGAATGAAATATTTTCAACTTATTTGTTTTGTTTTTCTTTGTTACTCTTAACAGTGGACACTCTTCTGGGTGGAAAGACATGCTCCAGTTAGTTTCCCAATTTTATCAATTCATTTAAGTCTTTTTGTAAAATTTTGCTACCTTGTTCTGAAGTAGTTTAGCCATCCAAACAAGTTTGGGAAAAACTGTAGTAGATGACAGCGTGTGTTTATTAACACAGATCGCCTTATTTTGTGTTCTCGGTGTGTGAAAGAGGCTGTGTCTTCAGAATTCACGAGCGATGATCAAAACAGCAGAAAAGATGTATGACACCGTCGGTTGTAATTGGCATGAAACTAAGCCACCAAAATCATCCAAAATAATCATCCAGTGTTGCGTGACGAAAAACATAGCTCCATCAAATAAGCAGTCAGCAGTCGATTGCGGACTGCATGGCACAAAAACAACAACAGAGAATTCTAAGATATTCAGAACTACTTTCAATCAAGAGCTTGACACTATACGTGCCTTTTAGGCGCAACCGCGATCTCAGTTTTTTTTCCATCGAAATGTCTTTTTTTAAATTATGATTGAAATTAAAAAAATTATTTAAAATAGTGTTGAAATTAAAAATGATAAATGATAACCAAATCCTAAGGCCACAACTCTTAGACTAATTAATTACTTGATACAAAAGTCAAGCACTAAAGGTGCATTTCATGATTCATCGTTGACTGTTGATCAAAGCTTACAAGATAGGTCAACCAGCCTATCGAATCACCAACTCTTCTATAGACCTCAGTATCCCTACGTAAAATGTTCGCTGTTTCCAGGATTTCTGCATCATTTGCCGAGACTCCATCGCGAGAGTTTCCAGGATTGGGCTATTTCCTCCAAATTTGGTTAAAGTGGTCATGTACTTTGTTTTCTAACGTCATATACAATGGGACTGTAATAAAGCTTTTAAATAAAATACAAAATACACAAACAAATTGTGCAATGAAAACAATAAATTTGAGCTTTATTTTTAGACTGATACGACAGTAAACGTTTCGGCTAATGCCTTCATCAGTACAACATAAAATACATTCTTACAATACTTACATAAGTAATAATAATATTCTTAAAACAATTGTATTTTAAAATATTTATGTTAAATAAAAAGAAAGGAAAAACAAAAACAAACATGGACACAGGATATAGGAAAAAGGGGGAAGTATCCAAAGTTACAGTAAAAACCACAACGGGAACAAGATTCTGCAGTTAAGTAAAATTATGAATTTGGTTAATTCCATATGGAGCCAACGTACCAAATCTTTTTATGAGTCTATTTTCCATGTGGATTCTATCATGGGTATTGCTTGCATATAAAATACCAGTTACTGCAATATCTGATATGCCGTTATGGTCAACACTGTTAAAATGTTTAGACACAGGACATTGAGCCTGTTTATTTATATTATACAGGTGTTCTCTAAACCGATCTCCAAGACGACGACCAGTCCCATCCCACGTAAATTTTATTACACCTCTTGCAAAGAATTGCATAAATCACGTTGCGACTTGTGCAAGTAAATCCATCTTTTATTAATAATTTTTCAAGAGGGAAAGAAATGTTGTTAATTTCCATCACATATGGACAAGTATTGCAACGGTTACGGTTGCAACCTTTTATTCCAATATGTGCTTTCATTGTGGGAAGGTGACTTCTTACAAGAATATCTCTGAGGCTTCTATCTCTCCGGAAAGCAAAAAGAGGAGGTTTTTTGAAGACCTGCTGAGTTTTTGGAGAAAGTAATGAAATGCTGGATTTTTTTCGAAGAAGGTCATACCCGGAAACACTTTTAATATCCGCTGTCAATCGAATTAAAGGTATGACCAGACAGGATACATTTAAATCATCTGTTTCTGATCAATGTGATCGATCAAAATTTATTTTAACTTTTCATCCTCATAATTTTAAAGCCCACCAGGTGATTCTCAAAAACCGAGCAATCCTTATGGCTGACCCTCTAAAAAAAGAAAGAAGTTAGGTGGGTTAATTTATAGTAGCCACAATTAGTCGAGAAATACGATTTGATGACTTTGTCAAGTTTGGCCTAATCAAACAAGGTTTCAACCATTCGCCAGTCTTTGCTACTCTTTAAGATCAACGTTTTTTAAAAGTAGGGCTAATCACAAATAGATTGCTTACCGTGTTTAGGACAAACGTTCTTTTGAATACATATTAGAAGCCGCGTCACAGAACGCAAACAGTGTTACAGTTAAAATAGATGAAAGTTTCCAAATACGACAAACAAATACATTGCATTAGTGAAATCCAGCAAAGATGACGGCAATGTTTGTCTTGCCACGTATTTTAAGAGTAATACAAATGCAAGAGAATGTAGCTAATTTTTAAAAAGTACGAGATCACGGGTTTCTTTTTGTTAGTTTCTATTAAGATAAGACAGCTCTACAATAGCATTTAAAAGTTTTGGAAATAGGATAAGCAAGTTTAGGGAAGTTAACCAATGTTGCCTCTACTTTTCTCTTGCTCTATTCTTTTAAGTGTTACGCAATTCAACATATATTAAGGTTGATATATTGCTAATATAAAAAAAAACATTATGCGAGCGTTATTACTTTGTCCTTCAATATCTATTTCAACCTATACTATTGAATGATTGAAATAAGTACTTTAAAAATTGCCTTTTATTGACCACATCACAGCAACTGTTACAAATGATAGCGTACATGAATAAATGTTTGAAACTCAAATTAATTTTTAACGTGTGTTAACTTATAATGTTGTGCATGTTAACGAGCACATTTAAATACCTAAGCATTTTTGTTACCGATAAAAGATCAAATCATATTAATAGTAAGAATTCGTTATCTATAATTAAAATTACCAATTATTGCTTTTTTGTATAATTGAAAATGAACATTAAAATAAAGTTTTTAAATGTATTGATAAATTCAATAGTTTATCTGCTTTCAGTTTTATTTTTTTCTCTTCCTTGAAAATTATTTCTTTGAAAAATATTGTATAGCTTGTAGTTAACATTTTAAAAATAGGGGCCGTCCATAAATGACGTCACGCGATTTTGGACAATTTTTACCCCCTCCCCCCTCGTCACGCGTCGTCACAAAAAGTTAGACCCCCCTCTAAAAATAAGTCACAAATCTTTGCCCCCCCCCTTAAAAAAAACAAAAAAACAAAGTATTTTCTATTTGAAAATAAGTATGTTTCAAATCACTTTTATGGTCATTTAAGTATTTATAATTTATTTAGTGAAGGTCTACGTCTACATTGTAATATCGTAACCCACGTGAAGCATTTTTTTAAAAACTTTTAACCGGCCTTCAGAAAACGAACTGTGTTAACATCCTTAGATTATATTTTATTTTAATACATACAAATTAGACATTGACTATTAATCATCACGGTTAACGTTTTTGTATAGAAATAAAATTATGTACAACTAATATTTTTATAATGTATTTTTTTTTAAAATCCCTCAATTGACTGATGGGCATCCCGTAAGAAAGACGCACATATTTTTTTATTTTTTTAAAATTTT
Organism: Ampullaceana balthica; assembly: GCA_944989445.1. Classification (NCBI taxonomy): domain Eukaryota; kingdom Metazoa; phylum Mollusca; class Gastropoda; family Lymnaeidae; genus Ampullaceana; species Ampullaceana balthica. The sequence continues at coordinate 249,911 of CALYLW010000448.1, read as the reverse complement.
ACTAAGAATAAATGAATAAAACTATGTTGCTTTCACTAAAAAAAATTCCTTCAATCTTCTTTCTTTTTCTAAACTTAATCCTTTTGACTTTGTCTTCTATATTTTTTTTAGTGAATGTTCTTATTAAACAATACAATACTATTTTTTAAATATTAATTTATAGCATTTTCTTTGATTCAGCTTCATTGAATGATTCCCATTGGTACTTTGCGTTTATCATTAGAATATAGTTTCTGATAAAATAACTAGTTTAAAAAGCGGGTTAGAATGTAAAAGAATCAAACACGATTGATGATTTTTTTTAATATTAAATTTTGTGAAATCTAACATGATGAAACCGTTTTGAGCTTGGAATAACTAATTGGAATTTTATTTATTTATTTTTTATAATTTTTTTACTTTTTCTAATTCCTAAGGAATTTTTCTTTGAAAAATTGAACCCCCTTTATATCATTTAATGAAAATATAATATTAATATAATGATACATTTCCACAGCTTGAAATGTAACATACATTTTTAAGATTTAGTTTTTGATAATATCTAGGGGAAACAAATAATATTATATTATTTTATTTGTATATTTTATATTATTTCCCTTTTGCCATGTTTAAGTATCTTTTCTGAATTTCTCGTACTGCTTTATTTGGCTCTGTGTCACTCCGCAAAACTAAACATCACTGTTTGTAAGAAGAATGTGCAATCACGAGGAATCCCCTTTTTTGCTTACTATACAGTGCTGGCTTACGGCGCAAATGCCTTGATCTTATAAGTGGTCTTATCAAAATCCTGCCCTCTTAAAAATCAATAGCAAGTGTGTCAAAAAAAAACAACAACAAAAAAAAACCGTGTAATGCCTATTCTTTATTTTTTTAATTAATTTTTTTTATCGTAAAGAAATATAATTATAAAAGGGTTTTGTTTCCATTAATTGAATCACTCTTAATGAAAATACCATTTTCATTGGTATAGGCTTATGTATGGTAGGTCATGGACATGAGACATATATATTTTACCATAGTATTGTAAAAAGAAAAGAATTCATTTGACAAACAATTGTATTTTTCATTCAAATGATTTTTCTTAGTTGTAGTTTTGTTCTCTAACGTGTTATTTAAAATTGCTCTGTATATATACATTTCGTTGAATACACATCGACCAAATCGGTATATACAAGATTACATTGCATACTTATTCATGTCCTTTGGTTAAATTTCTTGATAAAAAGTCGTTTTTTAAACAAGACTGTGTTCCTCTGACATGGCTTGTCAAAGGAAAATCTATTAATCATCTAAAACAATGATTAGATAATTTTCTTTATGTAACTAAGCAATACATGTAGCAACAACCCATTTTTTGTATTTGTCAGAATTAAAACAATTTGCAGTGTTGCAATAGAAAAAAAGTACATCATTTACTTGTGTGTGTAACTAGGTCATCTATAATCTAAACCATGAATTGCTATGACAAGTGAACGCTTGCAAGGGATTCCACTTCCTTATGAAGGCGGTCTTCTATGTCGTATATCATCGACTACTTGTATGTAACGTATGCTTTTAGCACAGCTGATGTGCTTGGTTACCTTCTAATTTTAACATGGAAGCCAGGCAGGAGCGAAACGATTACGTGAGCCAAGGAAGTAAAACATGTTGGCCTTTAAGTAACACACAAAGAATGAAGGATTTGCGTCAAAGCATATCAAGTCAACATTTTATTGTTTGATTAGGTGGCCATTAAAATAGATTGGACAGATGTACATTTGTTTTCTTTTAGGGCTGCGGAAATTAACGATTAATTTGGCAAAAATTGTATCGATTAAAATTATTTTAATCAATAAAAATTTGATTACAATTAAAGAAAATTTTTATATTTTTTTTTAAAAAATTCTATTAATAAATAATTAATTATTAATAATTAATAATAATGTATATATATTTTTTACGTACAGACTTCTCCGCGTAATATTATAATTTATTTTATTACTTTATGTGGACCGGAAGACGTCGACTAAAATATGGCTGACAGCATCAGCGCGGTTAAATTTAAACATACAACTAGAAAGTTGAGCAAAAATTTTGTTTTTACGCTATCTGCGGATGGCAAAGTCGAAGATGGTGAAAAAGTTTACTGTGTTCACTTCAGAGGCGGCGTTAGGTGCAACAATGACCCCGCGGGGCCAGAGTACTGGTAACGATCGCGAACTACCAATATGCCCAAATGGTCATAATATCTTGATTAGATCAATTATTGTGCATACTCAGTAGTGCAATATCTGCCGGCTCTTTTGTTTCTAAAATATATTTATGTTCGTGTTTTATTAACAATGATTTCTTTTCGAAAAATACCGTCGCGACGTACGTTAAAATGCAATTTATTGTACAAGGCAATATTTCAAATGCATGTTTCCAATCGCAAGTGCATTGTGTGCATGACTACATGCAGTGTATTTCGACATGCAGGATGACATTTTCATATATCCTGGTCCGGCGAATCACTTTATAATTTACATACGCTAATTAATGTTAGGATTGGACCATGTTTAGTGTATTGTGTTGTTGTTTTTTTTACTGTGAATATAACTTGGACGAAATATTCTCAAGTCTGAAACGCGGGGTCCCCTTAAGCGTGGGGCCTGGGGCGAATGGCCCAGCTGCCACCCCCAAAGGCCGCTCCTGGTTCACTGCCATAAACAATTCTCTTTCAAAGGATTAAATACATCACTGACGTACCACCTTCAGCACAAACATCCGATCAAGTATCAACACATTGTCATAGAATTTAGTTCAAAATATTATTAAATTTCAATGTCCGTGAGAAATGATCAGTTTAATGACGTCATAAATTTATATTTTTAGCTTTAATCGAAATTATCGATTAATTAATCGATAATTTTTCAAAAGTTAACGATTAAATTTAAATTAATTGATAACAGCCCTAGTTTTTTTTACGTCCAAAGAAACTACATAACACTTTTTTGTGTGCATTGTTGATACTTTAAAAATTAAGTTTAAATACAAAGATTAAGTTGATAACATTTTAGGTTTTTTTAAAACGCTCTTGATTCTCGGAACATTATTTAACGAATTTAAAAATAACGTATACGGTCATCCAATTCGCGAAGTGGCCAATGTTAGCCGGCCAAAGCCCGAAATTCGGGCTTTGGTCGGCCAGTTCGCGAAATGGCTAGCGTCGATTGGCCAAAGCCCGAAGAAAGAAGTCATGAGCAGATTGAAGGTTGACTAGTAAGATTTCATACTTAAAATTGATTGTTAATTACAAATGATAGCGAAACCAGGGACTGTTCGTTGGCTGGCACATGTTACATAATTACATGTTACGAGGGCTAGACTAAGTTACGACCACATGATCCCGTGTGTTGGCAACACTTATGGGCAAGGTAAATAAAGGGAATGGGCAGAGAGAATGTGCGTACCTTCAGCTGACCACATGGCATTTTTATTGTCCGATTACATCGGATCGAGATGGGGGTGGCGGTGGATAGGATTGGAAGGACTTTCTACCTCAGAAAATGGCGCACATACCACAATCATGAATTCGCATTGAATATTAACAGGTTGTCAGTGTATTAAACTTTTTTCAATCAACCTATCATAAATTTCAACTTTAAAAATAACTATTCCATACTGTTTTTAATTTTTAATATATAATTATAGTATATTACATTATTTGTATACCAAAAATAAATATTTAAAAAAATCATTTACAAAACAAAAAAATAAATAAAAATTAATTTTAAGGTGTTAAAGCAAAAGTTTCGAAACGTGCTGTGATCGAATCGGCATAGATTTGTTCATCTGCTGATTTAGCACTTTCCAGTACAGAACAACGTGTCGTAGCTAACAATTAATGACTTATCTTTTCAACTGGAAACGTTGATTGGGACGTTATAAATACGAGTAATACAGTACTCACACTGAAACAGGGCCGGCTTTAAGCGTAAGCAAACTAGGCAGCCGCCTAGGGCCTCCGATTAGTCTCATCATTAGTGGGGTCCTCCCACAAGAATCTTTCAATAATTATTATTTATTTTTCTATTACATCTAGGGCTACCAAATTCACTTCGCCTAGGGCCTCCAATTCCCTAAGCCCAGCCCTGACTGAAACCTGTGTGTTAGTAATAATAAGAACTAGTCTCAAAGTCTGGACCTTCTCCGAAAAGGAAAGACTAACGTAATAATATTGTCACAGTGTGGCACCCTTTTCCTACCCCGTACATGTCAACACACCAGAAGCGATTAATTTGCCGCTAACCGGGCATTATTCCTTACCACTTCGAGCTTTGGCCAAGGATACCCAGCCACTTCGCGAATTGGCCAGCCAAAGCCCGAATTACAATTATTAGTTGTAAGTACTTCGGGCTTTTGCCAGACATGTCGGCCACTTCGTGAATTGGCCGACCGATTCCCGAAGTGGCCGGATTTCGGGCTTTGGCCGTAACATATATAAATAGCACAACCCTGCTAAAACTGTTAATTTATTTAGTAAACACATTGTTTTAACATACAAAAGAATCAGTTTTTGTTTCAATTAATAATAAACAATATACTTAAAGTAAATAAGCAATTATTAATATTTTTCTGAATATATCGCATACGAATTGTTATTTCCCTTTAACCACACTTTCGAGTTGAATGAAGTTTGGAGACATGCCTCCTTTGTACTCTCTGCTCCCATACACACAAAGTAAGTACATCTGTATAAAAATTAAACATTTTAAAAAATATGGCTGGTACTGATTTTTTAAAAAAATGTTCGATTAACCGACAAAAATATATAATATGTTAATTTCCTTTAATTTTAACTTTATAACGCATATATAGACCCCGTTAAGTAATTATATGGCTCTCAAATTGTGTGACATAAAACAGCTAATTTATTCTCCTATGCAAGAAATAAGTAAAAAAAAACCTTTTTTTTTGCGTACGCAGTTGCTATTAATAATAATAATAATAATACGAGGGAAAGTATGTAAGTAAAAAAATATATAAAGTATTAATAAATCGGAAAAAAAATATTATAAATATATCTTAAATTTTAATAGAATTTGAATCGATCTAATTTATTTAATCAATTACAATTTTTAACGAGTAATCAATTAGTTAATCGTAAATTTGACAGCCTTAAAATGTATTTTTTTTTCTTATTGTGTTATTCGGTTAAGTCTATAAATGGGATAAAACTGCAAAATATAAGGAATCTATGTGTTTGATCTTAATGACTTTACTACACATTAATATGATGGCCATAAAACGTTGGAATGTTGTTGAGTACACTCACAAAAAATGATACTGTCAAAACACATGAAAAATACCACTCAATGTGGATTGGAGTCATACATTTTCTGCTTCCCCTTTATAAGATTGATAAAACTTATTTTAAACATTAGCCACATGGTAAATTGATGGATATTGATAAACAAATGGTACATAAAAACGTTATGACTCCTCAGTAGACTTTATTGGGAATTAAACTCCTTTGAGGACAGGGGCTCCATTTTATTTTAAGTAATCTTTAAGACTTTTTTCTCCTTAGATGTTATGGGATCTTGACAAATATTGACACAGATATTATCATGCTTAAGATTGATATTTAAAAGGGTTTCCAACTTGATATCTGACACCTTCAGGGTTCCACAAAAGTTTGTGACATTTTTATTAAATGACCACTAAAATTTAGTTCGCCCCCTATGTCTCTACATATTTCAAAATAAATTAAAACTATGTTTGTCCTTTCCGGCGTACTAAACCATTCATCCGATCGCCATGAAACGTTGGAAGTTGTTGGGTTAATTACCACAGAAGACACATGGAAAATACTATTTGAAAAAAAGAACACAATAAATTGTTGGAAGTGGCCCCAAATGTTTTATAATTCTTTAATAAGCTCTAGAATCACTATTTTAACATAATCTACTGTTATTATATAACCCGAGTCGTTTTATTTTTCTTTTATGCTATATAAATATTATTTTAAACTTTGGGTACAAGCACCATTCATCCGATCGTCTTACAAATTTGCAAAGTTTCCTTGCTTAGTTTTCCTTTTAAAATACCACTAATTGGTTTCTTTCAGTGTAAGTTAAAAAAAATAGCGTTGCAACATGGGGCATATCTGCTAGTTGTCCTTAAAAAGGGCAAGCGAGAGCCTGGCAGGACGACACAAAGAAATAACGTATCGGCTTAAAGAATCCGTCAGCGAACTAACATACAAAAACAAATAACATTATGTTGGTTTATCTACTTTATAATATGTTTGACTCCTACAATTTATTTTAACTGCCTCTAAGGCTTTCTGGGGGGATACAATTTCTTTATTGGCACCACTGAAATTATTAGAAAGACATTAAAGTACGGCCCTATATGAGGTGTTATAATAAAGATAAACAATTATGGATCTTGTAAAAGGTTATCCCTTATAAAATGTAAAGACCCAAATGATAATTTACAGTCAAAGTGTTATGTTTAATGAATAAACTTGATATTCCGACAATGACAAATGTTAAGGGGGTTAACGCATTGAAGAAATATAAGCAACGTTTAAGGTGAGATCGGGCTTAGCCACCCCAGACGAGTTTAACTGGTTTGTGGAAATTAATAAAGAAATTGAATCGCTAAATGATGTGAAGCATTTTCATTGGTAACTTAAGACATTCTCAACAATTTCAAGGAATAAATGACTGTTGGATCAAGATAAATATTAAAAGACTTAATGAAATCAAGAGGGGGCTTTTTAATTGCCCAGGTTTGCTCACAGAGATAGGGATTGTCGTATAAAGCGATATTTAGTTCATCTTTTAGACTTGCGTATATTTAATCACAAATTTCTAAAAATGGCATAATCTATCTACAGCTGCAACAGCAATTAATAAACAATTAAAACTCCTAGGTACGTTGAAGAAGAACGAATTCTTTTCCAGACGTTTCAATTGTGTTTTGAGGTAGATGACATTCAGCAGAAATGACAACTTTAACACCTGATATGATCAAACATCTTTGTGTCATTTCTATTTATTGTGACGATAAGTATTTGTTTCAAAATATGCTTTTTTATTAAAAAAACGTATTTAAATGCTGTACCCAAGGAAAGCTCACAAAGGACAAGTTGTTTTTATTTCAGTTAATTTTGTCTTGGGGAATATATTGATGTATAATATATTGTGTGATCAGAACGGCGGGGAGCAGAAAATCTTACCAAAGTACTAATTGTCTTATTTAGTTAGAATTTTCCTGCATTTAAATACCACTATTAGTGTCTATGCATACAGTAAATACGGGGACATCTTTATCTCAATGGTTTAGTTGACCAGAATCTTTATACAAGAATATAATTTTTTTATTTTAAAAACTCTAAATGTCAAACGACTCCTTCATACTTGTATTCATCGTGATGTCTTTGTAAATGTGGGTGTACTAAAATACACGTAATACGAATATCTTTATTTCTTAAAAAAATACTATGTGGCTCATAGAGTTGAAGATATGAACAATTATGAAAAATGTTTCATATAAAAGCTGAAACTCAGCTACATATTTCTTTTTAAGTCAATATTAATTTAAACCAGGAAGAAAGATGCTTGTCAGTCTCGGTGTGCATCAATATACTTGAGAAAAAAACTTGTTACCTGAACCTAGAATCGAGTTGACTAGATCTGTCTCATGGGGTAATTTTATGAATATCAACATTGTATGATTACGCTGAATCTTGATAATCATATACAAATAAATAAAAGAAATATAAACAATTACAAAATGACAATAAACTAAAGAAGAAAAAGAATATTTTAAACAAAATACCATTCAAAAATTATAAACATTTTTTTTTATAATTATATAAAAAAGTCCATGATAAAGATTTACCGCTGACCAATTTTGTAGACTATGCAAAGTTTATGAGTAAATTATTAATAGAAAAAAGCTTTAACGATTGTTTTTCTCAAAATTTGTCCGCCTTTATTCTGGTGCGACTCCGTTGAACTGTTACGTCCATGAAATACATTTTTGTACCATTTTGTTCCATGAATATGTAGTGTTATTTGACCAGCTTCTCTGTTACATTGGGAAATGTGTACGTACTTTATTTTATGACACATTTTAATCAAATATTCTCTCAGCTTTGATAAAATGTTATTTAAAAAGAATGTTAAACAATTTATTTTTAGTAAATTAATACTGTAAACTTTATTATTTTTTAAATGTGAATAAATTATTTGAAAAGTTTAGCTAGAGTTAACTATAATAAAACAGTTGGGAGTTATCTTTTGTAATGTTTTTATGTTACGAAATATATACGATTAATTAAAGAATTAAAGTAATGGAAAGTAATATTAAAAAGTTATCGATTACTTTTAAAATGAATATTTTGTATTCGAAGATTTCTTATGTGCATAATATTTACTTTTGTGTATGCCTTTTTGTAATATGTTCTACATTTTGCTTTAGCTTCAGACAGTAAATTATAAGGGAAGCAATTTTTGAATGACTTAGTTTTGAATCTCTTAGATCAACGCATGTTAAATGTCAGGTATGCATATTTTAAAGTTCTTTTTTTTTAAACCCCAGATGATAGTTATTGCTGACTATTAATTAAACAATTTGATTTGGTATCATTTTATTATAAAACTTTTTTATAAATGCTTCAGATTGCGCAATTTGATATATTTGTCTGTACTTAGAAATTATATTTGTTTTGTAATTTTATCAATGTTAAACAAAACACACGAATACTCTTTAAGGTTTTTCAAAATTATTTGTATTTACACTCGAATATTTTAAATTCCCTGATTCGCTCAAACCATATAAACGATAGAAGTACAAAACCGTGTCTTATCCGCTAAACGATACTTCTGATATCGACTGTACATTTCTTCTATGATTGACTAGCAGACCCGTCGTGAGTTGCAACGCTCTCAGTAAAACGGTATAAATTCAAAGAAACCAATGACTGGTACGTGTTAAAAATAATTGTGCCCGAAACCTTCCCGGAAATGTTTAAAAAAGTTTAAAGTTTCATAGCGAACGGAGAAAAAATACATTTGGGCCTTCGGCCCCCCCAAAAATGGACATTCGAATTTTAGTGCCCTTTAATATTTTCATATAGGATAATAATATTTTTTATACAAAGTTTGGTCGAGATCCATTCATGTTCCGTTAGCTAAAGTATAGAGTAATTTTAATATAGCTCATATTAGCACACAAAAAAAAGCAACAACAATATGGGCCAGCGGGCCATTTGGTGCAAGATGAATTATTAGAAACACCCATTTGATTAAATCAATTTCATAATGGATCAATTTATCTATTTTGTTCAAACATTATAAAATTGAGTGCGGAATAAAACTTAGCATTTACGAAAAATTGACATTCGGGTCCCCAAACACAAAGAGATGGACATTATGATTTCAGTGCCCTACATTATTTTAATAAAGGATCTGAAATATTTATACACCAACTTTGGTAAAGATCACTTCATTTTTTGAGTAGTTAACGCTTAGAATAATTTTTATATAGCTCATATTGCAAAAAAACAAACAATATTAGGGGCCACCGGGCCCATTCGGTGCAATATTTTATATTAGAAACACATATTTAAATGAACCAATATCCTAAGTGATATATTTATCTATATTTCTCAAGATCTTATCAAATTGAATGGGGAATAAGATATCAAATTCTAACGAAAAAACACATTTTGTGCCCCGGCCACGAAGAAACTGACATTATTAGTCTAGGGAACTGCAGTATTAATATTGGCTCTCAAGTATGTATATACCACATTTGGTCAAGATCCATTCATTTACACAGTAGTGTCACGCCACTCTTTGTGACGTATTACTTGTTAATGTATTTTGTAGGCGTTCTCACAATACAAACTTTCGTGCAATAAATCATTGAAATACTATTGTCAACAAAATAACTTTAATATGCACATTATATACAAAAGTATAACTTTGAGGTTTCACAACGTGGAGACATCAGCGACACAAATCGCCATTACTTTCTATCAACTCATTTCGCGCCCTTTCTACCCATGTGACCTCTCTATCACTAATCTCGTGATTCTCAAGTGACAAGTAGCTAACACCTAAACTAATTTTGTAGAGCTACTATTAGTAAAAAAAAACAACATAACCTGCCCCCGGAGCCTAATGAGTGTTAAATTTTAAACAAATAAATTAGCCAGTTACCATTCCGGGTACGTAAGTAACAATCTCCTAAAGTTTCATGGCGATCGGATTAATGGTTTAGTTAGCTATAAAGGACATGCATATATACATACTTTCATATATATCTATATATATATACATAAATATAAAGAGAGAGAGAGAGAGAGAAAGAGAGAGAGAGAGAGAGAGAGAGAGAGAAATAGGGTAAGCCTAAAACGCACCAGAAATTTGCACATCTGAAACGTTTGAGAATAGACATGAATACGGGCAAAGCGTGGGACGCATTCTAGAAAATGTCACCAAAGAATTACAAAAATAATCTCTAACCCGAAGATGGTATAAATGAAACTAATTTTGTGAACTGTTCAAATAAAGGTAATTAAAAAAAACTTATAGGGGGCCGGGTCACGTGCAAGAAATTCAACCCAAACCCACTTATATATAGCATGAAAGCTGAAAATGGGGCTTTGGTTGTGTTTTTTTTAAGAGGAAGTAATAGTTTAGTTACGTATCGAGTAGATTCAAGATTTAGAGTTTTACTAGAGTTTTTAAATACACAGAGTAGTTATTTAATTTTTTTAAAATATATAATTTAAATAAATAAGCTTGTAACTAACTAAGTACTTTTCGCTTTTCTGTTGTGATCTTCTTAATTTTGTTACTTTCCTGTTGTCTGTTCAATTAATCCTTCGATATAAGTATTTGAAAAATGTAATCTTATTTATTTTCTCTGGTATTAGTTGTTATATTGACAAACTTTTTAGAATAACGTTCAGGGGTATTTTTGGGAATTTGCTATTGATGAAACTCAAAGTTGGTATAGTCTTTGATCATTGGAAAACAACACAAAATATGCTTTACATAAACAGATTAAATACACGTATGATTTTTATCAACTTAGCTACGGACATATATATATATATTAATTCTAAACTAAATGTTTTAAGGATCAAAATTATATTGAACCTAAATTAGTTTAATTTAAACATGTCAAATTAAAGACTATGTTCAATATACTATTAATAGCATTATTAATATTTGCTATAAAAGTTTTATCTGCCCATGTGAAATAGAAAATAAACTACAAGACAATTCGTTCGTCTTTACCAAATGATATTTACACATTTAATATTACTTCTAGTTTGCCCCCACCAAAAATAAATAAATAAATAAATAACTATATTATACATTTTGACATCTGGGTTTCATTCATCCTTACAGATACTCCAATTTGTCTTACAAAATTATTTTTTTTAAACACACACACAACCTGTTAGCCCTGATCGTGTGGCTGATCAACAATCAGTTGACACAGAAATTCAAAAGATGTCATCACACAACTTCTCCCTTTTCTACCACGTTTTTATTAACTCGCTTTCGTTCTTGTTTGTTGGTTTGTCTGTCCACAATTTTTCAAATCTGCCAACGTAAAGTTAAACTTCTGATAGTCCTAGAGATCTCAAAATTTTAACACAGATAGATCTTGGATGACAATGCATTGTATCAAAATTTCAGATCGATCGAATGTACCGTTATAAAAGTATTGAACTTTTTAGTTTATCTATATATAAACATATGTATTATCCGTCTGCCCTTGTTTACATTACATTCACGCGCCGAGTTCACACAGACCACATCAACCATGTTTAACATCAAATGGAGATCAGTCATTTCCAGTCTGTAAATGTTCGTCGGGCAATGCATATTATATTTGAACATAATCAATACTTCAAAAATCACCATAGCATACACTTAGACTAAAAAGAATAAAATAAATAGAAGCAAAAAAAAAGATTAAAAAAAAACACGTTTTTATAAGCGGACTAAAAAGAAGAAAATAAATTTTAAAAAATTAAAATTTAAAATAAGTGCTATGTTGTAATATGACTAAAAACGTGGGCGGGTGCTGTTTAGGCGTTTGGCTAAAATGATTAGGGTTTACAAATGACGAGTAAGAAAATGAGTGAATTGAATTAGTTAAACCTGAGAAGCGCCCACTCACTTTTTAGTCATATTACATCATAGTACGTATTTTAAATTAAAAAATTTTAAATTTATTTTCTTCTTTTTAGTCCGCTTATAAAAACGTGTAGTTTTTTATTAAATTAAATTCTATTTTTTCCTTTGTCAACATCAATATTTGTATTTTCTTCACATCAATGTTACCGCAATTCTGATCATATTACAACATGAATCGTCAAGTAAAAATTTAGAAAATTTTAATGTGATTTAGGGCGTTTAAAACTGAACCTTAACTCTAAAAAATGTTTACTATTTGTATAAAAATTATCTAACAGCAATTAGCCAATAAATATCTATTTCATTAATACTCAACAATCTTTTAAGCTTGTAAGTACACGTCTGTGTTATAAATTTTTCGGATAAATAATTTAATATAATACAATTTTATTTCCTGAATTCAAAATATTTATTCTACAAATTATTGCAACTAAGACAAAATTTGTAAATATATTTTATAATAACTTTTTCATGGGTATTATCAAACCATTTTCAGATATATAGTTATCACTTTCCTTTTATTAGCAAAAGTCCTGATATGCTTTTTACAAAATTGTCATTTTATTTTGCTGACACAATTTTATTTGGAATTACAAATTATTTTGTTAAGTTCCAATAGTGTTATTATAAATGAAACCTAGAAAGGTCACATATTATGTGCCAAGCGGCTTGGAGAGAAGAAATTGATGGTAGGAAAATACAGTTGTGGGTGATTTTTTTCTACTAACCAGATCCACTGATCTTGATTTTCAAATGAACTATAGTACGCTAAGCGGCTAATGGAGTCTTATCGAAGTCAGTTTTTACTTCAAATTATTTTTTATATTGGTATTCAGCGCATACCACACATATTAATTTAAATAATTCAATATTTTAGATTTTTACAAACCTAGTTAATACCCAAAAATGAGGGGGGGGGGCAATTTGACCACGTTCCATACTTGATGATTTACGGATTCATAAGACTAAATGACTAACTTTATTGATTAATGGTTTAAATTAGTTAACCATAACCAATGGCACAATGCACGTGCACCGTATGTTTAAAACACACAGTGATAAGACGTGTCCACATCAGTGTGGCATTACTCAGGGATCACACTTAGGAACACATTTACTGTAATGGTTTGCGTCACACACATCTAAATCATGCTGCGCATCCAAGAATCATTTTTTTCTTATAATGAATTGTACCCACTCCGATTTTTAGCGGGTTCTATATGCTTTCAATTCATCATAGTCGCCTTTTAAATATGAACGTACCTAAATACACATAGAGCAACACCGATTCAAAGGATACGAGTGGATCACGTGGTACACATAAAGCTAAATACGCCAAAGTACACGAAAAAGTCTCTATTGCCAAACTAAATTTTCAGATTTGAAATTCTAGAAAAGGACTATTTACTCAAACATGATGGAAGCAAATTCAAAATCAAGTAATATATAAGCCATTTCGGCAAACCTGCTCTTTTAAGTTTGGAGTTCAATAAAACGATCTGATGTGACCTGCTCTCTTAAGTTTGGAGTTCAATAAAACGATCTGATGCGATATTCGTCAATTTCACAAAGGTATGTTCTACCTAGTCTTAGTGTATGTATAAAGTTGATCGAATTGTTTAAAAATATATATTTAGTTAAACTTTGGTCAAATTCTAATCACAGCTGCAAAGTCATTCTGACGGATGTATATTTAAAATTGCGTATATATATTATGTTTATATATATATATATATATATATATATATTAGGGCTGCGGAAATTATCGATTAATCTCTCGATTAATCGTTAAAATTTTTATCGATTAAATATCGATTAAAATAATTTTAATCGATAAAAATTCGATTAAAATTAAAGAAAATATTTATAATATTTCCTTTTTTTAATTAATAAATAATGAATTATAAATAAAATAATAGTCCAAGTCACTGGCTGGCTGGATGTGGAACGCTGAGGAACGATGTACAACAGTCTATAGCAGTTGAAAAATTGTGTCGTGATTAGCACTGTAAAATTATTTAATATGAGGTCATTGTTTGATCTTATATTTAATACAAGGCGCGCTAAAAGGTGTGCAAAATAATTATCAATTAAAGACGTGCTGTAAAAAAATTATATGACGTCATTGCTTTAGCTTGTATCTTAATTTTGGAAAAGAGAACGGTGTAAAAATAGGATTTGATGATTTATAATTATAAAATATTTTGTGTACATTTCAGGAAGTTTAATTTTTCGTATTTATCAAACAAGGATAATTTACTTGGGTTTTGACAAAAAAAGTGGGCGCCATAAGCGCCCTAAAGCCGATGTGGGCGCCTTAGGCGCCCTACAACCCCTAGTTAATAAATAATAATAAAAAAAATTTTGACGTACAAACTTCTCCCGCCTAATATTACAATGTATTTTATTAATAATTAATTTATGTGGGCCTGCTAACGTCAACTAAAAATGGCAGACAGTGATAGCATCAGTTCCATCAGCACCGTTAGTTTTAGACATATAACTGGAAAGTTAAGCTAAAGTTTTGTTAATTACAAATCCTGATCCTTTTTTTTAAATATTTTTTTTTAAATTAACGTAATTAGTTTTCAAAGATACATTTTTTTTACAAGAACGCGTCTCATTGGACCTTTATGTATCAATGGCTTGAAATAACACTTGAGAAATGAGACTTAGCAATATTTTCCATTGTTAATTTTTGAGTTAGACATTATTTCCTTTGTATGCATAACTTTGATTTCAATTTTTTGTGTGGATTTAAAATTTAAAGACATAACATTTAGTTAAAAATATTCTTATTTTTCAAGGTCATTGAGACAGGGGAAATAAATCAATAAAATAAAAATGTCAATTACCTGTTTTTGTTACTTCCCTTGGAATTTTAAGTTTAATTATGTCATAAATGTTTATTTTTGGATTTAATCGAAATTATCGATTAATTATCGATTAATTTTTCAAAAGTTAACGATTAAAATAAAATTAATCGATAACAGCCCTAATATATATATATATATATATATATATATATATATATATATATATATATAAATATATATATTATTTATATATATATATATATATATATATATATATATATATATATATATATATATATATATATATATATATATATATACATAATAACAATAAATTGAACCGTTCAAAATGGTTGTATCATAGCCATCATATTGTATGTTTTACAAAGATTCATTAACATAACGTATAAGTATTTCCATGTTCAACTCCTCTCACCTGTTAAATCTCCTACTATACACTGCTATTTTATTTCCAAATGGTCGGCCATGTTGATTTTGTTTTACATTATTATTTATTTTAAAGTGAATTAAAAGCAAAAACCAGTAACCAAATCACTTGTGCAAATTCTATCACAGATGTGATGAGTACTGACCATTTTAGTAATATTCTACGGGAAATAGTTTCATTCCAAGAATTATACGTTAATTTTTTTTTGCTTGCTTGTTATACAATACAATGATTGAGAGTATGAAAAGAAAAGATCTTGAATACTATACATATTTTATTTTTGTTATTCTTTTCATATACCTCAGACTTCTAGCTCTGTAACTATCTACAACTTCTAGATGGTAAGTGATAATTTTGTAACATTTGGAAGTGTGCACCACGTGGTTAAAATGTATTAATAATTATTTTTCTTTTCATTTACAGTAACAATGGCAATATCACAAGTTATTGTTGCCAGCACACACATTACAATAGTCATTCTTTTCTTTCTGTTTAGTTATAATCACGGTAAGATTTTTATTATATTCAGAAATGTATTATGCTAGATTGATCATTTACAATCTAATAATATCTACAAATAATAATTATTTTTGTTAACGAACATAGTTGTCTATGTATTATTAGAATGCTGAAATATGCTGTAATATAAAAAAACTGCCTTGAACTAAATAAAAAGAAACCTTTTATCGAAATCTTTGAATTATTAGATGTTAATCATTTAACAGTTCTTTAACAAATTTAGGGCTCTTTTAATAGAGATACGTAAAAGCAATTTATGTTGTCAAATTACCAAAAGTTGTGAGGACGGTTGAAGTTAAATGTAATGACGTTTCAAGAATGTCTCTGTTGAAGGCCCGTAACACAGTTAATACAAGGCCATCGGGACTTTGCACTTCCCCTTATATCACAGGTCTGCTGTTACAAGCTGTTTTGCAATTTCCTTTGACAAGAGTTTTCATTTTATTTTCTTTACATACTTTTTAAATCCCTTATATTAACTTCACCGTCTCACCGCGCATGGTCTCACGGAAAAACAAAGGTAAAAGATGACCCACATCCCGTGATCCTATCGATCTGAAATTTTGCACACATACTTTTGTTACCTAACAATGCATTGTGTCAAAATTTCATATCGATCGAATGTACTGTAATTAAATTAATTCATTTTTTAGATTATCTTTATTTATATCTATTTAGCATGTAAATGTTTATGTCTGTCGCGTGGTGCGTATTATATTGCACTTAATCAATACTTGTAGCTATGTCTCATAATATTAGGGATTTATAGTCAAAAACTTTGTTTTTCGGGTTGTTTAATTAAATTTTGAATTTTCTTTTTATGCTAAATTATGTTTTAAATATTTTTAATTTAAATATTTTTTATGGCAACCTAATAAATATGATGTGTGTCCTATTTCAAGCATTGAAATAGGACACACAATTTTTGAACTTTTGCTATTTCAGTAATAATCACATTTTACGTAGATTACTTTTTATTTTTTTTTCATTCAGACATTTTGCACTTAGGTCTACTAAAATGGATATTTTTTTAGTGAACTGTTAAAGAAAAAAACCATTAAAATATATGATAGAATTGGTATAAAGCTGATATGGTGCTACTCATAGCTTTTACTGTGTAAGAGTAACACGCGATCCAACGGCATTATTTAGGTCTGACATGGTGAAAACCTGTCTGTCAATCTTTAACTAATGTTGTAACTTGTGTTTGTTCTGTTTAAACATGTAACAACAATACTTGTCAATACATTTTTATCCAATTAATAAAACCAGAAGCATACGGCCAGAGGCTCTCAATAAATGACGTTGAAAGTATTTCTCCGTGCACCAGTGGACTGAGACACGGGATTGACTTTTTTGTATTTCGAGGATATGTTAATGCCACAAGTGGAAAAATTTCAAATTTGGTTGAATTTGAAATACAGACATCACCCTCACATAATTTTACATGGGTATGTTGATTTAATTATCCATTTATTCGTAAGACGTGTAATTAAGATAGTACTTTTGCACACCTTGAAGCTTAGTAAGCTTCAAAGAGCAGTGAATTTCTTATAAAGCCAATTAAAATACTAATTTATATTTATAAAATAAATTTGTGTCCATATGGGAATGGATTATTCTAAAATGTGAGTGAACGCAACTACTAAGTTCAACACTCATAAAAATATTTCATATTAATTTTTTATAAATATACGTTGAGATTGTGTGGTTAGCACAATGACCTTCGTCCTTTAATTCCTGGATCTATGTCACATACCCATTTGAAGCTGGGTGGAAAAATGGAGACCCTTAGCCACGGGAACAAGCCTCTACCTTTACAGAGATTTGAGCCCTTGGCTCCCGGTACGCAAGCTGAGCACACTACCGCTCGACCAACGCGCCCTTTCTGTTAGATAAGGGAGATAATGTATTGGCAATTTTTAAAAATTATTTTTTATGCATCCCTTTTTCTTGGGGAGGGGGGGGGGTTGAGGGAATAAACTATTTCTACTACTTAAAGTCATTATAAATAACTTAAATATAGGTTCATAAGTTTATGTGTGTTTTTCTCTCTCTTCTCTCTCTCTCTCTCTCTCTCTCTCTCTCTCTCTCTCTATATATATATATATATATATATATATATATATATATATATATATATATATATATATATCTCACTCATATACTATTAACAATGGCTCGACTAAATAATAAATGTGCAATTTAGTATTGTTACTGAACAGGGTGGATATATAAATATATTTATAATGTGTGAAGAACATTTTTTAAAGTTAAGGTTACCTATTTATAGGTATGATGTTGAAGATATAAAATCAAATTTTGCAAATGTATTTGGTAATGAGTTTAAAAGCTGCTATTTTTTTTTAATAGTAATGTATTGGAAAAACACTAAATTATTGTCCATTAGGCAAATATTTTGACCTATATTTTAGGTTTAAAATAAATATCAGACAATTCAAGTCTACTGACGACAATATTGTTTTTGTCATTTTCAGATCTGCACAGCTACTTTAACTTATTGTACAAGTCCGAAAACTCAAGTGTGCTACTGTGCTGTAGAAAATAGAGGCATCTATGAAATACTTTTGAACAGCTCTGCACTTGTTGATTACGGTAATGCCTTAATCCGGATTAAGTGGAGTGGTCTTTCAATTGATTTGTTTACAAATAGCCTCGAAGTCCCCACCATTTATGGTAAATATTAAATAATTTTGTTTGACTTATGTAAGTTCCAACATTTTAAGATATTATTATTTATTATTACTTTTATTACAGCACATTCCATCAAATGAAGATCATGTCTGTTAATAAGCATTTCAGATGTGCATAAATATATGCGTGTAGCAATATTATTGTTATTTTAATGATTTATTTTTATAGTCTAGTTAATTGAATCTAGTATGGACTGGAAATTGTGCTGCCTTTAAGTATAAAATTTATTGGTTGTTTTAGTATAAAATAGATTTTAGTGGTTTATGCTTCTTTTAATCTTTATATATTTTTTTAAATAACACATTTAAATGTGTAAATCATTGTCTTTTACATGTGCTATTGCTTTTGTTTGTTTTTTTTAAGCTGAATTCGAAATTGCAATAAAATAGAAATAGTTCTTATTATTTTAATGGTATGTATACAAAAACAGGAAATATTAAATGCCTGTTACCTTAAATTTATCTTAAATATCATCTTACTTTAATAAATCACATTTATCAATTTCATCTCATTCACCAGATGTCAATAACGTGACAACAAGCATAATCCTAAATGATGCACCTATGACTTGCCCAGCAACAGTCCAGCAAGGGTCAGTTATTAAATTCCGTTGTCAGAAATCTCCAAGTCCTTGTGTCGTAGCCATCGCTGTAGACAACACCTTCCAAGTAAAAAGTGAAAACATTGCTGTATACACAGTGGACAGCTCCCTAGCGCCTTCTTCAACACACAACTTCACATTTTCTTATTCTTTTTGTGGAGAAGCAATAAACTCAACAACTTGCCAAGTCACGATAGGTATGTTAATTTTTTAAAAACAAATCGTTTTTAACGTATCATTATTTCCAGATAATTAGACAAAGTATTTCCTCTTGTGCCGTTTCTTCTCTTTAGCTACTGTCTGTGTTAGGTAAGCTTCAATTATAAGCGGTAAGCGTTTCTGAAAAGCAAATTAATGATGTGATATTTGTGGTTTTAAAAGGCATTGGAAAAGAACTAAATTTAAGGTTAGAATAAGTGGACATTCAAGAATAAAAAGAAAATTAAGAAATACTACAAAATAATATATATACATAATTCACCAAATCAAGAGCGAGTATGTTCAAATAAGAATGACGAATACCCATCGCCAGGGTCGGCCAATTAAATTTTATGGTTGGCAATCTAGGGTGGTGCAGGTTGGGGGGTTGGTAGCTAAGCGCAATGCGCATGCCTCGAGACAACAAATGAGTCGGCGGTTCCTCCCCTCCCCGAAGTTCACTCGCGTTATGTGTCCGTTATGTAGTTTGTGTCCGTTCTTCCCCCCACCCTTTTTTTCTTCCGTTTCTTTGCCGTATCTATGAGCAAGTCTGCGGCGTATGCTTCGCGCGGGTCGTATCTAGTTGTTATATACATTAACTAACAGTCAAATAAATATATATATATATAAATCAAAGTATGTCTGTGTGTGCATGTCCTTTATAGCTGAATAAACCATTCATCCGATCGTCATGAATTTTTTGAAGACTGTTAAGTACCTACCTGGGATGGTAACTGGCAACTTTGTTTTCTAAATTTAACACTCATGGGGCACCGGGGGCCCATAATGTCATTTTTTGCTTATATGAGCTATATAAAAATTAGTTTAAGCGCTAGCTACTGTGTAAATTGTTGGCTTTTAACCAAACTTTGCATATGACAACTTGATAGCCAATATTAAAATACTATAGGGAACTGAACTGCAAATAGTCATTCCTTTGGGGCTGGGGGCCCAAAAATTCACATTTCTTAAACGTTTAAGATTTTATTCACCATTCAGTCATTAACAATCTTGACAAATAATGACCCATGTATCCATTATTATACAAATTGAAATGAACAGGGGTTTTTAAACTTTATATCTTGCACTGAATGGGCCCCGGGGCCCTTAATGTCTTTTTTTGCTTATATAAGATAGATAAAAATTAGTTTATGCGTTAGCTACTGAGTAAATGAATGGATCTAAACCAAAATTTGAATAAAAAAACTTGGTAGCCCATATTAAAATACTATAGGGCACATAACTTCAAATGTCCATTCCTTCGGGGCTGGGGCCCCCAATGTCTTTTCTTCGTATATGTTTAATGTATTTCCCCCCCCCATTTAATTTTTCACGGTTTTAGAGAATATATCTATGAGGAATCATACTTAAATGAAAAGGTTTTTGAAATTTATATCTATCACCAAATGGGCCCAGGGGCCCTAAATGTATTTTTTTCTAATATATATATATATATATATAAATCAAAGTATGTCTGTTTGTGTGTGTGTGTGTGTGTGTGCATGTCCTTTATAGCTGACTAAACCATTCATCCCGATCGTCATGCAATTTTTGGAGACTGTTGAGTATGCTCCCGGGATGGTAACTGGTACTTTTTTTTCAAAATTTAACACCTATGGGGCGCCGGGGGCCTATAATGTCATATTTTGCTTATACGAGCTATATAAAAATTAGTTTAAGCGTTATCTACTGAGTAAATGAATAGATCTTAACCAAACTTTGTATACAAAAACTTGGTAGCCCATATTATAATAATATAGGGCAATTGACTCCTAATGGCCACTCCTTCGGGGCTGGGGGCCCAAAATACCTTTTTACTTAAACTTTTAAGATTTTATTCCTCAATTCGATTATTAAAAAACTTGACAAATAATGGTAAATGTATCAACTATTATCCATATTGAAATGAACAGGTTTCTGAACTTCATATCTTGCCCTGAATGGGCCCCGGGGCCCTTAATTTCGTTTTTTTGCTTATATGAGCTATATAAATATTAGTTTATGCGTTAGCTACTTAGAAATGAATAGATCTTCACCAAACTTTGTATACAAAAACTTGGTAGCCCATATTAAAATACTATAGAGCACTGAACTTCTAATGTCAATATCTTCAGGGGCCGGTGACACCAAATGTATTTTTTTCGTATATGTTTAAGATATTTTTCCTATTCAATTTTTAAAGATCTTGAGAAATATATCCACAATAAAACTGAATTAAAATGAACAGGATTTTGAAGTTGACCTCTTGCACCGAATGGGCCGGGGGCCCCTTAATGTCATTTTCCCTCATATTAGCTATATAAAAAGTAGTTTTAAGCGTTAGATAATAAGAAAATAACTGGATTTTGACCAAACTTAGTATATAAAAACTTAAGAGCCTATATTACTAAAGTGCACTGAACTCCTAATGTCCATTCCCTCGGAGCCTGGGGGCCGCTAAATGTCTTTTTACTGAACTTTAATAATTGTATTCCCTTTTCAATTTTACACGATATTGAGGAATATAGATTGAGTACAATGGCAATAAAAAAACTATATTATCACTCATTTTGGGGCCGGGGCCCTTAATATCGTTCGTTCTTTTGTACGCTATTTAATTTATTAATTTATTTATCCGTTTGCTATGAAACTTGGAATTTTTTCCACTCTTCCGCGGAGGTTTCTGCATAATTGTTTTTAAACATAACACTCATTGGTTTCTTTAAATTTATTCATTTTTACTGATATCGTTGCAACGCACGACGGGTCTGCTAGTATATAATACAATTTTAAGTAAGATTTTTTTTTCTATTTCTTTTTATTAAAGGCTTTAAAATAAGTAAATAAAGTTAAATTATTTATGATAGTAAATGTTCACTCATGAGCTAAGTACATTTGAGGAAAAAGTTAAAATATGCGGTTTATAAATTTTACAATTTTTTTTTATTATAGTAAAAAAGTACTTTATATTTCCAATATTTCATTTTCTAGCTCAAGCCAGGAGAGATGATGTCGAAGTGTCTATAATTGCAGTTATAGTTGGTGTCTGTGTTGGTGGCGTGGTTCTTATCATTGTTATTATTGTAGTCATAATTGTACGCTACAAAGGCTTGATATGCTGCTATGGTTTAATACAAAGACCCAAATGAAGGATTTCGAACATTGAAAAGCAATAAATATGATTTTAAGCTGATTACATTTATCGCTTTTATTACATTAACAATAAAATCAGTTTAAAAAAAGAAATATGACCACATACTCAATTTATTGTAATTTTTGTTGAATATTGTTTTCAGAAAATGTATTAGCGGATTATATGATACGTAAAATATATAATAATAATAATAAATTGATTATTTATATAGCGCTGTATCCCAGTAAGGAACTGGGCTCACAGCGCTTTACATGAAAGAAATAACATACCTATAAATATTACATTAACTTTCATATCATAACAAACACAAAAATTACAGTACATTATACATAAGCTACGTTAATCATTTACAAGAAATGTTGTTTCATTAATTTTGAAAATAAATGTTGAAAAGATGTGTCTTAAGTGCAGTCTTGAAGGACTTGGTTGTTTGAATACTACGTATGTGTAATGGTAGAGAATTCCATTGTTTGGCTGCACAAAAAGAGAACGACCTTTCACCAAATGTTTTGGTGCGTGTCGTAGGAACAGAGAGAACGCGTGTGTCTGCAGAAGATCGTAGCTGGCGAGTGGGTGAGTAGACCGACAAAAGTTCAGTAAGATACGATGGGCATGAGTCCGAAAAGAAGTTGTGACAGAGAACGGCCAGTTTGTAATCAATACGGGCTTGTATAGGCAGCCAATGAAGTGAGTGAAGAAGTGGAGTAACATGGTCATGTTTTTTTTGCCTTGAGCACCAGTCTGGCAGCTGAATTTTGAACTTTCTGTAGTTTTTCAATGCATTGTTTTGGCGCACCAGACAGAAGAGAATTGCAGTAATCCATACGAGCTAGTACAAGAGCACAGACTAGAGTTTTTGTTGCACTAACTGTTAAGTAATGACGGATTGAGCTGATCTGACGAATGGCAGTGTAGGCAGAGCGACAGATGTGATTGATGAAGTTGTTAATAGACATGTTGTCAGAAATAATGTAGCCAAGATTCCTAGTCGATGTTGTGAACAGAATATCCGAACTGGCTACGTGAATTGACTTCGGAAGAGACAAAGTACTGCGTGATTTATTGTTGCAAAATAGAAGTGCTTCAGTCTTGTCATCATTCAGCTTGAGTTTGCTGAACGTCATCCAAGACTTTACCTCATCAATGCACTCTTGCATCAATTGGACAGCGGAGTCCAAATTAGAGGGATCTGTGTGAGTATATAGCTGAGTATCATCTGCAAATGATTGGCTTTTAACTGAATGCTTTTCGAGCAGTAGAAGTAGTGGTCTTGTATACAGCACAAAAAGTACCGGACCCAAAACAGAGCCCTGAGGCACACCATAAAGCAAGTCAGCTTTGTGAGAGATACAGCCATCTACTGATACTACCTGTGATCTGTTAGATAAGTATGATTGAAACCAAGCCAGAACTGAGCCAGAAATTCCAAAATAATTTTGCAGGGTTTTCAGCAGTGTTTGATGGTCGACAGTGTCAAAGGCTGCACTAAGATCTAAGAGGACCAATATAGAAATTTTCCCACTGTCCAGTGCGAGTAGGAGGTCATTTGTTACCTTCAACAGGGTGGTCTCTGTGCTGTGAGAAGGTCTGTAGGCCGACTGATTAGGACTTAGAAGAGTGTGGTCATTTAGATAAGCAAAAAGTTGTTTTAAGACTAGTTTTTCAATGACTTTCGACAAAAATGAAATATTAGACACAGGTCGATAGTTGTTTAAATTGTTTTGGTCTAACCCTTGTTTTTTCAGCAAGGGTTTTATAATAGCAGATTTACATAATGAAGGAAAGGTGCCAGATTTTAGACTTTCATTAACTATATTGTTACTGTTGGGAGTAAGAGATCTAATGACTCAACCAATAGTGGAGTGGGGATGGGATCAAGAGAGCAGGACGTTGGCTTAGATTTTAGAATAATACTTTTGACCTCATTTTCCGTAACAGGCTGGAACATGTCAAAGCTTGACCTCACAGCAAAAGAAGGAGATAAATCATGTGGTGGCAACAACGTTCTGTCAAGTTCCTTACGAATTTTAGCAATTTTGTTGATAAAAAAGTTACAAAATATATCTGGCTGCTGATGCAGGGGATACACAGAGGGAAGGACCATAGCTTTACCACTCCCTCTGAGGTTATTACATACATTAAATAGCTGCCTACTAGTACTACTTGTGATTACTTTATTATTAAAATATGATGTTTTTGCTTGATGTACAATATTAGTAACACATCGCTTGGCAGCGGAATAAATTTGCTTATTGACGACAAGTCTCGACTTCAACCAAGTCTTTTCTGCTATACGTCGAGCTTTCTTGGCGCGTCTAAGTTCTTCCCTTATAACAATATTATACGACTCCTACTACTATTCTAAATATTATTGTTTAACAATGTAAATGATTTTATACAGCATTAAAGTTTCTCTCTGCGCTTTTTTTATTTACCATCTGTCGCATATTTATGTGTTGACGTCAGAGATCTCGTCATAATGATGCTCCTCTGGGTTTAAGTCAGTTTCCTTGTCTGTGAAGTGGAAAATAACATGTCTGAAGTACTGACAGCCTAGAAATTGTATTATAATTAGATTGAAAATAAGTCATCGTTCTAATTAAAATGTTTGAAACCTAAACTAAATTCCATGATAAATATTTGTTACATAAATATATTTAATTATTTAACTAAATAGCACGCGCGAAAAACGAGGGATTCTATACTCAGACTCTTGAAAAAATAACACAAATTTCATTAATTTAATCAGCCTATCTATTGCTGCAATAAACTTCATTTCTAAATTCAACAAAGGTTGCGTGCATTGTGTAATAAGTTTCCTTTGTAGCAAAATGTAAATTTCACTAAAACGGTTGTATGATATGAACGGGCTGGGAATTTGTGTTAATAATGTTCAAGTTACAATCCGTAATTTTGACATGTAACTGAAGAAGATTGTAAATTTACTAACCCAAATCCTATTTTGGAATGTGTCTTAATAATTACTTCATGTGGTTTTATTAAATAAGGCTGAATTGGATATAAAATAAAAGTGTTACCTAGGATAAAATCAACTTTATTTGTTTGGTTTCCTTCCGATGACCGATGTGCCTCTTCATTAAATCCCTCATTAAGGTTGTCATGTGGAATAGCTTTTAACCTGGACTGCACTCCACTATTTTGGATATGGAAATCAGCTTGAGCGGAATGATCTGATGTGATATTTGGTGTTTCATAATGATGATTCTCGGTATTCACGTAATCTTCACTGCCTTCTTGGAAAACAAGAAACATACACAAGGGATTTATTTGACAATTATTAGGTGTAAATACATAAAACAATGAGTTTTTTCTTTATTATAATCCACCCTATTTGAAAGCAAAAATAGTGTTTTCATTATATGACACATACAATACCAGCAACTTGTAAAGTCGAAAAGTTGTATAAACTGCATAGTAATATATACCTTATATACTCGTTCTATAGCCCGTTCGTTCATGAGCCGACACACACACACACTTTTGGAAGGGAAACGTATTAAAAGTGTTTAACCCGATCGCAAGCCGACCCCCAAAAATAATAGGATAGCTTAAAAAAAATGGTACATATTTTTTAAAACTACAAGCTAAATCTATCATTATGATTTTTTACTTTGTACTGCATATCTTTGTCTTTCTGCCCTTTGTTAAGCAAGAGCTACCGGTATTTAAAAAAAAATAATTGGTAAACAGTTACGAAAGCACGTACAATAAAATCCGTGGTTGAAAACAAAATTTGTAAAACAATGTATCACAAAAAATAAATAAAATGATTTAAAAAGTTAAGTACTGATTTTTAATAATATATTATATTACTTTCTGATAGAGCAGTCGAATCTTGTAGAATGTAGAAAAGGACATTGATAGTCTACAATAACAACACCGATATTCAATATCCATGCGGAAATCACCTATGACCCGCTCATAGCCGACCCCCCAACTTGTTCCCTAAAATTTTGTCCAAAAAAGGTCGGCTTGCGAACGAGTATATACGGTATATATTTTTTCATTTTATTATTGACTAGCGTTAATACCATACTGTCCCAGGATGTCTTAAGAACACATGCAATCTTTAAATGTATATGTAAACAAATGATTCGGTTTTTTAAGAAATGTCAAAATCATTATAGTTATTAAAAATGCGATGAAAAATCATTACAATTACATTTGTGAACCTTTCTTTCCCGAACAAGAACTCTTTCTGTAACACGTTTGATAACTCTAATGGGATAACGTACTCAAAATTAATTACATAGCATGTCGGAATTCCATTTTTTGGTTTGATTCCTTACGCCAATACGCTTCCATTTGTTGGGTAAACTACTTACATAGTGTTTTACCAATATTTGCAGCATTTAATTAATGAGATATTATTGTAGCTTGGAATTCATTCATGTAAACACGTCTAAATTATCTAACAACTAAGAATTATTTTACATAAAAAAACAGTTGGTTTCACTGTTTTCTACAAATTGCATTTATGTTCTTGTAAATAGATTTGACCATACACATTTTCTAGTATCGCTAACTCTAACTTCCATTACAGTTAAGTTCAGAAACCCAAGATGTTAATCATCATAACGATGTATATATTTTACAAATTTGAAACGTTTGCTACCCAAAGCCTACCCATCTTCAAGCCACAAACACAATATTATCAATTATAATATATAAACACTAAATAATCTTATCGGATATGAGATTAGAGCTTTTTCCTTCAAAGTATGTTACGTGCATAGATAATAATTGAGAAAAACATACTTTCTATATTTAAATGACAAGATTTAGTTCTAGGAATAAAATACATAATTACAAATGTAGTTTTAGAAATACAATATGTTAAATAATTACAATAGTAGAATAAAAAGTTGATCTTAGTTGGTATATGGGGAAAAATTGTTTTCTGTGATGTTTGTAAAAAAAGTAGCCGCCACATGTCTTACCTTGAACGTGTGAGTAGTTTTGCATTTTTCTGCAATTATATAAATATAGTTTACAATAGGAATATTTGTGTTTTTTTCCATAATATAATAATAAAACACGTTAAAAAAAATTAAAAATTGTATTCATTTTTTATTTTAAAATTTGCATATAAATACTTAGATTACCCTAAATCATATAGATATGTAAATTTGTTTAAAAAATAGATTTTTTAGCATTTTGTCAATTCAATTTGAAAAAAAACTAGTAGAAATGTATTTTTCCTAATTATATTGTGATATAAGTAAACACATTTTGTACATACTAAAACTCACTTAATATGGGCTTCTTGATACTGTCTTTTAACTATGTCTGAAAAAATATATCTTGATTACCACCGAAATAAAACAATTATTATTATCACCATATACTTTTTTTTAAAAAATCATAGAGAGTATGTAAGAATAGCTTCAAGACAATTTTTTGATATCTTAATTGTCATAAATCACAAAAATAATATTTTTTTTTAGCTTGTGTGCTTATCTGATTTGATAAATTGGACCATGATTTAGTCAAAGCAGTCATTTTTTTTATTATACCCACCTCGTTCTTTTAACGTAAAATGCATTTTCCAAAATACTGGAAAACCCATTGGGATTTTAAATGATTAGATGAGAAAGTTTCAAACCGGAATTACGATTGGTCTAATTCATACCGTTTGATTTAAGAGAACATCCGAAATAAATGCAAATGAATGTTGCGTCGGTAGTAGCCTAGCCACTTAATTCCAGCATTTTTATTTCAGACGTTCCTTCAATACAGAAGATTATAATACAAGTTAATACATCCTTTGTTTTTTTTTGTAGCTTGAAACTAATTTTGATTTATACACACAATCAGTAAAACATAAATAATATGAACTTCTATGACATTGAAGCTCGGTAATCTATATTATAGATCACCGAGCTTCAATTTTATAGTGTTAAGTGCTATATTATTTTGTTTGCTATTAGTAAGTTAGTTATTGTCCTTCGATTGTCTAAAGAAGCCTAATTCAAAATAAGTTAAATGTTATTAATTTTTCTCTCACTTCTATCCTTAATTCACTACACATGCCAATCCAGAGTGAATGTCAAATGGAAACAAAATTGTGCAACACGAGATTGAGCCTCATGAACACTAAACTCTCAATTCAATTTTTTAAATATTATTATGGATATAGATTAGTGACGTATTATTTGTTACAATTATAATAAGGACGGAGATATGTTTGTCTTCATTTTAGTCCATTTTAAACCAACTCAATTACTTTTGAACGGGTTAATTAATGCTTAATTGTTGGTCTTCAGCTTATTTTGGATTATTGTCATTATGTGATTTTTCATTTCTTAGGGCTGAAAAAGTCATTTCGAAACAGTTTTACTTTTAGAGCAGATTTTCGTTAAACAATTACTTTTAGAAGAAAATAATAGTAATAACTTTTGGTAATTTGTTGGATAATAAATCGGGAGCAATTGTTTGTAAAGTTTCGAGAAAACTAAGTTGACCAATTAACTTAAAATTTGAAAAACAAATTCTATAGAAATTCGTCAATACAGGAAAAGTGTGAGTTTAATGAATGGCTTTAAAAAAAAATCAAATAATTAATTTCCGCTAATGTCTATTAAAATTAAAAAAAAGATGTTTACTTTGTTTACTGAGAGAAATTTCTTTTTTTAAAAATAAATTGTATACAGTAAAATTAGGAAATATATTTATACTTTTGTTTTGAGGTATGATACATACATTAGTCAAATACGGCTTTTAAAATATTCATAATAAAAAATGTTTACAGTAAAAATCTAAAATGTATCTCTTATTTGAATGTAATAATCATTGTAAATAAAAATACATAATGTTTAAAATATGCAGATGACAATCAAACTATGACATGGTTATGACACTTTAAACTTTAAAGTGAGACACCAATTGTCAAGATAGTTACATGGACAAATTTTAAATAAATTACCAATTGAAAAGTAAACTATTAAATAATTAACAATTTAAGATAAAGATAATTAACAATTTGTTTCTGAGAATTTCAATAAACACCACAATACATCAGCTGTAAAAAATTAAGGAATTTAGGCTGATCTGATATCTATGTATTACATAATTCACTTAAGAAGGTATTTGCAAAAGAGCATGACGAACGACCCTCGCTGGTTTCGACCACCGACCAATCAGTTTATGGTTGGCAAGCAAAGTTGGTGGAGAGTGGGGGGTCATCGAGATCAACATTGCTTCTTGAGTTCACTTTCTATGTTCCTTCACAGAATAACATGTATTTCGTAATGTAGTGGTTATGACATCCAGCATACACGTTCAAGCCCCAGCTATGACATGACTTTTTAATTTTAAAAAATGTTTGTGTTTGTATCCGTTCTTTCCCCCCTTTATTTTCGAACATTACTTCGCAACATGGCTGTAAACTGTGTTTCTTGACATTAGGATAACTTCTGCGACGTGCCATCCATTGTGGTCAGTGACGGAAAAGTAGTCATGCACTCCTCAACAATACTTTCAGAACATGAATTCTTTAGGAGTATATGGTGGTGAGGCAGAAATTATCGCAATGTCCGCAATACTTCCCGTCAGTAGTATGTGTCCGTTCTCCCCCCCCCCATATCTTTGTACTATCTATGAGCAATATATGCGGCGTATGCTACGCCGTGGGTCACTTTTAGTTCTGAATAATTGTTTTTGTTTTAGTTTGATTCATTGTGCTTAAATAATGTCCACGGTAATAGAGTGCACATTAAAATATGAGGCTTCAGCTTTGTTTTGATAATATTATTTTTACCACGTTTTTATTAACTTGCTTTCGTTCATGTCTGTCCACATTGTTTTCATTCTTGTACACTATTTTTCACATTTTCCAACGTAAAATTAAACCACTTTTGATGGCCCTGGAGAGCTCAAAGGTTTACCACATGATGACAATTCATTGTATCTAAATTTCAGATCGATCAAATTATGCATTTTTTAGTTTATCTCTATATAAGCATCTGTATCCGTCTGCTGGTGTTACATTTCACGTGCCGAGTTCACCTCGTGACCTCATCGCTGTGTTATTAAAAGGTTGGGTGGGCGCTGATGAGGTGTTTGGTAAAATAAATAGAGGTAAAAAATATTTTTTAAAAAATAGGTTGCTTTAAGTGGACTAAAAAGAATAAAATAAATAAAGGTAAAAATGGATTTTAAAAAACCACGTTTTTATAAGTTGACTAAAATGAAGAAAATAATTTACAATTTATAAATTCAAGTACTTTCATTTAATATGTCTAAAAACTTTGGGCGGATAGAAAAAATAATGATTTATAATTCAGAAGGCAAAAGAGAGACCTATAAGTGAGAGCATGAGTGAACTGCATATGTTAAACCTCATAAGCACCCGCCCGACGTTTTTAGACATATTAAATCAAAGTACTTAAATTTATAAGTTTTAAATTATATTCTTCTTTTTATTCCACTTATAAAAACTTTTTTTTAAAATCCTTTTTTACCTTTATTTATTAATAAAGAGAAATATGGAGACATTGTCATCACCGCGACAAAGTTCGAAAAGTTGTTAAAATAATTAATATATATGAACAAAATTATAAATCGAATCATTGAATGAGAAATTAAATTTGAAAAAGTTCCGTTACCCCAATGAAATCACAGATTTTAAAAATTATTTAACTACAAAAGGGAACAGTTACTTTTTTAAAATTATACTTAAATGTAGCGCTTTCTTTAGTGAAATATTTAAAATGCGAATAATATTTATATACTTACCAGAACGCCTTCTAACAAGTAACACTGTCAGTACTACCAATAATGCAACGCCAACAACTGCTGCAATGACTCCACCGATGATGGCCCAAATGTTGTTATTTTCCTCTGTAGACGTTCAAATTATGAAAAAAAAATACTCTCATTCTTGAAGTAAAACCAAACTAAAACATATGTGTACTTAAAATTGGATTTTCTAGTAAACTATTTTATTCGAAAATTATTTCATCGTTTACACAAACAAAAAAGAAACAACATAGGTAACAAAAACGAATTCTTAAAACATTAACAAATCTAGAGAAGTGACAACAATAGCAATGATTCTAATTTAAGTAGAAATTATTTATAATTACAATTTATGCTACATACTAATTATATATCATGTAAAACAAAGTACCTTTCAAAAGTTTTAGACTCACTGTTACGATGTTGTTAAAACATTTTGATTCATGCCACACAACACAAGTGCAATTCATTCCTTGCGAGTCATGTGTAATGTTTAGGGACATACGAATGGTATCACTGTCTTTACAAGAAGAATAAAGTCACTCGATTTTTATTATTTAATATGAAATTTAATATAGACAAATGTTTATTTATTTATATTTCTTTTTTTTTAAATCTTAAAAGGAAAAATATATTTAAAACATATAGAAACTGTTATTTAAATTTTAATTCGATGAATACAATTACTTTCATTGGACTTTTTTTGGGTTAAACACACAAGTGTTATGTTTTTGTATAGTGGATATCCTCCTTTAGATTCACACACGATGTCTGTGCTTCCTTCTTTGATCTGCAGCAGATTTTCTGCTGTCGGGAATATGACTTCATCTGACACAGAATATATCTGCGGAGCTTTGGGTGGCCCTTAAAATATATGAATTTCAAAAGAAATTCATCAGTATTTTTTTATTCATTGTTACATAATTTTAGTATTTTCTTTAGCTTTTGTATTTGATAAATAAGTTTGATGATTTAGCAATTAAGGTAAACAAAAAAGTTAATTGAAATTAAGTTTGCTTGTAATACAAATATTTGTTTATATTTTATGTATCTGATAATGAAATCATAGACATGTATACTTTACCTTTTACTGCTACTGAACCTATTGTCTCTGTAGAAATCTCGCTAAAAACAGAATTAACAGCACGACACAAGACATAAAAACGTCCACTTTCGTTAATCAGTTGCGTAAAAAGGTAATCGGATGTATTTTGTTTAAGCCTTGACGTCACTGGAGTATTGCTGACGTAAATAGACACTATGGGTTCCGGATTGGTATTACTAACTGTGCAAGTACCAGAAATATATACTTCATTTGTATCACACTTGTCATTTGGAAAAGTAGTTATTTTAATAATGGCATTATCGGGGCCGTCTGAAAATAAATAAAAAAAGATAATGTATTAATAATTTGTCTTTTCACTTTGCTTTTTTAAATTAAAATATATTGATTTATATTACTAACTTTATTTAGGATTGAAAAAAATCATTGATATTTAGTACACAAAAAATTAATTTCATTTCATTATCACATAATTTTTATTTACTTAATATATATTTCATTTGAGATAAACATAAATATATTTAATTTTAATGTACAACTTATATTTTATTTACGCTATCATTATATTAATTACTTGGCTTTAAATATGAGCTAATGAATATTTATTTATTTTTTAAAATTGTACTCACATGAACTAATTACGAATGAAATTAAATTGTATGAATTTATGATGCTCCGACTTTGTTAATAATGTTAGCAACTATTCAAATATTTTTAAGTTGTAAAATACACATCATTTATTATTCATTTAACTTTCACTTACAAGCTACTTTTGGTTGATAAGTAATTTGGTTGGTCCAATTCAGTTTATTAGATATGGTACATATATACATTGTGCTTTCTGAAAGATAATATAAAGAACTGGTTTAACTAAAGATTATCTTTTTTAGGTATTAGTAGTATTAAATATTAAAGAAATTAAATGTTTATGTTAAAATTCATCACCCGCGTTTTTAATTTGTTTTTTTTAAGTTTGCCAAATTAAACACATCATGTCAATTATATGCTTTATTACTTGCTAAAAATTATAATAAATATATTTTAAATTTTCTATACATTTTTACCAAAAAAATATGTTTTTAAAAAAAAATATCATTAAATAATATCTTAAATAAAGGTATTTATTTGTTTTAGTTCACACTTTTAATAAAAAATATTTTAAAAAAAATATTAAAAAAACATGGTAAGCAATTTTTTTTCTAATGAGAAGATTAAAATACATTGTAAACCATGATATGTCTACATATTTAGATTATGCGCATAAATAAACATATGTATGTTTTAAACTGCCCTATAGAGAGTAAGAAATCTTTTTAAAATGAGCAACTCTATTTCATTTTTTAGGATTTTTTTAAAGTCTGTAAAACTAATGATGTGTGTTAAAAATCTAGTTTTTTGTTGTTGTAGTTTTAAGATAAAGAGCTACATACACATTCTCTTTAAAACATTGCTATTCAACATAATCACTATTTTTCTTAATGTACAAGTTGTTTTCGAATCGTTTCCAGGACTTTAAAAAAAATGATATATTACTTTTAATGTTGTTTTTGTTTTGTTTTTTTTGTATGTAATACAATAGCGCAGTGTTTACAATTTGATTTTCAAGATCTTATCTCAGACTTTCTAATTAAAAATGTATGGTCTATGCAAAATTATGTTTAAAGAATTTAAAAAGAAATATTTAAAGACAATTAAAGCTTAAGATATATCTAGAAAAATTTCGTAATTTTACAATTCTGAGGCAGGTAAGAAATTTGAAAAGTTCGTAAAATTTAAAGTTTTTAATTACATTTTTTCCCTGTAATATTTAAAAATATCAATGCAGGTATATGATGTAATATGAAATTTCCCCATAGAAAATGAACATACAAATTTTTGACTTAAAATAGATGCATTTCCAATAAGAAAACTAATAATTGTTTGTTGTTGTAATTGATAGTTGTTTGACTGTAATGTTCTGAAGAAGAAAACGATTGAGCAATACGAAAAAGTTAGTTATTACGCTCGGATGCAACGATAAAATGATCCATTGCAAATGCGTTTTGTAATTAATAAATATTTCCATTAAAAGGAATTAAGGAATAATGTCTTTTATAATATGGCAGTGTATTAAGTGATGCAGTTACGCGTGTATTTACCATTTCCTTGACGTGTTGCGTGAAAATACAATTGACCATTTTGAAAAAAATCACCAGACCATATGACGATTGTTGGTAAAAATTTCGGACTTTTTTCAGAACAAGTACACGAGCTGTTTTGCATTTCTTTAATGTAGTTGTTAACGTGACAGTCAGGGGCCAGAACAATTTCAGGAAAACCTATAAAGTAGCAAACAGCAAATAAACCACATTTCGGTTACTTGTAAAACAATAGAATAAAAGTAAAATAAAAAACGATCTGATTCAAAAGAAATAATAATCATAAATTTGGAATAAGGATTCAAACATGAAATAAGCACTGAAATGAAATTTAATATTATAAAACTAACAATAAAGATTACGATTTTTTAAAGCTCTAAACAACATTAGCTTAATACCACGCTGTTTCCGTACTGTAAATTCTCTCTCTCTCTGTCCTTAATATAATATATAATATATATAGAGTGGTCCTCGTCGTATCGACGGACGAACGAACATATATACATATATATATGCATTATATATATATATATATATATATATATATATATATGTTTTATATTGCCAGTGTAGTTAATGTTGTC
This sequence comes from Ampullaceana balthica, assembly GCA_944989445.1. NCBI lineage: Eukaryota > Metazoa > Mollusca > Gastropoda > Lymnaeidae > Ampullaceana > Ampullaceana balthica. The sequence continues at coordinate 214,736 of CALYLW010000448.1, read as the reverse complement.
TTTAATATGTTGAGTCCCAACATTATGTATAGACGCTATATTTAATTTAGCACTGCCCCCGTCAGACTGAGATAAAAAATGTGGTCCTTCGAGTCGGGTCTATGAATGCCCAGTTAACACCAAAACTATGAAAACAAACCTGCCGTTTAATTTGCCGCACCTTCTTGAAATATAAAATGAATTTTAAAATATGCATTTATACATGGAGCGGGTAAATACAATATAAGATGTGAAATCTCGAGATTACATTCTCTCAATATTATTATATAAAGGTTGTATAATAATTATGTAATAATACTTTTTTGGTTTCATTATATGGGGATCTCCTTTGTAATTTTTATTTCAACTTATAAAAATGTAATTCAATTAAAAATTACATGTGTCCGAAATTTCTTTCATTTTCATCCATTAGCTTACGTTTTTGTCCTGTATAATTGACTGCGTCAGTGAGCCGAAAAAAACTATTAGTGTGGTCATAAAACTACATTTAAATGTTTACACCTGCTCTACTTAGCACCAAATACATTTTTTTGTGTAAGGTGTATTGACAAAATTATTTTAAATTTAAATTTAATTAAGTGGACTTAATTTTTTTTTAATTTTCTATCAAAACAAACGCTTATTTTAAATACATTACCAATGTCAACAATATTTGTATCTTGGCTTGTCCTCGTTATTTCATCTGTAATATCCGATGTGATGTTTGGATACATGACAACATACAAGACATACGATCCTGGTCCTAGTGTTGCAGCAGAAGCAGTGAAAGTACATTCTGATCTAATGTATCCTTCAGTACTTGATGGCTCATGGCGATAGGTTACTGATCCATGTTTAGCATGCACCGTCAATGTATTCTTTACACAATGTGTATTTTTAAAAAAAATATATATATTAATAGTTTGAGTTTTACAGGTAATACTATACAGTATAATATGTCGAATATTTACCTAACGTATTTTTGATGTCTTCTATGAAAAGTTTATAGTCAGTAATTAGAATCGATTCAAATTTGAAATGTACAAATTAAATAAAAATATGTTGTTATATTTTCTTCACTTTATGTAAAATATAATCCATTACATATTATAGACAGTGTAACATGTAAAAAAATGGGATTGCATTGATGACTATTTAAAATAAAAATACATGAATTTCAAGGATTTCAAGATTCAATTTCATTGTATTTATTGTTACAGTCAAAATATATTTAGTCATAAAATTAATATAAAATTGTGTTCACAAAGAATATAGTTTTATTTAATAAAACGCTCAGAGAATCTGCTGTAAAATGAAAAATGATTTTAATTGTATTACTAATACAGAGAACCGACAAGTACTGTAGGAAAACAAACCAAACTGAGCTGGTTATAACAATGTAGTTGAGACATAGATATGTTATTGATATTTTATTGTGTTTCTTTACACAAGTAGAGTTTAAAAAAGTTATGTTAAACGTTTAGAAAATAAAATTAATAACGTGTTTTCTTGTAGTTTCGAGATAATGAAAGAATTATATTAATTTATAACAGCTAAAAACTGAATAAAACACAACATACATTTGTTTTGATTTTAAAAACACACAGAGCCTCTGGAAAAACTTGTTCAGTGTAGCATCGTGTATATATATTGATGTCATCACGCAATGTTACATTGGTACAAATGGGGCTACTTGGGGGAGCTGAAAAATCCCAATAATGTTATGATTTATATTATTAGTATCAAATATATTTAAAGGTCCTTGTCTACCTATTTTCCCTGATAAGAATAAACTTGAACTCATTTATCATCATTGTATATTTTCCTAACAAGTGAAAACTTAAAATAACAGATTTTAATAATATAGTGTAGGGGTGGACATATTTTCAGATTGCGTGCAAACATTTTCTAATTCAAAAAGAAATTGTTGTTTCTTGCCGAAGTATCCAAGAACAATAAATGTGTTGACTCTTGGTGAGATGAAGTTTAATTTTTAATGACATTACCTAAATATAATTAAAGAACTATATATATATATATATATTATTGACTACAGCCAACAACTATTGCATTACAATATAATATGCCTTGACCAGTTAGAAAACGAATTATTGATTAAAAATATCAAATCGATTATAAATGGTGTAAATATCAGTTGATGAAATAGCCTGATATACAGTCTACGGACAGACCAATCAATGTGATATGGCTTTTATGGATTTAGACTTTATGAGGCCCTAAGATATTTGAGGCGTGGGAGCGCTTTTAAGTCCAGATATTCTATGTCAGTGAAAAATATGAAGTTCCGGGCGCCCAAAGAAGGCGAGGGCCCTAAGCTATAGCTTGTTTAGGAAATAGATGAATCCAGCACTGATAATGTTATAGACTGTATCAGTTTAATCTTAGAGGTATATTTCGTATTCTTCAAAGATTCATTAGCTGCATAAGCATCATTAGATTTGATAAGGAAGTTGAATTTATATAATTTTTTTTTAGAAAACAATGATTCACATGAGTGAGTAGATGAGAACATTGATAATATTGTTCTTGCTACAATTTGAGAGATGTAAGAGTTCCATGCATGCAGAATTGGATTAAGATTGCACGGGGCCCCTGACGGCAATTCCACCTGGGGCCCAAGCCACTTTATTATACAATATAATAACTTTTGGGGCCATTAATTTAGCCTTATATCATTGGGGGCCCCTGGCTTTAGCCCAATCAGACTCCCCGTGAATCCGCCCCTGCATGCATGTCATTCTTTGAGTACTTTATTTTTATAACTGATAACCTGGGGAACCCTTTGTTGCATTTTAAAGTTAATACATTTGTGTTTAAAGGTTTAGCTGAACTGTGACTCAAAGCTATATTTCAAAATCACGTAGTTATATTCAAGACAAAATGGCTCGTTTTGTTATTGTTACCTTTTTTTAAAAAGAAGCCACCTGTGATTATATAATACTTTTATTTAAATGATAACTTTAAAAATAACAAGTTCAGAACAAACGGAAAACAGGGCTTTATTCCTCATGCTGATGATTCTAAATCGTTGAGCCAATTACGTATAGACATCGCTGCCTATCATCTATAGAAGACTACTTTTTGTGTTTACAACACAATTTTTTAAAAGAAAAAAATGATTTTAAAAAAATTAATTAATGTTTCAGAAGCTGATACAGTCACCTATTACGCGTATTATGCGCGTACGTAAAAAATATATTATTCCAATGACCGCATGTCAAGTTAAATATAGATTGTGCACACTACTTTCCGTAGCTAAAAAAACCAACAATTTTTAAATGTAAATGAATAAGAGGGTAATTTACTCCATTTTATTTAGTAATATCAACCTGAAGTACATTTTGCAGTAATAATAATGCGAACTTGCGATTGTAGCTATTTTACAAAATGCTTAACTAATTTTTCTATCATCTTGACGTGCCAGAACGTCACTATTGGTGAATTTGACATGTGTACATTAACTCTGATCTTCGATCATGTTTGGCATTTTTATTTTGTATGATAGTCTGGTGGGAAACTACGACATCCTGTTCCGTGGATGACTGTCTTTGTTGGATTTATAAACAATGTCTTTTTCAAATTAAAGGCGTATGTGAATAAACATTATTTTTAGAAACAAATACAGGCTATTTTTTATGGAAAAACGTTAACAAAACTGGAACACTTTTATTTACTAAGAATAACATCAATAAACAGGGTAACTTACTGAAAACGTTTAGGGTATACACTGAAGTCAAATACAGCACTCCACTCAATGAAGCGTAACAGTACCAAGTTGTTTGATGAAGCGATATGATAACTGATTTAATCGTGAACACTGACACGTAGTCTGAAGAATTCGATATTATGATTGCATCATAATTATATGTAGGGCTTTTTAAGGCGTGGACACACATATGTTGGGATAAGAAACATATAGTTGTGGTTTCACCATTTCTTGACCATATAAAAGCACTGAAGTTTTGTCCTTTCACAGTGCATTCAAAAGAATGAGATTGTCCTACAAGCGCCCAATCTGCTCCTGAAAGCACTGTGAAGAAATGTAAATTGCATGAATTACACACACACACACAAACATATATATATATATATATATGTATATATAATATGTATATATATAATATATAATGCAAAGACATATATTAGGGCAGTAGAAATTAACGATTAATTATTCGTTAAAAATAATCAATTATACTTAATTTGATCGATTAGAATTCGATTAAAATTTAATAAAATATTTTAAATATTATTTTTACAATTGATTTATAATTTATAATTTTCTTTCTTACATACTTGTCCCTCGTATTCTTATTTTTTATTTAGACGTGCGTACGTAAACTTAAAATTATTTTCTTCCGTATTTATTGCATAGCGGAACGAATTTTCTGTGTTACGTTTCAATATTTAGGAGCCACGGACTTACTGCGACTAAACCGATTTCGCGAAATAATGTAACACAACTTAAGGGGGTGCGTTATAAAAATATAATTAATCGATTACATTTCTCAGGATTGATCGAAACAATTTTTAAAATCCAGACCAGCTTTAATGTACATATATATATGTAATATATATATATATATATATATATATATATATATATATATATATATATATATTAGGGCTGCGGAAATTAACGATTAATTTCACGATAATCTTTAAAAAAAATTAACTATTAAATTAATTTTTATGATTAATCGAGCCATCACTTACAAATTATTAGAAGTCAAAAAGTAAAAAAAATAATTAAAATAGCGGCGATAAATAATACATTCCTGACGATTACACGAACATTTTGGTTTTAAACTAATGACTGACGGGAATTTTCACAATTTTGATATAGTTTGCCTAACATGGTGGTAATGGAGTCTGACTCAGAGACAGAAAACGACGCCATCTCTTCTTGTGAATTACTGCGTTACGAAATCGAGTTTAAAGTTGAATCCATTAACCCTCTATAATGGTGGGAACTTTATGAACACCGATATCCGATAATGTCATTCCTTATCAGAATCATTTTGTGCATACTAGTTACCTCAGTTCCATGTGAATGATTGTTCAGCTCGGCTGGTTATATTGTCAATTAGACCCGCTCATCACTTGAGCCAAATGTCAACACCCATGCCTTTTGGCGTAGTTGGTTAAAAGATGACATATAAAGGAGACAATCCAATGGTATTTAGATTTTCAACAAGAACGTTTAATAAATGTTAGTTAAGACATCATAAAATTTAATTTTTAGCCTCAATCGAAATTAACGATTAATCAATCGTTAATTTTTCAAAAGTTAAAGACTACATTTAAATTAATCGTTAATATATATATTAGGGCTGTTAATGATTAATTTAAATTTAATCATTAACTTTGTTCATTAAGTTTACACCATTGTAGAGGGTTACTGGATTCGGGAACTTTCATCTCCAGTTTTTAACGCAGTAATTCATCAGAAGAAATGTCGTCATTTTCTGTCTCTGAGTCACACTCCATTGCTGGCATTAGGTTAATACGCTTTTCATTTCGTTTGATAAGTAGGCGAAGTATTAGAACCATGGTAGGCAAACTTTATCAACATTTTGAACATTCCCGTCACTCAATAGTTAAAACCAACATGATCGTGTAATCGTCAGGAAGTTTGTTATTATTTATCGGCCGCTATTTTTAATTTTAATTTTTTTTTACTTTTTGACTTCAAATAATATTTAAATATTTAAGTGATGGGTCGATTAATCATTAAATAATAATTTTATCGTTAATTTTTAGACAATTAATCCAGAAATTAATCGTTAATTTCAGCAGCCCTATACATATTTATATATATATATATATATATATATATATATATATATATATATATATATATATATATATATATATATATATATATGCGGGTATGTGTGTGTTTGTGTGAATTCGATATTTTGAAAAGAGTTAACTTTTTGTTTATGTTTCTTGAAAAAAGAACACATTACTTTTTAAAAAAAAATGTATTATGTAAAAATATTAATTTCAGCTTTATTGTTTGTTTGCAAACATAAAAAAACGAAAAAAAATGTAGATATTTCATTTAATATATTTAATGTTTAATAATGATACATACCAGCACAGAGTATGATTAAAATAATATGTTTGATTCCTTGTATTGCTGCCATTTTAATCAGAGAAACTCATCACCACTGCATTAAAAAAAGCATTCGTGGTTATTATATTTTATCATAGTCATTATTCATAGTTATTAAGAGAACCTTAAAAAATAATTTATGAAAAATACCCGAAACCTTCTCTAATTCATTTTATTTATCGCACAATCTTTTTTTATAAATGCGGTAATTGCGTCCTACGCTATCTAAGGTGCATGCCTGGTCAACAATTAGTTACATTTTTTTAAATTTATGGCCTTATTCTATTGCAGTAAGTACACTGGTTTGGAAATTTGCTATGAATGACCGCAAATCATTTTTGAATCAACATTTATTCTTTAAAATTAAAAATTAGATTAAATTATATAATATATTTATTAATATTTAATTATTAAATTCTCATCTTAAAATATTTTAATTTATTTAGGAGATGGACAACTACTAAATGAGCTTGCTAGGTATCGTTATATAAATATTGTATTGTATTGTTAAATAATAAATAGTTTTGTTAAGCCAACACTCACCCATACTAAAATAAGAAAACCTTTGTAGCCCCAACCATGACAGATTACACACTACACACAACATAAACTATGAGTTTTCTGTTTTATGTGGGGAACGTAATCTCTTTTAGAACATCACCCATGTAGATTTATGACTCTTAACAGAAAAACGCGCGGGTTCCTCAACAGTTCTAAAGAGTATACATGACTGTTTGAAGGGCAATACGATGAATAGTACTTTACGTATGATAACTGAAGGTATTTTTCGGGTACTAAAAGTTCATACGTAAACTGTATATGTCCCACTCTGTAGAACAGGCTTCTCCCGGGCTGTTATTAAAAAGAAAACAAAAAGGTAAAGCATAAATTATAGGCCATTTAGTTAAAGAAGTCAAATCACTAAATTTAAAGAAAAAATACAGTGCGTTGGCAAACATTAACTGTTTTACAACAAATATATTTCCTAGATAGGATCTCTCTTTTTTTCAGACATGATCCATAATCAGATGGGACCATGTACCCCAAATTAATGGAATATGATATGTTTGGGTCAGTTCACCAGGCAGTCCGGTTTTTTCTTCTCTAAGGTTTACATATTCGATCCCTTTACAGGTTAGATAATGAAGGTCTCTAACAAATATTGATTAAGTTCGCAAACACAAAAAAGGCGTTTAATGATGTTCTAATTTATTTTTTAAATATATGTTTATACCAGTGATTGTTAGCCTACGGCACGCGTGTCACAGTCGGCACGCAGAGCCGCATCAACCGACACTTGACTCATATATTGATTCCTTAATCATACAAGCTAAGCCAAACTTTCATTTTTGGGTTGAATTGGAGATTTGGTACTTTGCTATAAATAATTGTATCTTGATTTAATTTTGGGAATACGGCCCCAAAAAGGTTCGTCACTCTTTGTATATACCTTAGAATATATACATTTTCTAGAAATTTTAAACTAACTCTTACATTCCCTTCGTTTCAAAAAGTTGTGAAAACGTATTTAAAAAATTTTTTAACACAATAAATTATAAGATAATATATATTAAAGCAAAGCAAAAGCTATAACCCTTACATTTCAAGTTTGAAGATGGGACACGTTTTACACTGAAATATAATATTGATAAAACTTAAAATGTTAGTTAGCCCATTAAAATGGTAAACCAAACCCGACTATAAAGTTACACTAATTTTCTTGTAAAAACATTTCATTTCTGATCGGGTTTCAAGCCTTAAAAACATTAGGGATATGAAGTAGCAAGAATTGTTGCTCGTGAAGATATAGAAATATTATTTATGAGTTTTATAAAATACGCTAGTCCAACAAATTCTGAAAAGTTGATAGAAACAGGCAGCTGAAACTACGATGATCAAAAGGGTAAAACGATCCCATGTAGAAAGTTTATCAACAAAGGTTAAAGTCTAGTAAAAACAGGTGTAGTTGAAACCTCCATGTACCAAATCTTAATCTAGCAAACTAGACGAAAACAAGCACCCAACCTGTGGACATTGAACAATTGTTACAGTCATATTAGTTCACCTGATGACTTCTTGCCTTACTCCTGACATGAAGGAGACAAGGGCTGTGGCAGAGTACTTCTTTTGAATTTTAGTTTTTACAATGTTATGCTTACTAAATAGACTATTGCAAGCTTCATCCTCCTGCTAAACAGAAAATTCCTCTCATTACAACTAAACGAAAATATTTTGTTGTTGTCTGTTGTTCATCAGTACTAATTGACTATGACCACTCTCATCGTATGTTTCAGTTCGTAGGCAGCTACGAGTGTTCTCTGGTTGCTTATTAGCACGAAAAGTGCGTCCATATTTTGGACAAGAGATTGTTAGGATGGCAACTGAAGGGTTTCGAGCACGATCTTTCCTGGCCTGCGGCTAGGCTTCTCAGCCTATTGTCTGTTTACCTCACAGACTGCTGCGCCGTTCTTTATCATAATTCGCCAGGGGGCTCGGACACTGGCTGCTGCTGCCAAAGAGTCATGTCCAATATCAAAGGCTTGTAAAGCTGTTTCAAGCGTTTCCTGTAGCACTTTCGTAGACCTCTGCGGTCTCTATGCCCATCAGTAATTGTGCCATAGAAAAGCATCTTAGGGAGCCGATTGTTCAGCATGCGCATGCAATGCCCCGCCCAGCAAAGTGCCGCATGAGGCTTGTGTACATGCTAGGAAGTTCTGTGTTGGCTAATATTTTTGTGCCTGGAACATTATCAAGCCATTTTATGTTGATAATTTTTCTTAGGCTTTTGGTGTCGTAATGGCTTAGCAACCTCGCATGGCTTTGGTATAGGGTGCATGTTTCGTGTGCCTATAGTAAACTAAACGAAAATAAATAAATAAAGGACAGTGGCGTCACTAGTGTTCATTAATAGTCATGAAATAAAGGATACATTTTCATTGATTATTAAATACGTCCCAATTAAAAAAACACAACTTTTATTCGAGAAAATAGTCTTCATGTCATTAACTTGGACAAGTTTAGAGACTTAAAAAAAATAATTAAAAACAAAATATACAAAATAATGTAAATTGTAATTAAAAGTGTTTCTTAAATTATTCTTAAAAATTATTTTTTAAGAAAATACAAAATAAGTAAAATACATAAATAATGCATAAACAAAAATCGTCAAGGTTGGCATTAGGACAAGAACAAAGTTGTCGTGAACTGTCAGTAACATAAAAGCACCAATTGGAAACAGCTGGCTCAGATTTTCTGCGAAAAAAGAAAATGTGAAAATGAATTCACTTTACACAGTTCATATTCCTGAATAAAGTTTGTAGTCAAAAGCACCAAAAAACGTTCACTCTTCTAGTTTACTTAAAAATAACATACATTATTATTTTTAAATCTGAAGGAGCAAATAAGGTACAAACAATTATCCCTACGTCTTATAGCTAAAAATGTCATTCATTGATATGTTTTGATACATTTTTCTTGCAAAAAAGATATGCTATTTTTCTAAAAGAAAAATAAATAGCCATAGAAAACATTAAAGAGCTATATTTCTATTGTCTGAGTAAATTTCGGAACTTCCTGCCAATCTGCTAATTTCAAATGGTCGATTCATTAAATGGGACAAATAAAATTGAACTAAAATGTAAATATGTGTAGAGCTACATAATAAACCCTTTACTTTCTTCATTCTTTTATCAATAGCAATATACCAAATACAATTCACCTGAACTGCTCATTGGTTCCTTTTTAACGTCCGATATTTAAACGAAAACAGAGACATTATTTTGTCATCACTATTCTTAAAATCAGATACAATAAAAGCATGTGCAGATATCAAATCAGTAACCTTTCGGTTGTGTATTCTAATTATTATAATTTTAAACCAGTTAGATAAAACTGACCCATACCCTCTGCATGTAGGTGTAATGGGACGATGAATTACAGCGTACACCAATAAATGTTTAAAACTGAAAATAAAAATAAAACTGTTTTGCATATTTATGAGCACATTTAAATACCTAAGCCTTATTGTGGCAGATAAAGATCAAATCATATTGAAAGTAAGATCTCGTTACCTGTAATTAATAATTACTTTTTTATGTATAATCGCAAATGAACATTAAAATAAAGTGTGAAAATGTATTGAAAATTCATTAGCTTATCTCCCTTCAACTGCATTTCTTTGTCTTCCTGGAAGATAGTTTCTTTGCAAAAAAATGTATAGCTTGTAGTTAACTTTTAAAAAAAAGATAATTGTGGTGAAATAAGCCTTAAGCTGATGAATTAAGGTATATAAGATCGTAAATTATTATATTTTTTTTAATAAATACAAAAAAGAGGCAAAATAGTTTTCCACTGAGAGGGAAAAATGTTTTACTTTACTAAAAATAAATAAATGAAACTGAATCACTTTCAGTAACATACATTTCTGCAATCTTCTTAATTTTAAAAGACAAAAACTTAATTATTTTCACTTTCTATATAACTCGTGCGCCTGTAATTGTTCTAAAACAAACCAAACAATAAAATAAACTGGAACTTGCTATAACTATTTGGTTTAATATATATTTTTATAAAAATAATAATACTCGGTTACTGTTTCTTAATTCTCATGCGAATATTTTTTAATTTGAATTTTAAATATATTCTCTTTAATAAAAAGATAATATTAAAATGGAAAGATAAATATCAACTGTTTAAAATGTAACATACATATTTAACATTTCGTTTTCGAAAACAACTAAGGGAAACAAATAATACAATGGTATTTAATTTGTATATTATATATTATTTCCCTTTGGTCATGTTCAACTGAATTTCTCTTACAGCTATATTTGGCCCGTGTCACTTAGCAAAATGTAAACATCCTCTTTGTCTGAAGTATGTGCTATACCGGGGGATCCACCTTTTTATTTACAATACAGTACTGCCTTACGGCGCAAGCTGCCATGACCTTAAGTGGTCTAATCAAAATCCTGTTGTTTTTAAAAAATCAATATTAAGTGTGCCTAATAAACACTTGTTATGTTTATTCTTTTTTTAATTTTTTTTTAAATTTTGTATTTTATTCATAAAGAAATTATAATTATGAAAGCATTTTGTTACCATTAATTGAGTCAGTCTTAAGGAAAATACCACTTGAATTGGTATAGATCATAGGCTTATGCATATTTGGTCATGTTCACAAGACATAAATATTTTCCTGTAGTGATGTCGTAAAAAGATAATAATTCAGTTGATCAACAATATAAAAGATTATATTGCATAATTATTCATTTCCGTTAGTTCAAATTCTATTTAAAAATTGGTTGTTTAGTAATCAAGACTGTGTTCCTCTGACATGGCTTGTTAAAGGAAAAAAAAATTAATGATTTAAAACAAACATAAGAGACATTTGTTTATGTAACTAGGCAACACATGTAGCAACAACCAATTCTTTGTAATTGACAGAATTAAAACAATTTGCAGTGATGCGATATAAAGGCAGCACATGATTTACTTGTGTGTGAAACTAGGTCAGGTAAACATAAATAGCTATGGCATGTAAAAGCTTGCCAGGGACTCGACCTCCTCTTAAGAAGACAGACTGCTCGGTCATATATCGACTACTTGCGTGTTAAGTCTGCTGTTGGCACAGCTGGTGTGCTTGTTCGATTCTAAATTTAACATTGAAGCCAGGCAGTAGTGAAAAGGTTACGAGAGCCCGGGAAGTAAAACATGTTGGCCTTTAAGTAACACACCAAGAAGAAGTATTTGCGTCAAACCATATCTAGTCACTTTCGTATTGTTTGATTAGGTGGCCCTTTCAATAGATTAAACAGTTATTTATATTTTGTAGACGTCCAAAGAAACTACATAACACTTTTTTGTGTGCATGATTCAATGTTTAACAAATATATTAAAGATTAAGATAAACTTTGATAATAATTTATATTTTTTAAATTTTCTTGATTCTGGGAAATGTATTTATCAAATTTAAAAATTGTGTATAGCGTCATGGTGTACGTACATACTATGTCACTGCAAGGTGTTATTTATGAATGTACATTTGATTATAAGTTGTGAAATATGTTGTATACTTTCATAGATAACACAATTTAAACCGCTAAAACTGTTAATTTATTTATTAAACGCATTGCTTTAACATGAAAAAGAATCCGAATTTTAAATATTTATTTTCTCAATTCATAATAAACCCTAGAGTAAAAGTAAATAAGCAATTATGGATAATATTTTTTTCTGATATATTGTATAAAAATGGTTATTTCCCTTTAACCACACTTTTGAGTTGAATAAAGTTTAGAGACACGCCTCCTTGGTCCTCTCCGCTACAATACACACAAAGTAACTACATATTTACAAAAATCCTACATCATAAAAAGAAATTAGGGATGGTACCTATAATTTTTTTAATTGTTCGATTAATCGGGAGCAAAGAATAATCGAATCATCGATTAATTTCGATTAATTTTAACTTTATAACGCATATTTAGATCCAGTTACGTCGCGATTCATTATTTCTCGAAATCGGTTAAGTCGCGGTAATTCTATGGCTCTCAAGATTTGTGACGTAACAGCAAATTCACATGCAAGAAATAAGGAAGAAAACCCCTTTTGTTTACGTTAGCACGTCTAAACAAATAATAATAATAATACGAGGGAATTATGTAAGTAACAAAAAATATAAATTATTAATTAATCGGAATAAAATATTAGAAATATTTTCTTAAATTTTTATTCGAATTTTAATCCATCAAATTAATTTAAGCGATTAAAATGTTTATTGAAAAATAGATTGATTAATTCATTGTAAATGTTAACAAATGCAGAGGGTACATTTATTTTAAAATGATACCTAAATTATGTGTTTGTTTGTTTTTTTCTTATTGTGTGATTATGTTCAGTATTTAAATGAAATAAAACTGAAATATATAAAGAATATATGTGAATTGATTCTTATAACTAACTACACATTAATCTGATTGCCATAAAACGTTGAAATGTTGTGGAATACACCCCCGGAAAGGAAACTGGCAAAACACTTTGAAACATATTACTCATGGCCGCTAGGAGTCAAACAATTTCTGCTTCCCCTTTATACGCTTGATAAACATTATATTTTACATATTAGCTACATGGTAAATTGATGGATATTGATAAAAAAATTGATACATAAGACAATAATGACTCCTCAGTAAATTTTATTGGGAATTAAACACCTAAAATGACTTCCTTCATTTTTTTTTAAATTAAACTTTTAAGACTTTTTCCCGTTAGATTTTATAGGATCTTGACACATATTAACACATATAGTATCCTAATTCAGATTGATATTTAAATGGGTTTTCAATTTGATTTCTTTCACCTACTGGGCCTGAGGGCCATGTCTTTAATAAAAGCTATAATAATAATAATAATTGATAATTTATAGAGCGCTGTATCCCAGAAAGGAACCGGGCTCACAACGCTTTACATGGAGTTCATAACATACATATAATAATTAAATAATCATTCATACCATAATAAAAATATAAAGGACAGTACATTACACATAAGCTACGTTAATCACTAAAAAAAATGTTGTTTCATTAATTTTTAAAATACATTTTGACAAGATGCGTCTTAAGTGCAGTCTTGAAGGACTTGGTAATTGGAATACTACGGATGTGTAATGGTAGAGAGTTCCATTGTTTGGTTGAGCAAAGGGAGAATGACCTTTTGCCAAAATTTTAGTTCGTGTCTTAGAAACACAGAGAATACGTGTGTCTGCAGAAGAGCGTAACTGACGACTGGGTGAGTAGACCGACAGAAGTTCAGTAAGATATGAAGGAGATGAGTCAGAAAAGAAGTTGTGACAGAGAACAGCCAGTTTGTAATTAATTCGAGCTTGTATAGGTAGCCAATGAAGTGAGTAAAGTAGCGGAGTAACATGATCATGTTTTTTGCCTTAAGAACTAGCCTGGCAGCTGAATTTTGAACTTTCTGTAGTTTTTCAATGCATTGTTTTGGCGCACCTGACAGAAGAGAATTGCAATAATCAATACGAGCTAGAACAAGAGCACAGACTATAGTTTGTGTTGCACTAACTGTTAAGTAATAACGTAACGAGCTGATCTGACGAATGGCGGTGTAAGCAAAGTGACAGATGTGATTGATGAAGTTGTTGGTAGACATGTCATGAATACAGTAGCCAAGATGCCTTGTTGATGATTTGAACAGTATATCAGAACCTGAATAGAATTAGGAAGAGACAAAGTACTGCGTGATTTATTTTTTGCAAAATAGGAGTGGTTCTGTCTTATCGTCATTCAGCTTGAGCTTGCTGAAAGTCATCCAAGACTTTAGCTCAACAATGCACCCCTGCATCAATTTGACAGTGGAGTCAATAGCAGAGGGATCAGTGTGAGTGTATAGCTGAGTATCATCTGCAAAAATTAGCTTTTAATTGAATGCTTTTCGAGCAGTAGAAGTAGTGTCCTTGTATACATTACGAAAAGTACCGGACCCAAAACGGAGCCTTGAGGCACACCATAAACCAAGTCAGCTTTGTGAGAGATACAGCCATTTACTGATACCACCTGTGATCTGTTAGATAAGTATGATTGAAAACAAGCCATACATGAGCCTGGAATCACAAAATAATTTTGCAGGGCTTTTAGCAACGTTTGATGGTCGACGGTGTCAAAGGCTGCACTAAGATCTAAGATGATCAATTTAGAGATTTTCCCACTGTCCAGTGTGAGTAGGAGGTCATTTATTACCTACAGCAGGGTGGTCTCGGTGCTGTTAGAAGGTATGTAGGCCGACTGATTCGGACTTAGAAGAGTGTTGTCGTTAAGATAAGCAAAAAGTTGTTTTAAGACAAGTTTTTCTATGACCTTCGATATAAATGAAATATCAGACACAGATCGATAGTTGTTTAAATTGTTGTGGTCTAACCCTTGTTTTTTAGCAATGGTTTTATTACAGCAGATTTACATAAGGTGGGAAAAGAATCAGATGTTAGACTCTCATTTACTATATTGGTTATTGTTGGGAGTAAGAGATCTAGTGACTCAACCAATAGTGGAGTGGGGATGGGGTCAAGAGAGCAGGACGTTGGCTTAGGTTTTAGAATAACAGCTTTGACCTCATTTTCCGTAACAGGCTGGAAAATTTCAAAGTTTGCTTTCACAGCAAAAGAAGGAGATTAATTATAAGGTGGTAACATCGTTCTGTCAAGCTCAGCCCGAATTTCGGCAATTTTGTTTGTAAAAAAAATTACAAAATATATCTGCCCATGGTTGTTGATGCAATGGATATACAGAGGGAAGTACCACAGCTTTACCACTCCCTCTGAGGTTATTACATACATTAAATAGTTGCCTACTAGTACTACCTGTGAGTATTTTATTACTATCGTACGGGGTTTTTGCTTGATGTACGATGTTAGTCGCACGTCACTTAGCGGTTTAATAAATTTGCTTATGTTCGACAAGTCTCGTCTTCAACCACGTCTTTTCAGCTACACGGCGATCTTTATTGGCGCGTCAAAGTGCATCCCTTATTGTTGAATTCCAGTGAGCTGTCCGTGTTGACTTGACATTGTAGTGGTTGACAGGGTCATGTAAGTCCAGCACGTGCGTAGTGCACCATTCAGATTATCCAAAATAGGGCAGAGGTCAGGGGACACGGCCACACGTAGATCTTGCCGAAATGCATTGTGGTTCATGCCATGCAGATTGCGAAAGTCCTGAAATTTTGCGGGAGGAGGGGGGCAATCACACTAAGTTCACATATAACACAGAAGTTATCCGAGGACAGCTCTTCTTTTACTGTTGCAGATTTGACAATGTTATCGTCAGGTATGTGCAATACCCAGTATTCTATTCATCTGATCACTAAATTAACTTGGAACGTTTTGGAACGAACTTCCACAAACGTGTGTGGGTTTTTTTAAATGACCACTAAAATGTAGCTATTCTCCTATGTCTCAATATATTTCAAAATATTTTTTTTCTGTTATGTAATACTAAACCATTCATCCGATGGCCATGAAACTTTGGAAGGTGATAGGTATATTCCCGCAGAAGCCAAATGGAAAATACTATTTTTTAAAAAAGAACACAAAAAATTGTCAGCAGAGGCCCAATTATTTTTTAATTCTTTAATAAGCTATAGAAACAGTATTTGAAACCATTATCTACTGTTATAAGATAACTGGATCTTGACAAAACTTGGTACAAATTAATGTAATTCCAATATGTATATACTCTGGGGCATTGAACACTTAATGCACATTCATTCGGAGCAATGGGACCCAAAAGTTATTTCGTAAGGTTATCGAAATTATTTGATGCTTAGACTGGGTAGATTGTCACTTAGAGTCGTTTTATCTTTCCATTATGTTATATAAATATTATTTTAAACTTTGGCTACAGGCATCATTAATCCGATCGCCTTACAAATTTTCTAAATTGTATGGCTTAATTTTTATTTTTAAATACTACTCATTGGTTTCATTCATTGAAGAAATATAAGAAACTTTTGAGGTGAGATAGGCTTTAGCCACCCCAGACGAGTTTAACTGGTTGGTGGGAATGTAAAAAGAAATTAAATCGCTAAATGATATGAAGCATTTTAATTGATAACTTAAGACATTCTTAAAAAGTACGAGGAATAAGGGACTGTTAGATCAAGGTAAATATTAAAAGACTTAATGAAATCAAGAGCGAGCTTTTTAATTGCCCATGTTTGCTCACAGAGACATGGATTGTACTATAAAGTGATATTTAGTTCAATTTTAGACTTGCGTATATTTACTCATGAGTTTCTAAAAATGGCAAAATCTATCTACAGCTGCAACAGCAATCACTTGATAACAGCAATTAATAAACAATTAAAACTTCGACGCCCTTTGAAGAAGAACGAATCCTTTTCCAGATGATTCAATTGTGTTTTGTGGTAGATGATTTTCAGCAGAAATGACAACTATAACACATGATATAATCAAACATCGTTGTATCATTTGTCACTATTGTTACGATAAGTATTTGTTTCAAAATATTTATTTTTAATAAACGTATTTAAATGCTAAAACCCAAAGAAAGCTGACAAAGAACAACTTCTTTGTATTCCAATTAATTTATTCGTATGCAATATATTGATGTATAAACAGTGGCGTAGCTAGGGTGGGTGGTGGGGGCGGTCCGCCCCGGGCTGCACACATTTTGGGGGCAGCATTTGGGGGCATTTGAAAAGTACAGCCCTTTCGGACAACCACCATTTTTCTTTTGAAAGAGGAAAACCCGGGTTAAAATAAAAATATTCGCACTTTCGAGTCGTAATTAACGGATTCTCAAGACATTTTTTATTACACACTGTTTGTTATTACTAACGCAGAACCGTTAAGAAATTTAAAATCGCCTAAAAATTGTATTGATTTGTTTTAAAAACTAAGTGGTATACATCACAGATGACGCTTTTTTTTTATAAGAAAACGACACAAAGAACACATCACCGCTGGACCGAATAAAACTATTAATATCGCCGCGACAGTTATTGCCTGTATTTTCGACATGCACAGAATGATAAGCGAACAAGTACCTACATGGCATGGTGGTTCAAATAGTGTGTTAAACTTGAAAGTAGTAATTTATATTTCCGTATAAGTTTACAGAAAATTATTCTAAGGTAATTTATTAAAAATTAATTTTTTTTTCATTAAAGTAGCACAAACAAAATTTGTGTGTTTCATTAAAATACGTTTATTCACTAAAACTTTTACGCCTATCCTATTAAAGTAATGTTTAGATACTTTGAATTAGTCTATTTTATTGAAAATTATTTCGATTCTTGACAAAGAAGATTAATCGCGATTGTTGTTTTTGTCTCCAAGTTCCGCATAATGGTGAAAATTTGTTAAGATCGTGGATGGTGTATTCACCATTGAAAAAAATAGAGACTTACTTTTGCTTTAAACTGTTTGATGATCTTTTTCAATCAAATTTTAAGACGGAATAATGATTTTAACAAAAAGTGAAAATCTCAAAATAAGTCATCACGAGTGGAGTCTACTGCATATTCGATCATTTTCCCAATGGAAGGAATTAGAAATAAGAATTGGACACGGTGCAACTTTTGATAATCTACAACAACAGAATATTGATAAAGAAATAAGAAAAAAATGAAAGCAAAAACTCACAATACTTGATATAATTAGAATCTTAGCAAAAAAAAAGAAAAATTGGCGTTGAGGGGTCATCGTGAAAGTATTCATGAGGAAGACATCAATTCATTTGAAAATAGAGGAAATTTTCTAGAGCTTGTTGACTTGTTGGCTAAGTACGATCACATATTAAGTGAACATTTAGTAAACATTAAGATGAGTAATAAATATAGTGTCTCCTATTTGTGGAAAATGATTCGAAATGAATTCATAGACCTATTGAGGCACGCAGTGAGAAAAACAACTATGGACCAAATAAAGCAAGCTAAAAACTTGTGTATGATATTTTACAGCACTCCAGATATTTCCCGTAAAGTTTAAACTAGTTAAAAGATACGTAGTTATTGATATCAGCGAAGTTAAAGTTGTAGAATCGTATATTTACTTTATAGAAAATAAAGGAAAAACTGCTAAGGAAATCACAAACATGATTTTAAAGAAATTAGAAAATGTTTGGATACAAAAAATTTGCAGAGGAAAGGGCTTACGATAATGCTACCGTCAATCTAAATGCAGAGTTTGTAGCATGCACACATCATTCATTCACATCATTTTGGAACTATCAAAAAGTTGTTTTCATTTTTTAAAATTCTTCCACTTGTCGATGGGAAGTTTAACTTTATGTTACAGGTCAAGGTGTCAAACGCAGCGTTGAAACTCGCTGGAGCGATTGAGCAGAAGCAGTATCTATAGTGAAAAAATCATATTTTTTTTACATTTTAAGCGCCTTGGAAAAATTGACATTTGAAGAAGAAAATAGTAAAACGAGATCACTTGCTGAACATTTTCTAAATTCAATGCAATCTTTTTCTTTTCTATGTTGTCACAATTTATGGGAACCCGTCTTTTTTGTAAATTAATTATGCTCAAAAATACCTTCAAATAAAATGTTCACCAATGCCATATAAAACTAAATTCTTTGCAAACCCATTTCATGGAAAAAAGAGATGTGCTAATGGAAAAAGCTGTTATATGGCAGCCAAAAGAATGTGTGAAGAGTCGGAGACATCGACTGAACGCCAAGTTAGAAAGGAAAAACATATGAGTATGAGTGGGTGAAATTCAAAAGACGTGGTCTTATCTTTAGAACATGAAGTACGAAGATACTTTTTTTAATCCATGGATCGAATTATAAAGGAATTAAAAGAACGCTTTGATCAGTTGAATGTCCTTGTAAGAAAATATTCGTGCATATATACCATGTAACCTACTAAATGAAGAAATTGAATGTCAAATAAATGATTTTATTGACATTGATAAAGAACAGTTTCATATTGAAAGAAGAATGATCCAGGTTTCATTATCTGTACCTATACCACAAAAAGAGGCATTGCGTTGGGAAAATGGAGGAAAAGGCCCCCTTGATTAATTACAATTTATTAAACAGTATAGATTGTAAACTTCTGAACCCAACATTGTAATCGTGCTAAGAATTTTTATAACAATTTTTGTTCATAGTGTCGCTAGTTGTGAAAGGAGATTCTCCAAACTGAAAGTTGGTAAAAAATCATCTTCGTTCTACAATGAGTGCATGATTTAAGACAGAGGTCGGGAAACCAAGACTCGCGAGCCAGATGTGTCTCTATTGACTGCTGAATCTGGCTCTCAGACAAATAATCGATTATTTAAAAAAAGCATTTATTCAGATTCCTTTGAATTGCATATAAAATAAACAGCATAACAATAATATTAAAAATAATTCAGAGACATAATTATGGTACTTTGAGTGTTGAAATAACACAAAATACACACATTTACTTGAATTTTTAGTTACATAATGTATGGCTCTCACAGAATTACTTTTCAAAATATGTGGTGTTTATGGCTCTCTCAGACAAAAAGTTTCCCGACCCTTGATTTAAGAATACAAAATCGTGCAATATTGTCCATAGAACAAAATATAGCAAATTATTTAAACTTTGATAGCATAATACACGAATTTCTACTATGGAAGTTAGGACAATAAATGACTTAATAATATGTTTACATACTAATGTACACAATTTGTTCATAAAAAAATTAAATCATTTCTTTATAAATACAAAAAAACAGCATACTAATTGGTATTTTTGGGTGAAAATTTGAAATACGTTTGTCTCCTGGCTGCAATCTCATTAACTTTCTTGTAACCTTAAAAAAGTATCTTGTATTGTCCGTAATTCTTATAAAGTATGTATATATGGGTATAACATCTTATTTCACCTCCTTTATTGCCGCTTACTTAAATATGGCATCCAATGGTAAAAATGTTCGCCACCTTTACTTTGTTTCAATTACAATTTTTTATTTATTTTTCTTAATTTATAAAAAACAAAATTATTGAACACGTTAAAAGGGCGGAAAATTGGAGACCGCCCCGGTGGCAAAAGGTCTAGCTACGCCACTGTGTATAATATATTGTTTGATCAGAACTGGGGGAGCAGAAAATAAATCTGAGCCAAGTATTAACTGTCTTAGTAATTGTCTTATTTAGTTAGAATTTGCCTGCATTTAAATAAAAGTTTATATGCATACAGAAAATACGGGGACATCTTTATCTCAATGGTTTAGTTGACCAGAATCTTTATACAATAATATATATTGTTGTTGTTTTTTTATAAGACTCTGAAGGACAAAAGACTCTTTCATACTTTTATTCATCGGGATGTCTTACTCATGATGTGTGCGTACTCAAATACACGCAATGCACATATTTGTATTTCATAAAAATATTATGTGGTTCATAGAATTGAATCCACGAACAATTATGAAAAATGTTTTAAATAAAAGCTGAAACTCAGCTTCATATTTCTTTTTAAGTCAATATTAATTTAAACCAGGAAGAAAGATGCTTGTCAGTCTCAGTGTGCTTCAATATACGAGAAAAATTTGTTACCTGAACCTAGAATCGAGTTGACTAGATCTGTCTCATGGGGTAATTTTAAGAATATCAACATTGTATGATTACGCTTAATCTTGATAATCAAATACAAATGATATATTGTTTTAATAAATAAAAGAAATAAAAACAATTTCAAAATGACAATAAACTATAGAAGAAATATAATATTTCACACAAAAAACCTTTAAAAATTATAAAGATATTTTTTTATTTTTATATAAAAAAGGGTCCATGGTAAAGAATAACAGCTGAACATTTTTGACAACTATGCAAAGTTTTGGAGTATATTATTAAGAGAAACGTTTTTAAAGATTGATTTTCTCAAAATTTGCCCGCCTCCTTTCTTCTGGTGCTACTCCTTTTAAATGTTTGCGCCCCTGAAAATTGTTTTGTTCAATTTTGTAATGTGAATATTAAGTGTTATTTGACCAGCTTCTCTGTTACATAAGGAAATATGTACGTATTTTATTTTATGACACATTTTGATTAAATTTTTCACTTAGTATTAACAAAATGTTATTTAAAAAGAATGTTAAACAATCTATTTTTAGTAAATTAATTCTGTAAACTTGATTATTATTTAAAAAATAAGTCATTAATTTAGAATTTTAGCTAGAGTTATATATAATAAAACAGCTCGAGTTTATATTTGGGATGTTTTTTTTGTAACGAAATATATAAGAATTTATTTAAAAGAGAATTAAAGTAATCGAGAGTAATATTAACAAGTAATTGATTACTTGTCAAATGAGTGTTTTGCATTCGGAGATATCTTCTATGCGTTATATTTACTTTTGTGTAGGCCCTTTTTGGTATATGTTCTACACATCGCTTTAGCTTCAGACAGTAAATTATAGCGAAGCAATATTTGAATGAAAAAGTTTAAATATTTTAGATCAACGCATGTTAGTGGTCAGGTATGCATAATCATTTATCTTAAATGTACTATTTTGAAACCCCAAGTCAAACATTTATTCGTCTTAATTATTTAAAATTCTTTTTTTAAACCCTCAGATGATAGTTATTGATGATTTTTTATAGAAAAAAATTGATTTGTTATTATTTTATTATTAAACCTTTTTATAAATGCTTCAGATTGCGTATTTATATATATGTGTCTGTACTTAAAAATTCTTTTTGTTTTGTAATTTTATTAATGTAAAACGAAACACATGAATGCACTTTTTTGGTTTAAATAAAATGTTATGATCAGATTTGAAAACATTAGTCGATGTGTTTTGTTTTAAAACAAAAACACAATGTGCGTGTTAAAGAAACATTAGGTTTTTTTTTCCATTTCAGTAATTGTTATTTATTTTTCTAGTATATTTTTTTGATCGAATGCAGGGACAATGGTTTCTTTGCAACGTTTTGTCGTCATATTATTCATCAGTATAGCAATATCGTTGTTACTGCTCACTTTTAGTAAAGGTAAGATTTATTTTAAATCAACAACGGAACGAAGTAAGAGTAGTAATGCACAACGCACATCACAATAACAAATTATCAAATGTTATATGTTAAATAATGGGTGTTTCAAGAAGATCTGTTTTATTTTACAATGCCATTTGATTATTTACAAGGGTTTAATCTGATTTGTTAGACTCGCTCATAACAATCTAAGCACGGTCCAGTAGTTAATCGTTAATGTTAAGAACTATCAGTGATTTGAACAAGCATCTATTGTGTCAGTTTTGACGCTTAAACATTTGAAACATTTGAGTCTTTTACCTTCTATTCCCTGAAATAATATTACTGATACATCACTATGCAGAAATTTGTAAAGAAGAAGTATGTTCCCCTTAGTTAGATCGGGAATCCCTTACAACAAAAAATGGATGAAGACGAATGAAAATCATGATCTTGTATTCCCCCCTCACCACAACTGAAAATAAAAGAAGAAGAGGAAGGTACATGCTGAAAAATAATCATAAACATATCTTAAAACTTACTGTAACTAGCAAGAAAGAGGGAATCAAAATATTTACACCAGTATATATATATAATTTGTTTAGAGACTTACTCGAGGGGTTAATTTGTAAATATTCAATATGTTTCCTGCAAAAATGTGTGTAATAAATATTCACGATACCAGTAACAATTCACCGACAAAGAGATCTACCACTGACCTTAATAACACTGTCTCTGTTATACCCTTATTAAATTCAGATTGTTTTAAATTGTTTTAGTCTAGATAGCTTAATCATTTTTTATCATGTGTGTTTACACTCGACTATTTTGAATTCCCAGATTCGGTCAAACCATATAAACGATACAAGCACGTAACAGTGTCTTATCCGCTAAACATTACTTCTCATGTCGACTTTTCATTTTTTTATGATGGATAACTAACTAAAAACAAAGAACTTTAAATAAACTACAAAACCAAACGTTGTTAAATAAATTAGATTACTTGCTGATTCTATTGTGGTGCTGATTGTAAATTAATTAAGCTTACTTCATTTCCGTATATTTGTTCATCTTTCATTATATACATTTTTAATTGCTAATAACAAATCGTCCTTATATAATGAACACCAGATCAGTGATAATCTTTGATTGATTTCGAATTTCCTATTCTTTCTTGCTAAGTGACTAACCTTTGTACTTAGCATTTTTTTTTAAATTTAAAAGAATAAAGAATTTGAGGTGGGGACGAGTTGGGGTTTAGAGAGAGGACGGATAACGGTCCTCAAATTATGGTAAGAAACATCAACCGACATGCTGTTAAAGTCAGGTCGAGAGTGATTTCGTTGTGTTTAAAATAATAAATGTAGCAGAGATTTGGAGTTTAAACCTAAATTTTGAATGCATGTTATTATTATTTTGTTATTATTTTTCTATATTATTTTCAACAAGATGGGAATTTTTCGGTAATTTGAAATTTCAGAGCGCATTTTAAAGAATGATTAAAAATTATTGCATAGGTGACACGATGGTGGAGTGGCAGCGCGCTCGACTGGCGTACCGATGGTCACGGGTTCGAATCCATGTGAAGGCAAGGATTTGTTCCCGGTGCCCAGGGCGAATGGGTACCTAAAACTAGTTAGGCGGCTGGGTAATGCGTGGAACCCATAAAGCTCTGTCATGGTCTGTGGACGCAATTATCTTCTTCATAGAAGGAGCGTCTGTATAGATAAGATAAGATAGACTAGGTGTTATTTCCCCCATCACTTTACTGGGAAAACGCATGTGAGCACTTGTAGATGTATGACTTGAATACGTTATTATTGTGTATGTTTCAGCCACAAAAGTGCTATTATTTGTGCTTTTACTTTTGAGTATTGATTACACGAAATTAGGTTAAATTTATTCACGGACAACAAAATGAGTTGAATCAATGATGATATTCGTTTTAGTGTCTTAGAGGATGGATACTTTTTTGTACTCTTTAGGCTTTAATTTTAATACAGTTATATTGCTCATATATTTCGACTTTATTTTAGTGGACACTATTTGCTTTTGAATTACACAAGTGCAGTTTAGAACTTTTTTTTATATATGTTTTTGTCCACGATAAAGTTTTAATACTTTTTAAAATTGAGATTCATATTTCATTACAGAACCTACTATTGAGTGACAAAAACATAAGCAAAGTAAAATAGTAAACATTGGAAAAATCATTATATGTAATTTTTTCTTTACATAAGTATTACATTGAGCAAAATAATTTGTCGTCGTTTATTCAAAAGGTACGTACTCTCAGCCTTTGTTTCTAGATCCGAATGCCACTGAACGTGTATCTGCTTGCTCAAGTGGACTAAGAGCTGTAACTGATCATTTTAAATGCAGGGGAATAGTTAATGTGACAGATGAAAGACTGCCAAGTTTCATTATTTTTCAAATCAAGAACTCATCTACAAATGATTTCCAACTGGTAAGTAAAGTGACTTTCATTAAAAAAACTTTGCTATAAAGTTACTAAAATCATTTTATTATTGTTTGAACTCTGTCTTTAATACGAGTAGATTAAGAGATTTAGAGTTTTACTACTTTATGTATAACATAAGATTTCAGAGAAAGCAATTTAGCCTTTGTGTTTCATAAAATTAGAGCTACCAGTTAACATTTTAAAACATGGTTCATATTTGTTTTTCAATTTGTAATGTGTTTTAAATATGGTATATTAAAACGCAAACTTCTCTTAAGCAACCATTGATCTCTATAAAACATGCGTTTTTTAATCCCTCTAAGATTTATATAAACTTAAATTTGAATAAGTGTGCACTAATTTATATAAATATCTGCTATGGTATTAGTTGAGTCATCATATGATATGTTTTATAAAATCATATTTATAATAACTAAAACTGTTTTCCAAACTTAGTTCTAGATATACATACACACACACACGCAAATATATATATATATATATATATATATATATATATATATATATATATATATATATATATACATCTATATGTATAATAATATATAATTCTCTTCGTGGTCGGACCCTGCGAGGCAAGCTGCAAGTATGTTCAACAGATACTAATTTTAGTAAGCAGCGCACCAAATTACTCCACCAATGCATCAAAAGGCGTGCAAATTAAATATGCGCTGTAAAAAAAATTATAGGGCGTCATTGTTTTCGCTGATTTTATTTTAGTTTGTAAAAACGGTAAAATGTAAAAATATATAACATACTTTGTGTACATTTCAGAAAGTTTAATATTTCGTATTGATCAAACAAGGACAAGTTAGTTGGGATTTTGAAAAAGGTGGGCGTCGTAGACGCCCTAAAAAGTGCATTTTTTCAAAATAAAAAGATTTCAGCTGAACACTTCCGTCATTTTTTATGGGTGATACGCCGCGGGTCTCTCCAGAGTTCCTTCTTTTCATTCACTCACAGGCGTTAGCCCAAACCCACACAATTTTGACAACTGTGTTTTTCAGGAAGTCTTCACCAGTCACTAAATCATTAGCGGCGTATGCTACGCCGCGGGTCATCTAGTAATATTTAACACACAAGTACTTTTTTTTTAATGTGCGTTTCTGTTTATAACATTTTACAATATGCTTCTTTTAATAGTTTTTTTTTCTTGGTAACTTTTTAAAGAGTTCCTATAGCTCTTACAAAAAAATAATTAAATGTAATTTTATTTCATTTTCTTTCTACATTTTTCAGATATACTTCGCGTCATTAGAAACCTGTGAAAAATCATTGTCTGAACCGTGCCACTGTTCTGCACAAAATGGAAGCATATATGAAGCAGTTATGATAAGAACAGCAGTTCTTAAAAGCGGTAAATACAATGACATATTTCGGATGTTCTGGTTCTATCATCCATTTTCTTATTATTCCAGAAATGAACTCCAAGTACCCTATATATTATATGGTAAATATTACATGAACTCTTAACTATTTTTTTTGTTGCACTCTTGATGTTTTCATTAATAGTCACATATTTTTAACTATTACTTTTAAAAAATATATTGACAAACATTTCGAAACTTTTACTGTTCGTGTCAAAACTTTTGAGGATGTACACCTTGTCTCCATATCACTATTTTAAATAATGAATAAGTATATCATCTTTATAGATTGTTACTTTTCAGGAGAATATATTTCTGTAATTTAATTTAATTAATCTTCATTTCTATTACATTTTATTTTAAACGCTCCTTCTAAATAGAAAATAAGTGTGTCCTAAGCTTATTATCTTTGTCTAGTATTACATTTTATAAGAAGTTGTAATGTTACAGTGTGTTGTTTCTCCACTGTAGATCAGGGAACACAATCCAACGCCCGATAACAAGATAGAAATAAATAGCATTTTAAAATTGTTATTTTGTATTTCTGAAGGTTGTTTTTGATTACAATGACAACATCATTAATATTGGTATTCCACACTATTTTCTCAGTATTATTACGCACTATAATTTGTTATCTTAATGAAGTTTTGAATTTTTGAAATTAATAATAAAGTTTCCATTTTTATTTATTTTTATTTTGCTTTGATATTGTTAACTGTTGACAGCTTTCTAAATGGACATTCATACTCAAAGTTGTTTCTCATTTATATAATTCGTCTGGGCTTTTTTAAAAATGTTTGATATTTTCACTGATTTAAATTTTCAACAGTTTATCATTTTTGTCTAGGTGATTAACTGTTCAACTTGACATTATGCGTTCTAATAAATGTATTGCTAATGGTAGTAAATAAAAAATATATTTAATTACCAGGGTTTGCTTCATATGTATTATTTAAAACAGGTGGGGGGGGGGTCACAATAGCTAATTTCCAATCTTGCAGCAAGTTACCATGTTTTAGAGTGGTTTAAAAGTACTTCATTGCTATTTTTTCAGTTTTTTTCAGTTGTCTAAAACTGGTAAATCGTCTGCAAATGTAGCCTACTTTTTTCAGCTGTAAGGATCTATGTATGCCTCTTTCATCTAGAGCTAAATATTGCTCCTACTTCATGTTTATTAAGAAATCCGCGTCTTATTAGACTGAAAACACTGACGCAAAGTACCTGTTGAGGAGGCTAGTTTCGCTATTATTATTGGTTTTATTATTTTAGTCTTATAATAAGGCTACTCCTGTGGGTTCCATGTTTTTAGTGTTAACAAAGTGCAGTAATTTTTTTGTTGTCTTTAAAAATCGTCTGCTAACTTTTTGCGTTTAAGTGTTTAATTTTAACTATCATTTGTGTCTTCTTTTTCCTTCAGTAGCCTAAAATTGTTTGAATGAACTATCTAAGTCTTTTTTATATAATTTAGAATTTAACAAGCTTTTGTTGATTATATATATATATCGTATATTCCCTCTAAAAAGGTTGATCAATGTAGTGTTTTACAAAGAAAAAATGATTAATTCTATTTAAACTTTGTCATGAATTCCTGGATTATGAAATGTGTATGTGTTGCTAATTTTAATGAGTAATGTCATTAGTTACATTACCACACAATATAAAATCTACGAGCAAGGTAGAGAATGAAATTATAACTTTGAAAATCATTACAACAACAATGTAATACAACATTCTACTATACTTAAGGTTTAAAAACACTTTTAGTGTTCCTATTTTATTCTCTAGTACGGTATTCAGGTATCGGTATGTTTTGACTGATAAAAGAATAAAACTGAAACCAACACGTCATCGATGTTTAACTCTTTAACAAACATCCACGATAAGACAAAAGTCATTGATTAACCTATGACGCTGTTAACATCTATATAGAAATAGCGTCTGTAATGATTATTTAAAGGTAATATTTTGTATATGATTATGTTTAAAAAATAGATCTAAATGCTGTGATAACAAGCCTTACAATAAATGATGCGCCTATGACGTGTCCATCAATAGTTACACAAGGATCAGTTATTAAATTCCAATGTCTCAACTCTCCAAGTCCTTGTGAAGTAACCGTCGCTATAGACAACACCGTCCTAGTGAAAAGTGAAAGCACTGCTGTATACACAGTGAACAGGTCCCTAGCGCCTTCTTCTACACATAACTTTACATTTTCTTATTCTGTTTGTGGAGGGGATATGAATTCAACCACTTGTCAAGTCACGATAGGTATATACATCATTTAAATTTAATGTTAGATTCTTGTCTCTCATATATGACATTCGTCCGTTATCAACGGATGATAGATATGTCTTCTTATCCTCTGCCTCCGCCTTTCTCATGGCTCGTCTCTCGCCACTTCCAGCTGTGAGGCCTGCTTCAATGTCGCTCAGAACATAGGATGAAAATGCCTTATCTTCTGTATGATATTTTTTTTAAATTCATTATCATAATGCTCAGAATATTGATTAGATAGTAAAACCAATCCATTTGTCTTTGTAACTTTAAAATAGTTTTCTTGCTGATCTTATCTCATATCATCTCTTTTACTGTTTGTATTTACCTTGTCTTCATTTTACACATTCCTCTATACCTAACAAATAATTTTAAATTAACATTTTATTTTATATATGAACATGTTTTTTAATTGTACTTACGTCATTTGAAAAATTCGCTAATCTATAAAAATAATATAACTTCATTTCATTAAATGATCATGAAATTAAATAATGTTTATAATTATTCTTTTTTCCGAATGTTTTTACAAGGAAAACAAAAGTTTAGTCATGATGATGAAAACCAAAGTACCCGTTGAGGGTCGGGTAAATTCGAAGCGACCGTTTCGTCCCCCTCAATTTTACTAGCAACGCCATTGAGCGGTGCCGGTTTAGGGCCAGGAGCGCCAGTACGGATTAGCAAAAGATATCGCGAAGAACGCAGCGGACGCCAGCTCTGAGGAATCCTTCCAGTGGGGGTTGCACCCTAGGTAGGTCATTGATGATCCCCCGCATAGTGGCGGCCCTAACCATTGAGACTCGTATGCTTTGCCGGGGTGGCGCCGAAGTGGTAGCGGATCGTAGTAGGGAAATTCCACCCCTCCTTGTGAGGTCAACTTTGTGGGAGGCATCTTCGACTTTCTGTCCTGGATGCCCAGGTGGCCGCTTCAGAAGCGACCGCTCCAGGGGGGGGGTTCCCCAGCTGTCACGTACTTTTCTGGGGGAGGGGGCCGGATAGCTGGGAGGGTCTTCAAGGAAGACCCATGAAGAGCATTAGGCTTGGGGCTTCTGATTTTCTTCCACATGTAGGATCATTAGTTATGAAACTTTACATGTTGTTCAGTATTATATTAGTCTCTGCGTGGCCAGCTTCACCTATTAGAAATATACTTTATTCTTTTTCTGTTTTCTCTCTATATAACACAATTTTATTTAAGAAAGAAATCTTTATACGTTTTAAAAAAAAATAATTAACTTTAGTGTCTTTAGATCCCAATGGTCAATAAATAAATGTTTAATAACGCAACTCTTATAAATTAAAATCAAGATAAGCAACATACATATTGTCATATATATAATTTATGTCAAACTAGTTATATATATTCCAAAGTTAGCCATTATTAAAATGTATATTTCATTGTTTTTAAAATTCTTTTTAACTAGATTGCTATTTTTAGTTCATATAATATATGCTTCCGAAATTAAGTCAAATACTTGAAAATTGTATAAGTAAAGTTTCTAGTGAGATGCAGGATGTCTTTTATACGCCTAATTATGTCCATGAAAATTATCTCATAAGTATAAACTCCCAGAAAAAGCTTTAATTTATCAGCTTTAAAATATTTGTTTATGTGTTAAATTACCAAACTATTGTATTATTGTCAATAATTTTTCTTCTAGGTCCAGCCAGGCGAGCTGAAGTCCAAGTGACAATCATTGGAGTCATTGTTGGTGTTTGTTTATTTTTATTGTAGTCATATGTGTACGATATAAAGGTTGAACAAACTGCTACCGTTTGGAAATTTAAAAAATTAAATGTCTTGATATTATGATGGAATAAAATTAAATTTAAATTTAAACCAAATAAAAAATGGTGAAAATCTAAAACTAGAATGATTTCAAGTATTTACATTATAAATACCCAGCTGTAGAGAGGGGGGGGGAGCAAGAGAGAGAGATAAGAAAGAGAAACTTTATAGGATAATAATTTTTAGCCGAAATACATAATACTATATTTGAAGCGGTCTTTTCTTTTTATTGACTTTAAATTCTTAAGGGCGGTACGCATTTACAATTTTCAATCAAAACCTGGTATTGTCGCAACTTTCAAAATATGTATACATAGCTAAAAAAAAATATGATTTCGCCAAATAAAATAGTGCGTGACGCAATTGTGACGCAATTGTGACGCAATTTTCCATAGTTATTTAACAAATTTTGATCAAAACTTGTATGGAAATTTGTAAATATTTACCGCCCTTTAGGCATTTCACAAATAGGGATATACGGGGTGCAAGTATGACGCATTTAGAGGCTATGATTTATTATGAATTTTAAAATTCTTTGTTTGATGAACAACTGATAATGTTGAGATACGGTGGGTCTTATTGCATCTGAGTCCTCGAGAAAGAAAATGTCTGCTCGGTTATTCAAAGAGTTTAACGCTATTCTTAATGTTTATGATTTAAGTAGTAATTTTTAGCTTATAGTCATAACATGGATATAAGCTATTTAAATAGCAATAATATTATTAAAATTGTTACTTTAAATTAAGGGTACGTGGATTTTGCTACTGTCACTTTTATATATTTAATTCACTGAAGTTGTTTTAATAAATATTAAGATTGATACATCAACACATCGGTATTCTCTTTATTATACACATCTATTTGGTACATTTTGTTGAAATTTTTCGAAAGTATCGTCAGGTCTTCACACCTCTCTACCCGCATAAAGTTTCATAAGTATACTCACTAAAAGTGTGTCAAATTGTATTTAAAAAACAACATCTACATTTTAAGGATCTAAAAAGAAAGAAAAATTAATTCCTTAAATCTAGTTAAAATACGACACACTAATGGAAAGGAAAGAAATTTCAATGTTNNTTTTAAAAATATGTCATACTAAATTAAATCCTTTTAAGTGAAAATATTATCGAATGAATTGAAATATATTTTATTTTAAAAATATGAGAATAAAAAGAGTTTTAAAACATATTTATATGTATTATAACACATGTACAGCTCAAATGTGTTTTCACCGTTCTTGACAACTAACATCACGTTTACATCACACAATGAAACCATTGATTCATCATTGTGTTACTCCATAGGTTACCAAACTTAGTAACTCAATTTGTTTCCAACACATGTTAATCATGCTTACCACTAGAGTTAGCATCTATCTGTGACCAACCTAAAGAACGATGTTTACTTTAATGGTTTTGGCGACATAAACCCCAGCCAAACTACGGAATTTATTTAAAAAGAAAAAAAAACCATTTATTTCTTAACGTATTCTTCATATTTCATTTAATCAATGTTCCTTTCGAAGTGTATGGACATGCGCTATAATGGTTTTTAAATTAAAATTTGAATTATTTTAAATTTGTATGTGCTGTAATTTTTGAACCTCTGTTTGAACACATGAAATAAACTAGTATTCGATTCTTAATTAAATGTGCGTGTTGAATTGATTAAAATCTAGATAAAGGGTTGTTGTTTTTTTTTGTTGGTGTATACGAAGTGGACTTTACATAATGCTATAGCAAATCAAAAGAAATATGATAATACCGAAAATGTATTAATGTTTCTAAACTAAGTAATGTCATGTATTTTAAAAAAGAGCAAATCAAACGTTCAGTTAATTTTTTTCTTTTCATTTTAACATAATTGTCTATTCATTTAAGTAAAAATTGTCTCATTACTCATTACATTAACTTTTATTATTATTTTTTTAATGAACGTGATGTTTCTAAAAGTAATTTTTTAAAAAAAATCTCTTCTATTTCATAAAATAAATTATTCTTTTAATTTTATAAAACAATCATCATGTTAATTATTCAAAGAGAAAGACATATTAATAAATTAAGCGTAAAACACGCACATTAAAAACTATTACATAATGTGTACTTTATAAAGTTAACCATAATGGGTGTGAATTTATGTATGTTAAAGAAATCATGAGGGATAAAATTAACCAGAAAAGCAAATAGAGTTTATACAGTGAGAAGGGAGGGCTTGGAACTTGTCGACAAATCTTGAAGTGCTAAAAAAAAATTTTTGGCATACAACTATCAGTTCACTGATATCATGATAACTGTAATTCCTCTTCTTTTTATTTGCTGATGTTACAACGTTCACTTAAAATAAAAATTAGGAACTTTTTAGATATTTATATTTGATTAATGTTTCAATATACTCTAAACTTGCTATTTAAGCCTTGCTAGATGTACCCTTAATAGTAATAACCCAAACTGATATACCTTTAATTTTCTTTAGATTTTTTTTTCAAAATTAATTTCGAACCTTTATAGCATCATTGATAATGTGTTATGAGAAGGGAGACTCCACGGATTTAAAATACTGTTTACATCAAATTTACAAGTTTTAACTAGGTAAATTGAATTAGTTTACCAAAAGCATAACTGAAGAGGTAATTTATTATTTTCCCACACGCCTGGTAACCCAATATGGTGACACCAGGCATTGAAACTTTATATCAAACAACAGATTAACAAACCCGATGCCAACTTACGTTTAAAATACGCAGTAATTACTTGTGTTTACTGCTGTATTGAATAATTGTTTGTGTGTTTTACCCAACTAGGGACACGTTTACTTTAAATGTTAGCGAGAAACAAATCCAAGTCAGGGTACTGCGTAAATTATTTGACGGTTTCGTTAGGCTTTAAATTTATCGTAGTCGCTATTTAAATATAGCAGTTCATGCAATAAAACCACATAGTGTTCTATTGACACGCCTAGTTGACGTGTTACACTTGAAGGCCTAGATATTGAATTGCATGAATAAGTTTTAAAAGTAAAGAATGTTTATTTAAAATACTAAGAAAACAATTTGTCAACCATGTAATATATTTTCGGGAAAACCAAATTACATGCACTCAATATGTCGAATGTAAAGTTTTCACTATAGTTATTAATTCTAGAGGGTATGTTTTTACCTATAATTATGATGTAATTATTAGTTTTTAATGTTTATTAAATAACCATATTATCATTGTCGAAACTAGATAAATTAGATACATTAATATAGAAAATATTAAATGAATATAACAAATGTCATGCTATGAAAAACGGTTATGTCAATGCGACCACTTCTCTAGATTTGTCAGAAATGCCTTAAATTATCACCCAATTATGGGTAGGAATGTTATTCGTGCTCCTGAAATGTATTGTTATGTTCACACCTTTTATATGAAATAATTGTGTTGATTCAATAATTAAATTTACATAAACAAAACAAAAAAACAAAAAAACAAAAACAAAAACAAACACACAAAAAAAACCAACTTATGCACCAATCAACTAGAGATTTTGTATCAGAGAATCCGAAAAAGGAATTTTTTTGTAATTTTATTAATTCGAAGTCCTGAGGGGATATTTAAAATTTTGTTATTTATTATCTTGGTCAAATATATTTGATGATTGAAAGCAAAAGTAGTTGTTTAGTTTTATTAATACTTTTATTTTGTTATAAAAAACACTACTGTGTTATTTAAACTTTACAATTATATCTAATATTATTTTTAATAGTAGCACATATGTGTTTACATTTCCAATTAGTCTATAACGACAAAAACATAAGACTAATCAATTCAAAATTAAATGTATATTTTCTCTTCGCTTATTTAACCTACATTTAAGCCACAAAAATTACTTTTATATTGACTTATTTTGCCGTTATTTCTTTCCTAAATATAATTCGACATTTAGTGTACTTCAAATAATAAGTATTAGTTTATTGCGTACTAAATTAAAATCTGTGATGTTTTCTAATATTTTTAAATACCGCTATTTTATTTTAAAAATATGCTATTGTACTTATCTAAACATGACACATAGCACAATTATGTTCACCTCAATACGAAAACCTTTTACAAATTTGCTACAAACTTTTTATAAATAAATTTTGGTGGAAAAAAGAAACGAAGAAATCACTGCTAAAATATATTTCTTGGGTGAAAAAACGGTATGAAATAAACTGATTTCAAGCCCATTTAAATTATGCCGCCCGAAACGTAACATAAGTCGTTAACAGTTCTATATATAGTAATATCCATTATTTCTAATTTTCTCGAGATAGTATTATTATTTAGGTTGAAATATTCAATTATTTCAAATTTATTAGTTGTTTTTTTAATATATTTTTTAGAAATCTAAAAATTTGGGAAAGTGTATGCATTAAATTTATCAAAGTCAGTATCAAGGTAGGCAATTAAATCGATGGGTGCACATTAGAATATAAAATATGTAATTTATGTAATCTAATATTTTACAGACGCTCCTTTAATAAATAATATTATTGTGTCATAAGCATAATTATTTTTTAATATCTAGTTTTGCAGTTTAAATGTTTATAGAGTTTTAGTTTTCCTGGCTTCTTCAGGCAACCCATTTTATGTCTGAAATCAAGATGGGATGAACGAGAACTTATATATGCTTTTTCTTGTATACGGATGAAAAAAAAATTAAGCTGAGGGTTGTAATAGATTATTCTTATGTTGTATTTTTAAGTTAGAATTACTTGCCGTAAATACTATTACTACAACTCTCTTTGTTCTTCTATCATCAAATTTTTCTAGGTTTAATAATTGGACATATGGTGTTTCTCTTGTCAGTTTTGAATTTGCTCCATCTGGCAGCTCTTTTTTGAATTGTTTCTATAATCCTTTCTGTATTTATGTTAAAAAATAATTTTAAAATTCTTAATTCCTCTTTAGGTACGTGAGGAACAGTCAATAAGGTAAAGGAAAAGAAATTAAATTTTAATTTAAGACAGCATTTTCTTTGGTTACTGATCTAACATATTTAGACTTACCATTTTAGTTTTTCTAAATGAAAGTACCAGTAATTAACTTGGTTAGATTTTATCACTTGCCCACACTAAATAATATATGAGTAAAAAATATATGAGTTGTCTGTTCATTTCAGAAACTATGGCTGCACCAGGAGCTCATGTCCTCTGCACACACACCACTGTATACATCTATCTTTTACTGCTCCGACACAGTAAAGGTTAGTTTTCTGGATTATCGGAATTACTTGGGCATCAGTGAGATGATAGATCAGCGTTCTATATGAAGAAATAAGAACTGCTGCTAGCTGAGATAAGTGGATATACTGAGTCAATCTAGAACCAACTTTTTTTTTGTGTTAAAAATGTAGTTTCATTCTGTAAAAAGTTGTTTTAATAACACTTGCATATCTTTTTTTTTCCTTTTTAACATAACAGAAGCTTTTGGCCAAAAGCTGTATATAAATGCAACTGAAATCAGCTCAGGTTGTTCAACTGGACTAAGACATGGGAATTGACCTTTTGAGTTTACGAGGAACGGTTGATGCCACAACTGGATACAAGTCATCGAACTTTGTTATTTTTCAATTACAAACAAAGTCATCAGATGCTTTTCTTGATGTAAGATTTTTTAATTAGACAAAAGATATTCCTCTACTGAAGCGGCTCCCAACCTCTGGATCATGACGGGTTTTCTGGAGGTCGCCAACTATTGACTAAAACTAGCCCCTATTGTTGCTCTATTTTGTAAAAAAAAACATGATTGAAAATGACTTATTTCATTTCAATGGCTTCGTGGGTCACATGGCTTTTAAAAAATGGGGTCCCCAGACAAAAATGTTGGGAACCACTGATCTAATGTATTTCTTTCAGCAATATTTGAAGACCTCATGGGAAGAAACGGCTTTGTGAAATTGTAATTTTTTTTAGTTATCCCCTGTATATGATTGAGGATCAAAAATAGAATATTCTGAATGAGGTTTCATCATAAAATTATGTATCATGACACTATTGAAAATTCAAAATATATTTAGTTAATTTATAACAAATCTGTACAATTTTGAACTTTAAAACTTGAATATCTCAAAATCTACAAAAAATCTGACATATACTGTTTCTCCCCCTGAGCTCTTCGTGTTCACATTTTATGGCATATCATTCATACGCTACTAGAAAATTTTGTATTGAATAACAGCATTCATTATTTTTTATTTATTTTTTTACTTTGTGGTTCTTTTTTGTTTTTTTTGTTTTGTTGATAAAAGGAAATGTATTTGAACATAACTTTTAAATATGTCTAGATACACATAATAGGGGCATAAATGTAATGACCACTAGTAGATTTATTTAGATTCGGATAAACGAGCAAAACTCGAAGAGGTCTCCACCTTTAAATATCTAGGGGCCATAATATCCGACGAAGGTTCAAAGCCAGAAATTCTTGTCAGATTGGCCCAGACAATGGCAGCATTGAGTAAACTAAAGCACATCTGGCAAAGCCAGAAACTCTCCCTGAGATCAAAGATCCGACTAATGCGCTCTCTAGCGATGTCGGTCTTCTTGTATGGTTGTGAGGCTTGGACGCTCACTGCAGACCTCCAAAGAAGAATCCATGCGCTAGAGATGAGATGTTTCAGAAGATATTGAAAATCTCCTACACAGCGCACATCACAAACGAAGCGGCCCGCAACACAATAAGTACTTTCATTGGCCCCTACGAGGACCTTCTCATCTCAATTAAGAAATGGAAACTACGACGGTACGGACACGTGACAAGATCTGGAGGTCACGCAAAGACTATATTTCAAGGCACTGTCCAGGGGCAGACAAAGGAAGAGATGGGTAGACAATATCAAGGAGTGGACCGGCCTGTCATTCAGTGACTCTCAAAAGGCAGCACAGGGCCAGGACAAATGGCGTGAGATAGTGTGCAGTTCACGATAGTGCCCCAATGACCCAACGACGGGTTAAGGGATAGTTCAGTTCAGTTCAGTTTTATTGCAGCCAAGGCGAAGAAATTGTTGTTAGTGATCCCTTGGATATTTAGGTTTCGACTATAAAATTTAAAAAAAAATATATATTTTACAAACATATTGCATTAATTAAGAATTAAATTTTAGCATATAAGTTATCAACAACAAATAAAAATAAATATAAGATAGCGGTCGGGTGTTTACATTGTTTTAGTAGCCACAAATAAATCCCAAACTCAAGCAAAATAATAGTAATTTTAAAAATGTGTATTTCCCTTTTTTGAGCGGTCCCTTCATAGGTGACGTTGACAATTAAAGAAGTTGGACTATGGTAGACACTTCACATATTGTCGCGTATAGTAGCGGGAAATAATTTTTAAAATTAAGTTGCTGTTTAATAGTTAATAGTTCAAGGCTGAAAAACAAAAAACAAACACCCCTGCAATTGTATTGAACTTAGGACAAATAAGGCAATGCGTTATCTTTAATAAGATACGACACGCGGCGTAGCATATGCCGCAGACTTGCTCATAGATATGCAAAATAAAAAAGGGGGGGAACGAACCCACACAATTATCAGTACGAAGGAATGAGAACAACGCGAGGAAATGTCGGTAGGACCGCAGACCCAAGCAAGCATTGTTGGTCTCGAGACATGCGCACAGCGGTTGAAGTACCTGCCCCCTCCCTGCATCAGCCTCGTTTGCAAACCGAAAACTGTGATTGGTCGACCCTAGCGAGTGTCATTCTTCATGTTATTTTTTTCCTCGCGTCATATGCTTGTGCTTGTCCTAAATTCTGGAGAATGATATATACAGAAGGTCCCTGTAGCCCTATATTGTAACAGAAGACAACGAAATTAAGCAACGCAACAACACATTTTAAAAATTAGTAAGAATACAAATTTCCCGATCTTTAAATAAGGCACTAAAAAGATTAATCGATATATAAACGCAGGATATCCTTACACAATACAGAATTTTGTTTGATGTGAGGCTCACAATTAAAGGATAAATAGGTATAATTGGTTTTGTACCATAATTATATTTAAAATCCTTATTTTCTATTTATCATTTATTAAATTAACTCTCTTAGTTGTAAATGTATTCATTTTTCTTGGTGTGAAAATACATTGCAATTACTGCTAAGGTTTTTTTTTCAAGTACAAGAAGTTCTAATTCTAATTTATTAATTTTTTAACACAAAAATATTTTTTTCAGTTATGCTTTGCAAGTATACTTTCTTGTATAAGCCCAAATACTCAAGCCTGCTATTGTGCTTTAGCGAAAGGGAACATCTATGAAATTGTTCTAAACAGATCAGCAGAACTTATATTTAGCAATGCTAAAATAAGGATTCAGTGGGGAGATATATTTAGCGATGGAAATCAACAATTACCCAGTGTCTATGGTAAGCCTTCAATTAATTTGTAGCATTCTGCTTTCCAATAAGAAATTTCATTTTTATTTTGGTATGTGTGTGTGAGAGACAGAGAGAGATAGATAGAGATAG
Source organism: Ampullaceana balthica (assembly GCA_944989445.1). Lineage (NCBI taxonomy): Eukaryota > Metazoa > Mollusca > Gastropoda > Lymnaeidae > Ampullaceana > Ampullaceana balthica. The sequence goes on along the minus strand of CALYLW010000448.1, from coordinate 175,717 downwards.
ATAAAGAAAGTGAGATAGAGAGAGAATATGCTATGCAGACACGCATACGTGGAAGCTTCGAGTCTATGAGAATATCATTGTTCTTATCTTCAATTCATTTGTTAAGACTTGATTGCCATTGGAAGTGTACTTTCTGTTGTTAAATTCGTGTGCATTTTAAAAGAAGAAGATAATACATTTAGAGACGTATTATTATTAAATAATTTATAAAAAAAAATAGTGTACATAATAAAAGAGATTGACACATTACAATATTCTGCTAGATGTCGACAATGTTACAACTAGCTTGACTCTCAATGACGCCCCATTGATGTGCCCAGCAACAGTCACACAAGGATCTGTTATTACTGTTCATTGTCAGAACTCCCCCAGTCCTTGTGACGTAACCATTGCTGTAGACAACATCGCCTTAATAAAAAGTGAAGCCAATGCAAGTTATACAGTTGGTAGCAGCTTAACTTCAAACTCCCCACACAACTTCACATTTTCATACTCTGTTTGTGGAGGGGCTGTAAAATCATTCACTTGCCCAATTACTACAGGTAAAAAGTATTCAATTTTTGTATTAACGATAAGTTCCTTAAAGCTAATTATTGTATTTACAGGGGTATTTTAAAAAACACAAAGGTAAATAAATGTTTAAAATTAATAATACACATATTTAAAAGATGTAGACTCACGTTCCTACCAAATATCTACTGTATTCATTTCATTTTATCTTTTTTACAACCAGAGCAAAATAATTTATTTCATATATTTAAGATTTTTATCATAGTTTTAAATGTAAGAGTATCAGTACTTGATTAGATTCTACTAGTAAAAATAGACTTGAGATCAGCTCTAGAGGTCCTGCAATGTAAAAAACGTAGAACCCATTGGTGAGACGCAATCTTAGATGACGTTGTTAAGCTAGAAAAACTTGGGGGTAAGGTGACAGTGTAGTAGATGCCAAGCCACGTGAATGTTGACGGAAATGAAAAGGCATACTCCCTTGCAAAAGCAGGAGCGGCCCAGCCCCAATCAGACGTCCCAGTCACTTGTCTCGGGGCAAAGACCAGGCTTGAGGACTACTTTAGGAACAAGTGGTACCAGGAGTGGGCTGACAATACGACTGGCAGGGGGTTTTCGCAAACATGCCCAAGCCAAGTCGATCAGACCAGTGGTGGAATTTGAGTCGCAAACACCAGAGTTTAGTGACTCAAATGCGAACAGAGCATTGCCCAAGCAAATCATACTTCAACAGGCTAGACCACAACAGGGACTCGAATTGCCGTCATTGCAGCCTAGCCTCTGAGACAGTCCTACACCTGTTGATGCCGTGTACTGAGCTAGACATAGCCGGGGAGGATAGGGAGGCAGCAGAGTCCCACGTTAAGACAATGGTTGTATGGCACTGCCCAAAAAATAAAATGGAGCACGTTGTCCAGGTATTAGTCAAGGCCTTAAGAGACTAAGTCTTAGGCCTTCAGAATATGTGTTTAGTTTAGTAAAAATAGAAAATGTGTTATTTTAAAAGATTTTATGTTACTATTTTGTTTATAAATGCCTTTCTATTCAGTAGCGAAAACTGAAGCAACTAAATTCAATAAATTTAAGGCTAACAACACAATGAACTCGATATACCAGTTCGCATAAGAACATAGCTGCCTCAATACTTTAAGCTGAGAACTTTTAATATATTTGACATTTTTTTCTGTTGATATGCTCGTTATGTTTCATGTGTTTCATAATCTAGAAATTGGTCTCAAACGGTAATGATAATTAATTGCATGCATATATTTTTTTAAAAATTTTTTAAATGATACTGTTTTTGCAATTCGTGCATTACGTATTTATATTTTTGGAGAGCCTTTTAATTGTAGAGTTTAAAAAAACACCTTATATATAAAATATGTACTTAATGAAATAATAAAGACCTATCGTTACAAGTTAATAGTTTAATTCAAAAGTGCAAATATAGCAAATACGATATTAATAGTTACCAATATTTCAATCTTCTAGCTCAACCCAAGCTGTCGAAGGGCCAAACGTTGGATTTTGAATCATTTTTATTCCTGTGGTGTTTGTTATTATTGTCGTTAATGTTATAGTGAAATACGATCTAAAGAAATCATATGTACATAATTACATCTCTTAATTTTTCAAAGGATATTAAACTTTTTTAACAGAAAGAGATGTACCGTTTTAAAATTATAAAATTTGGATAATTTAAATAGAAAGAAAGAGAGATTAGACAATAGAAGATGATATAAATGGAGAGAGACACATGAAGAGAGAGAGAGAGAGAGAGAGAGAGAGAGAGAGAGAGAGAGAGAGAGAGAGAGAGAGAGAGAGAGAGAGAGAGAGAGAGAGATAAACAGTAAGAGTGGCAGTGAGAGAGAAAGAAAGAGTTTTAAACGTATTATTTTGAAAAGTAACTTATAGGGTCATACCCAGACATCAATGGATGGTTAAATTTTAAAGTTTTCAGTATAATATAATAGTTAAAACCTATTAACATTGTAAAAAAAAAGGTTATCATAAAAATGACGATTAAGAAGTAGTTCACACAGCAAAAACACAGACCATCATCATCATTTTCTCGATAAACATGCAAAAATTAAATGTATGTTGAAATATCCATTTTACGACAAATCAAATGATATGGTATTTTATTGGCATTACTGTGAGAAATTTGCAAGAAAAAATTGACATTTAAACACACCACTTTTTTATATTCCTTTCAATTCCTAATTGAAATGTCTTTGAAATTTTCAAACATCTACGTCTTGTATGTTTGTTTTTTTATTCAAAAACACACTTGTCAAATTAGTATGTATCACATGATAATGTTTTTTTTAATTAAAAAAAATCAATCTACAAGAACAGTTTACAACAAAGGTACATTAACGAACATATTTAGGATAAAATTGATTTTCTTTTATTTTAAAATAAGACATGCAAAAATTGAATTTACTCAAATTAATTTACTAAATTATTATATTTTTAACAATTAAAGCAAAGTAAAGGTTAAACAGGCTGGTCCTCAAATCGTAATAGAAAGGATTTTCTTGATTTTTTAGTTAATGGAAAAAAATATATTTATAAATTATGTTTTCATTAAAAATAGGATATTAAAAAAATAAAATTATTTTTATTGCTTTTAAGTCAGACATTATCAAAAATAAATATGTAACTTGTAGCATTCTATTGGGAAAAATTTGATTTTTTATAAAACAAATGTGAATGCAAAGATACTCTAAGTTTATTGATACATAGCAGTTTTTAAAAAGTTATGAAAACACTGATATTTTTAAAATTGACAAATATTTAAAAATAATATATGTTAAAATAAAATGTTTTTACATTTAACAACAAATTATCATGTATTTGAATGTCTTTTTATATCCAAGTTCTCATTAAATTATGTAGACCCATACGTTTGATGCAATAAGTGAATGCCAAATATATAGACAACCACACACCAAATCGTATATACATATATATATATATATAATATATATATATATTGGAATTTTTAATTTTCATAAAATATTTTATAATATAATCATACATTTTAGAAATTATATAATTTATTCATGATTTATATATTACATATTAACCATGTTATTTTATCTGATTGAGTTTTGTGTGTTGGCGCCACCGATCTCCTCATATTCATGATCCTCTGGTTGAAAATGAATTTTCTTTTCTGTAAATTAAGATAAAATTGAACTTATTACACTTAATTACACTTATACTTTGTACATCATAGTATGATTAATTCTAATCTCATACATTGTTTATTATATTATTTTCTGCTTTAAAAGAATCGGGCTTACATTCTCTGAGTCTGTAAAACGATGATTATTATTATTATTGCTTTTTTATTTAATTTTTTTTGTATTTTAGTTTATGGCAAATACTTTAAAATTTTTTGAATGAAAAATATTAGAAACTTATGAAACACCAATAAGGACTTTGAGTGCAGAACTTGTCAAGTAAGTCTTTGTTAAAACAGGATGAACGAGAAAAATCTTCTTCTTTAATGGTAATAAGACGAGCTGTACGTTTCAGATAAATTGTTAAATATTTTAGATATCGATGTTATTATTAATAATTATTAAAAGAAACAAATACAATCTGTTTGACTACAATTTTCAATTTGTAAGACTTAAACATTTTATGATCTATAGTTAAAAACGTTTTATCAAGATCTTGATGAGTGGCAATAATGTAAAGTATTTAAGTTTGATATACAAAATAAATTTTATCTAACATGAAAAAAACTTAATTTACTAAAAGAATTAGGTTAGACATTAGTCTTTTTAATAAAGTTTTTCAGATTGGTATAGAGAAAAGAAAAAGAAAAACACCTAAAAAATAATGTATATATTGTAAATTAATAAACTTGGTTCAAACCACATGTTGTTATTTATAGTAATCAATTTTTATATATGTGTATTATTATAATTAAATTTGATAGTAACGGCTGTTAAGGTATGACACCTAGTACTTGTTTATATTTTTAATTTTATCTAGCTTTTGAAAAATTCTCGCATCAACGTTTTTTTTACTTGTAATCAATTGTGCAAACTGGCTACTTAAAACAACCAAATCTAATACCATATTTATTTCCTTCTGGTGTTGATGTTGTCATTGTCGGCTCGATATATCCACCACTGTCGTTTTCTAAACTAGCAGATGTATTCTGATACCAATTATCTTCTGCAGGTGTATCAGCTTGAGTAGAATTGTCAGACCTGTTGTTGATAGTTTGTTCATGTTGATCGTTCAAGATAATGTTGTCTGCACCTTCTTGGAGGATCAGAATCATACTTATGGATTTTCATTGGTCCAAAAATTTAATGCAAACACAACACAAGTAATTTATATATTTTTTGTTGTTTTTGTTTTTAAATAATGTTGAATTGAAATAATAAAACAAATAATGTCCTAAAAACATTTTTTTTTAAAACGGGAAAACAATTAATGTGTGCGTATTTATTACCATGCCCCAACACCATAATAAAATGTGTTACTGCACAGTAGAAGAAATGTTTGTTGTTTTTCGTTAGACAACAGTAATCGCAGAATTCAACGTTTTAAAATTTTAAAAAATGTATTGTACCTCTAATTCTAAGATACTATAAAAGACTGTGTTTTTTAAATATAGTTTCAATAGCTTTTAAATCTAATTTAATAGTTGCTGTTGCTGTTGTTTTTCCGATTACAACTAAATTATCTTACCTTGACCTGCTGAGTATGGATGAATAATCCTATACAAATAATAATAATTAATAATCAGTAATTGTGTGGTATTGACACATTAATTTCATGTTTTAAAATAATAAGTACGATATATATCATATATTTAAAAAAAAACTATGTTCTGATCTTTTTTTAAAAGCTGGCCATTTAATACATGAATCGGCACAAATGACTGAAAACAGAAAAGATATGAAATTTAAAAAATTAAAATATATATACTTATATCTTTCAGATTAATTTTCAAATAAACACGTCTTTGATAAGTGTTTTTTTTTAAATATAATTTTATAAGTAGCAAGTAACAGTACATTATAAACTTACGTCAAATTTGCTTCTTCTAAATGACTTTTGAATTGTTCTGAAATATATATATTTTCATTACCAGCTATCCCAAAATATATTTTACAATATCTTAAATGCATTTATATAAACTAGATACTACTTAATTAAAGTACTTTCATATTTTCTGTGGGCATGCCTAAAACATTAGTGTTTGGCTTTACAATAATTAAATTATATATTATTGCGTATTAGCTCATTAAATACATCATTACATTTTCTATTTATCTGAACAATACAAGGGAATAGCATGTGACGGATGCACTTTAGACTTGATTGTGTCACATAAATCGATCAAATGTTAATTGTCATTACTATAATTTAATTTGCAAAAAATGCTAGGCTACTATGGAAAAAAAGTTTGCGGAGAAAAAACGGGAATATCCAAAAAAGACAACCCAGATAATAATAAAGATGACCACAAAATAAAAGTCGATTTATAACCCATCAAAGAAGGGCCGTCAATATTTACAACACATTCACTTTGAAGGAGACCAAACTAGCATTATTTTTTTTTAAGTCTTAAAGCGTATTAGATGATTGCTTTGTGAAAAAGTTGTATTCATATATTTCCAATACCACAGCAATTATATAAACGAATATAAACTGAAAATCTACTAATTATTGTAAAGACCCTGATTTATTTGTGCATTTTAAAATATTAATACTGTTTTATTGCTTACTAGAACGCCATCTAATAATGGACACTGTTTAATGCAATCAGCCCGACACCAATAATAGCAGCGATGACTCCACCAACTATGGCACCTAAATTGTTGTTTTCATATCCTGTAACGTATACATATACGAATATATTACAAATACAATTAAAACCATATAATAAATTAACTATTAGCGTAAAGATTTATGAAATAAGAAAAAGGGTATCAGTTTTCGAGATGATATACCAACATACATTTTATATTTATCACTGAAAAGTTTTAAATGTCTGAAAAAATCCCTAATTATGTATATGCTAATTGTTTTCAATCAAAATTCATGTAAAATATTTAAAATTACAAGTTATATAAATGATCTTATTAAAATTCGCGCCTTATCTCTAATCCGAAAGCACGGTAAAGCGCACCTCGATAGCACTTTCTTTAGTAATGAAATCATAGAAAGTAGAAAGTCTTCATTTATTGAGAGCAGCTTTAGTCAACTTCAAGAAATCGCGGCGGTTGCCTTCGCTAGTGTCATCGATTGATTCGCGAAGCTTGGGGTAGTTGTTTTTTGTTTGTTTGTTTTTTTTTGTTTTTTTTTAAAGATGTCATTTGTCTATACTTTTTTGTAAAAATAATAGTACTAATCTACAGTTTAAAATATTATTAAACTCAAGACGGTCTGTTGGATACGTTAAATATCCATTCTTATCTTAAAAGATGAAGTCAGTATGACAGTAATAATATACATTCATATTCCGCAATTTTTTAAAAATATGCCTTATTATAATATGGCGAAAATCCATTTTTATAAATATTTGGCTTTACATATCTTTTTTAAGGAAAAAATCCAAAGACATTTTTTAAAAAGATACAATTCAATTTTTTTGGTAATTATATTGAGAAGGATGTATCCTATCAAATATGTGTTAATTCTTCGTTGATTTAAGACAGGTTATTGGACTTGGAAAAGGAAAAACAGTTTCTTAATTTTACTATGCTAACAATTTTGAGAACATATTGATTCGGCTGTATTTATGCTTCAAAAGATTGTTCCGCTAAAATGTAATCTAAAAATAGAAAATTAATCATTGCGCAATGACGTTTTCCGGTTTTAGAAATGACAAGCTTCATTTCATAACCAGTTGATCGCAATAAACGAGAAATCCTTATGTGACTGAGGTAGAAGTTTACCAAAAACGTTATGTGGGCCTTAAATGTAAATGAAGTAATAATATTAAAAAGGTTTGTAACCATACCAAATGTCCAAATTTATTTACAAACGATTTGTATTGATACAACGCTCATTTAATAGCTGAATGATCATATGTAACACATATAAAGCAGTGCAATTACTAACTGCTATAAGAATGATTTTTTTAATAATAAAATAATTACATAATTAGTTTACATTATTAGCTATAATATAAAAAACAAATTAACGATAAAATATTTTTAAATTCAACAATAAGTTAATGTACCTTCGGGTATTTTGAGAGCCACTGTGACGATGTTTGGGAAAACAATTTGATTCATGCCATACAACACACGTGCAATTTATTCCTTGTAGCTCGCTTGTGACATTTAGTGATAAAGTTATAGTCTCTGTTTCTAAAAACAACAGGAATTACAAAATGTATAATATTCAATGATAGTTAAAGTTGTATCTCTATTATTTATTATTGTTTTTAAAGATTATCAATGTATTTGCGTAGGCATTTTAAAATAGCTACACAGTAGAAAACAATGTATTTTTTTAAATACAAAATTATGCAAATTACTTTCATTAGCTTTAGTAGTTGTGCCACACACAAGTGTTATATTTTTATACATCGGATATCCTCCTTTAGATTCACACACGATATCTACGTTTCCTACTCTGACCTGCAGCTGATTTCCTTGTGTCTGAGTTATTGCTATTCCTGACACAGAATGTATCCGTGGAGCTTCAGGTGGTCCTTTAAAAACAATAATCAAGGTGGTTGGATTTTTTATATAATTACATTACCATTACCCAATTTGTTTTTAAAATTCACTTGAAAAAGTGACATAGAACTAAAAAAACATTGAATGAATTCTAATTGACAGTTAGGAACATGCTGTAGACGGGGAAAGGTGTCACGTGATAATCACGAGATGAGTGACAGAGAGGTCACATGGATAGAAAGGACGCGCAAAGTAGTTGATAGAAAGTAATGTCGGATGCGTGGCTGATGTATCCACGTTTTGAAACCTCAAAGTTATACTTTTGTATATAATGTGCATATTAAAGTTATTTTGTTGACAATAGTATTTCAAGGATTTATTGCACGAAAGTTTGTATTGTGAGAACGCCTACAAAACACATATAAAAGGTAACCATTTACCAAAGGTATCATAATATATATTTCATGTCATCAAATATTTCTGAATTACCTTTCACTGTTATAGCGTTTATTGTCTGTGTAAAAATATCCCCGAAAACAGAATTAAATGCATGACACGCAATATAGAATATTCCACTTTCAGTTACGATTTGATCAAACTTGTAATTGTGTGTTTTTAGTTTGAGCTGAGACGTCACTTGAGTATTGCTGACGTAAATAGTCACCGTGGAGTCAGGGTTGGTGTCATCAATGGTACACATCCCGGAAATATTTGCTTCTTTGACATTACACAGGTCAATTGAAACATTTGTTAGCGTAATGAAGGCACTGTTGGGTCCGTCTGAAAAAAATTGTATATTTACGATATGCAACCAGAATTATAAAAGCCAATTACTTTTTTCACTTTTATTTGTTTTAATATACTTTAAATAATTTAAACATTTCGTATATGTTTATTTATGATTAAAGCAATACTATTCGCATTTGCACATTGGGTTAATGATACTTAAAATTTACAAAAAGTCATACAATTAATATAAAATAATTTTGAAGCTTATTTATATTAACGTCATATTTTTGCTGAAGAATTTCCCTTGTAATCACGAAATAATAGGCAAGAATAAGAGCTAAATTTAATGCATGTATAACTAATGTTCTTTATTTGTTTATAATAATGTATATGGTATGAATTATTTTAAGGCGTAAACAATATTATAACATCTTATACACTATTATGTATTCACATTTAAACTTGTACTTACAAGCAACGTTAGGTGTATAAGTTATTTGTTTTGTCCAATTCAGTTTATTAGATATAGTGCAACAGAATATGGTGCCATCTGAAGAAGAACAACTTAATCACTAGTTTGATTAATGTAAATTTAAGTTTCCTTTTACAAGCAATTACTTATAACGTATTCTACTATGATGATCGTAAATAAATATTATAAATATTGACGTTTCTAAATGATTTAACATAAAATCTTTTATTAGAAAAAGTATTCTAAAAAATGTACATGAACTTTATAAGAAAACTCATAGCCTTTTTCATTATAATTGCATTCAGTAAGTTCCGAGGTATTCTGCCAATCTCTCAAATGCTGTAATGATTTCCGTGATTACTTCTCCACCGGTACTTTCACACTTGTCTAAACTTGCTTAAAAGCCATTGGTTTATTTCATAAACTTACCTCTCACATCAATTTCTGTTACCAAAATTGTCTCTAAACTATTTTTTACCCATAACACGTTGTTTTCCTTGCAGAATTTCTTAGATGCCATGATTCGCAAACTCTTATATAGTATATATAGATTTATATTTTTAAAAATATAAATAACAAATAAATATTTGCAATAAATAAATATCATAAACAATCCTGCATACATACGCAGATCCTTAAATACATACATACATACTTACATACAACACACAAACATACATGATACATACACAAATACATACATATTCAGCTTACATACAAATATGCATACATACATACATTCATACATATATACATACATGTGGCTCTTATGTGTTCACATTGCGGCTCAAGAACAATTTGTAAAATTAAAACTTTTCATTGAAAATATGTATGGATGAACTTTGAAATACGTTCAAAACGAAAACACTTAGAAGAAATATGTGTCAAAGGGAAGTAACATAAGTTGTCAACAAACTACAATGTATTTTGGACTACTTTTTTCTCTGACATGAAACGAAAGTCTGCTAGTACAAAAATTTAGTAATTTTTTTTTGAATGAATCAAGGAAAACCGGACCGCACTGCCGAAGGGGCTGGAAAGGAAACAAAGGAAAGAAAGAAAAATAAAGGCAGTGTTTGTGTTATTATTTATAAACAGCCTTGCGTTTAGTTATATTACAGGATGTTAACTTGGCTTTGAAATACTCCGATTAAGCGTACCGACTAGTCCATGTTGTATATCTACCCCAACCCCCGCCACTAACTTAGTCTACTCAAATCCTTACCATACTTTCAGAATACCTCATCTGTTGTATTTTCCGCTTTCAATGACTTTCTCTGTAGTCACATTAATAAATGAACTTTTTTATGTTGTTTTTTTTTAATCTGGACAGAAACAAAGGATTGAAAATAATTTGAGCTTGACGTCAACTTTAAAAGTTGCACGGAGTGATTGGTATGTAACTGGTTAGTGATGTAAACTGTCCTCACCCGCCCACATGTGCAGGCATGAAGAGTGACCCACCTCGAAGCCGCTGAAAACAATACAAACCGCACACCTTCCATTCGCTTTTTTTAAATTTTTATTTTTTAAAAGAATTAAACCGTAGGCCTATCAGAAAACAACAGATTTTAATGAGACATACGAAGTTGTCAGTATTTAAAGGTTAATAAACTAACTAGTTACTACCGCCGCTTAGCAAACATTAACATTCAAACTGCTTGTCCCGTACGACCTGAATAAACGTTACGTCATTTGCTGTTAATATTTTGTTTAAATGATAAGTTCCTGTAGTTTTAGTTTATGAGCTTGAGGAATGTATTCACAGCAAGAATACAATTTTGTAGTGCATTTAAATGCACAGTAGTGTGTTGCCGAAAGCATGTCATGAATATTGTGTGAAATGATGTGCATGGGTGGTGGCTAGGTTGCATTGCTTTGTATAGCGGGCACAACGGCGAAAATTATGCGGCGTTTCGAAAGGGTACCTTTGTTCGAAAATTAGGGCGGGTACCCGGCAGCTTTTTTACAACAATATTGACATCCCTACATACATTCATACGAATACATATATACATACCTACACAGACACATACATAGACACACATACATACATATATAGATAGATACATATATATAAAAATAAACACATAGGTATATGCATACATACATATATACATACATGCATACATTCGTATATGCATACATACATACATACATACATACATACATACATACATACATTCATACATACATACATACATACATACATACATACATACATACATACATACATACATACATACATACATACATACATACATACATACATACATACATACATACATACATACATCCACACATACATACATATATATATTTATTTAGTAAATATATTACAATTATTTTTAATACGACAAACTAATTAGGCCTGCATCTATTAGTTGTATCCAACATATTTCTATATATTAAAGAAAAATAGTTATTATTTTAAATTCCATGACACGGCAAAGACATATTAATAAAAAAATAATAAACCATACTGCTAATTGGAAAGGAAAATAATAATACACCTAACAAGTAATTGCTGCTGTAAGTAAAAATGCATGGCCGTTCAGAATTTAAAAACGAAAGTGTCATATTATAGAGCCCAAACACGGATCTTTTGGCACGCTGCCAGAAATAATTGGACCCAAGCCAACTGCGTATATTATGGCCGTTTTTTAATCCACCACACACAATATTATGAAAAAAAACTTGCGTAAAACGCCGAATTACTTTGGTTCACATTACCAGAGCAGCATTCGTACACCCATTCCCTCTCCTCTTTTCCGGCCACGGGTTAACCAAAATGAACAACTATTTATTTCACAGAGTTGCGGGTGCCTATATAAAGTGTATGCTTATAACATTACAAAACATGGAAACCGTTTATAACTCAGAATTCAGTGTATACAACAATAAATTGACGTTTTTGTTTACCATCTGAGGGACGTTTGGCAAGAAAAAACAATGTCCCTTCTTCCCAAGATCCATGTGACCACGTGACACGTGTTGGTAAAAATGTCTGGCTGTTGTCATAACACGTACACGAGCTGTTTTGGTTTTCTTTGATGTAGTTGTTAACTTGACAGTCAGGGGCGAGAATAGCTTCAGGAAAACCTAGCGAGTAGTACATTTACATTGGGTTTAAAGCAATGTATTTCTAATTAAAAATTTTTTTTAATTTGAAATGAAACTATCACCTACCCCTTACACAGTCCTAGACATCCATTTTTAAAAGACTCCGTTTAACCAACTAAATTCACGGCATTCATTTACAAATGCATTCAATTGAAATAATTATCATTCTTATTACACAATTACAAAAGTTATAATGACATGATGTTGCACTTAAGCGACGTTTATCATTGATACAAAAAATACATAATTAGCACCACAAAAAAAAATATAAAAATTAAAGAATTTTTTTTTATGCAGTCTCGAAGATCGTAGTAGTAGGAATAATGTGTATGTGAAATGTTCGAGAATTCCATTATTTGGGGGAATTAAATCAGAAAGTTCTTTCGCAAAATTGTTATACAGCGTGTTTTAGGAACAGAGACAACACGTGTGTCTGCAGAGTAGCGTAGCTGACCAATGGGTTGAATAGACAAAGAGAAGCTCACTAAGATTGTGAGGACATAAGTCAGAAAACATTTGTGGCAGAGAACGTATTTTTAATTGTTACAATAAAAAATTTTTATTAAACAAGGAATTTATTTTTTTGACCGTTACACATTAGATTTTTTATGTAACAAAAATACATGTTTATTCCATAAATTATCAGCATCATTAATTATAGATGCGCATAAATTAACAATAATTTCGATCTAATTTAAATTTACCAATTTGAACAATACTTGTGTCTGGGCTTGCCCTCTTTATTTCTTCTGTAATATTTGACGTGATATTTGGATACATAACGACATGAAATCTATGAGATCCAGGTCCTAGGTTTGATGCCAGTAAAGTGTAGGAACATACTGTTCTTATATATCCTTCAGTGCTTGATGGATTGTTTCTATATATTGCAGATCCGCTTTTAGTCTCTACAGCTCCTGTATTCTTTGGGGAATTTATATTCAAATTGTAAGTCTAATTTAACAACCAAAATTTATTTTCTTTTCTGAAGTTATGTTATAACACCATCAAATAGTTTTTTGGTGCTAATTTGTTTGTTTAGTTATTTGTTTTCTAATGCTTATTTTGTTAAAAACAATTACAAATTTTACATAAATTAAAGGAACATCATGTCTTTTCATGTAATTTAAATTGACAACTAAAATTTGAATCATAAAGTCATTACAGACTGTTTATCCTAAAGGCCTCTCAGTATGATATTGTTTTAAAATAGAATGTACATTAAATTTCTAAAACACATTATAAGTGAAGTGTTCGTAAAAACGAATTATTTTGTTACATCGAATTTTGCAAAACGTCATTCCTTCGAGTTAACAGTCACGTAATGGTTATGGTCTAAAACTTGTTTTTAAGTTTTGATACAAAGTCCAGGCATTCCTAAGACAATTGTGTATGCATTAATGTGTTTATAAACAATAAATTGTATGTTTCTCAAGAGCTTTTTCATAAATTTAAATTTGAAAGTAATTAGTGTACGTGGATCTTGTTATACCGCTAATTGTAATGTGCAGGTATCAAATTAAACGCCCAAATTTAATATAAAAAACACTACATTATGGTACGTTTCTCTACAGGAAATTTACAGTTATAAATATTTATTTGACATACATTAAAATAGATAGAAAATATTGGTCTTCAGCAGTTATCTACATATATATAAAAATCAAAGTATGTATGTATGTATGTATGTATGTATGTATGTATGTATGTATGAATGTATGCATGTATGTATGTATGTATGCATGTGAGTGTGTATGTATGCATGTGTGTGTGTATGTATGCATGTGTGTGTGTATGTATGTATGTATGTATGTGTATGTATGTATGTATGTATGTATGTATGTATGTATGTATGTATGTATGTATGTATGTATGTATGTATGTATGTATGTATGTATGTATGTATGTATGTATGTATGTATGTATGTATGTATGTATGTATGTATGTATGTATGTATGTATGTATGTATGTATGAATGTATGTATGTATGTATGTATGTATGTATGTATGTATGTATGTATGTATGTATGTATGTATGTATGTGTGTGTGTGTGTGTGTGTGTTTGTGTGTGTGTGTAAACTTGACAGCCAATATTAAAAGTTTATAGGGCAAAAATCTCCTAATGTCCATTTCTTCTTTCCTAGGGGGCCCAAAATGCCTTTTTTCTTAAACTTTTAATAATTTATTACCCATTCATTTATTAACGATCTTGAAAAAAAAAGATAAATGCATCTATTATTATCCATATTGAAACGAACAGGTGTTTTGAACTTTATGTCTTGCACAAAATGGGCACTGGGGCCCTTAATGTCGTTTTTTGCTTATATGAGCTGTATAAAATTAAGTTTATCTGTTTGCTACTAAGTAAATGAATGGATCTCAAACAAACTTTGTATTAAAAACGTGGTACCCCATATTAAAATACGTAAGGGCACTGAACTTCTAATGTCAATTTCTTTGGGGCCGGAGGCCTTAAATTCCTTTTTTCGTATATGTTTAATATATTTTTAAATCCTTTATATTAACTCGTGGTGTCTGCGGCGGACCTTGCTTGCTTGTCGCCAAAACTTTTGATCGATTTTTAACCCACTTGCTCGCAAGATAGCGAGCTGAAATTTTGCAGGCAGTTTCGTACCGATGATAAAAACAATGTATCAAAATTAAGATCGATCGCATGTACCGTAATTAAATTATTGATTTTTTAGATTATTTTATTTATTCCTATGTATCATGCTATTTTTTGAGATAGAGCGTCGCGGTGCGTATTATATTGAACAACCTTTCTGTCGCGCAATAAGGTGCGTATTTTATTGACAGCTCTTTTTATAAACATATTCCTGATCGGTGCGCATTATATTAAACACGTTTTACGACACAACTGCAATTTTGTATTTCTGGATGGTCTGGCGCTGCGTATTATAATGAACATTCTTTTAATTACTTCTCGTACATAAAGGATTTATAGTCAAAAACTTGGTTTTTTACGGGTTGTTTTTATTCCCATTCATGTTATAACTATCTTGAGAAATATATCCATGATGAAACTGAATTAAAAAGAACAGGTTTTTGAAATGGACACCTTGCATGGGATTTACCCTGAATCCCTAAATTTCTTCTTCTATATGTATATAAAATGAAAGTGTGTGTGCATGTCTTTTATAGCTGACTAAACCATTTCACCCGATCGTCATGAAACTTTTAGAGACTGTTGAGTACGCTCCTTGGATGGTAAATGGCCAATTTTGTTTCTAAATTTAAAATCCATTGGGCACCGGGGCCAATAAAGTCATTTTTTTTTCTTATATAAGCTATATAAAAATTATTTTAAGCATTAGCTAATGTATAAATTTGATGGATCTTAACAAAATTTATATTATGGTCTAATGGTGGAAGTTCAAAAAAAGACAATAATATATAGCTTATATAAAGAAAAGTACTAATAAAACAAACCCGTAAAAACAAAGTTTTTGACTATAAATCCCTTATATATGAGACATAACTAACAGTATTGATTATTTTCAAACGCGACAAACATTTACAGACTCAATCTGTCTAAACTCAACTTTGCTTCATAACACTGGGGGGGGGGTAGGGTGGGTTGGGGGGAAAGAGGGGAAAATTCTGGTCACCGATCGCTTGACCGAGCTCAGCGTGACACGTAAAATGTAAACAAAAGCACGCCGGTACTTTGATGGGTCACGTCAACGCGTCAACTCAAACTCTCACGTGGAGACAAAACAATAACAAACAGTGAATTTGAATTACATACGTTATATAATGATAAACTAAAAATACATTAATTTAATTATGGTACGTTCGATCGTTCGGAAATTTTGATACGATGCATTGTTAGGCGAGACGGGTCTGTGTCAAATTTCAGCTCGATCGGATCACGGGAAGTGGGTCATTTTTGACTTTTGTTTTTCCGCCCGCCCAAGACAGACAGAGATCACGACAGAGAGAGATGACGACAGAACTACAGAGACGGCGATGAAGTTAATATAAGGAATTTAAAAATCTATTGGCATTTACAACAACCCATATCTCAGAAAATTTTATTTAAATCCTGGAAATATTGCAAATGCTAACCTGGTGATCTGAGTGCAAAAGTATAATCTGAAAATCAAATCTTTTAAAGAGATCATGTTCTAACGGTGCAAGGTCAAAAAATGACAATAATAAATAGTTTATAGAGAGAAAAGTATTACAAATCTATTGGCATTTTCAACAATCCATATCTCCGAAAATTGTAATTAAATCAAGGAAATATCGCACATGCAAATTAGCAGAACAGAGTGCAAAAGAATAATCTGATCTTTTGGATAGAATATGGTCTAATGGGGGAAGTTCAAAAAATGACAATAATATATAGTTTATATAGAGAAAATTACAACAAATCTATTGGCATTTTTAACAATCCATATCTCCGAAAAATGTAGTTGAATCCAGGAAATCTTGCACATGCAAATTAGCAGAACAAAGTGCAAAAGAATATTCTGAAAATAAGATCATTTGGATAGAGTATTATATAAAGCCTTCGCGGCCAATATTAAAATACCAAAGGGCAGTGAACTCCTTCAGGCTTGGGGGCCAAAAATGCCTTTTTTTAAAACATTTAAGATTTTATTCCCCATTCAATTTTTAGCGATCTTTAAAAATAATGATAGATGTATCCATTTTCATTATTATTGAAATGAACAGGTGTTTTGAACTTTATATATTGTCCTTAATGGGGCCCTGGGGCACTTAATGTCGTTTTTTCTTATATGAGCTATATAAAATTTAGTTTTTTTCGTTAGCTACTGAGTAAATGAATGGTTCTTAACCAAACTTTGTATACACAAACTTGAAAGCGCATTTTAAAATGCTTAAGGGCACTGAACTTCTAATGTTAATTTCTTCGGGGCCGACGGCCCCAAATGGCATTTTTTCGTATTTTTTTTCCTATTAACTTTTTAAAAACCTTGAAATATATCAATTATGAAACTGATTTAAAATGAAGGGGTTTTTGAAATTGCCATCTTGCACCGAATGTGCCCGGTGGCCCCTACTATCAGTTTTCCCCCTATATTAGTTATATAAAAATTAGTTTCAGCGTTAGCTT
Source organism: Ampullaceana balthica (assembly GCA_944989445.1). Classification (NCBI taxonomy): domain Eukaryota; kingdom Metazoa; phylum Mollusca; class Gastropoda; family Lymnaeidae; genus Ampullaceana; species Ampullaceana balthica. The sequence continues at coordinate 158,110 of CALYLW010000448.1, read as the reverse complement.
ATGAGAAATTAACTGGATTTTGACCAAACTTAGTATATACAAACTTAAGAACCTATA